>OX596222.1:5084760-5585857 GCA_951394215.1 Glyphodes perspectalis | reverse complement strand
GCTCGTTCGACAGCGTGTACTCGGCGGAGGAGGTGTACGCGGACAGCGCGTCGGAGTCGGCCGGGTCGGAGCGCAGCGCGCGCGCGCGCCGCTACACCGTCGCCGCGCCCGCGCCGCCGCCGCCGCCCGCGCCCGCGCTGCAGGCCTCCGTCTCCACCGGCGACCTCACCTACAGGTACGGTACCCTGGTGCGGCTCTGCTCGAACATATCTTACCTCCAGGTATAGTACAACTAGGGATTGCTATGCTGGATCCACTAATCTAGCTGAGCCTAGCACAATTTTAGGTCAGCTGGATGTAGTGTCATGCGTTGAATCCAGCAACTAATGCCGCTGGTTTGCAATCCCTAAATGACGGGCCCGTTGCACGAGTGGTCAGAGACCCTGGCCACAAAGCCGAGGGTCTCGGGTCCGAATCCGCAAGGGGAAAATGTGTGATGAATATTTGTGCTTAAGTCGGGATGTTTATAAACGTATTTAAATATGTCTATTCGTTCATCTAGTATCCTATGGACATATGGACCTAAACCTTAGTTTGGAATTAGGGAATTAGCATGTCAGCCTGGAGAATTTATTTGCTTTTAAATGCGATGTTTTAACGACAGGGAGGAGCGGCGGAGTAGGTGCGCAGCGGGGTCGGAGGCGGGCGAGGCGGGCGCGGGCGACGGGAGCGCGCGCGCGGGCGCGGGCGCGGGCGCGGGCGCGGGCGGCGTGGAGCGCGCGCCCGAGTGGGTGCCGGACATCGCGGCGCCCGCCTGCATGCGCTGCGCCGCGCACTTCACCGCCTTCCGCCGCCGACACCACTGCCGGAACTGCGGTCAGACATCTGCCTTCTTCTATATCACTGCGTTCAGGGAGCGGGGGTAGCTCGATGGTGAGGACGCGCATCTTAACCGAAGAGTGCGGGTTCCAACCAGTATATGGCACCTTAGGATGTTTCAAATCTATGTACGTATTTATACCACAAGCTCGGCGGAGAGGAAAAACGTAGCGATGAAACCTGCACATTCTACCAGCTGTGGATGTGTAATAACGGCCCAATTTGTCTGATTCCTTTATATCGAGGTTACGAAGGTCATAACGGCAGTTGCTTCAATGTAATTATCAGACTCGCTAAATCTTGGATCATAGTCAAAGCTGACCCCGACTAAGCTCTGGAAATAAAGCTAGGATGATGATGACATCTAGACAAACGATATCGTTATCGCATTTCTATTAGTGACGACCGTTCGTAGTCACAAAGCGACTGTTGAACGTTTGTTTCTGTATCTAATATACCTTGTGGAATGGTTGATGTTGAATTTATTTTGACGATTCATAAGTGCTTCGTTGTAGCCAACGTGTTACAAAATACCCTGTAAAAAATATAATTATTAATAATTAATATCAATGCCAAAAATGTTGTCAACACTAGTAAGTAGTAAGCTGTCATGTCAGGGAACCGGATTATTTAACAGAAAGGCCTACATAACTACTTTATTTATAATTGTCTACTTTAATAATTTAAAAAATTTTCATTCATAAATGTTTGCTACCTCAATATAAGAATGTCATTATACTCAAGTACTGGCTTCAAAAAAATTTCAAGTCGCAAAAAAAACATACAGACAGCGCGCGAGTTGAATGCAGAGCTCAGGTATGTCTCGTCTCAGGCCCCGACTGCATTCAACTCGCGCGCTATCTGTAGGTATGTTGTCAATTTCAAATCTTCAAAAATTTTTGTCGTTCCGCGAATTAGTTAGAAATGTAGGTACATTCTGCGTAGTTTACTCTTTAACACTGAAATAGGATTTGCATATCAGTGAAAATACATAATAATATTTTTTCATTTTTTGGGATATGTTATACAGCGTTACTACAGTTCTTAAATATTGTGACGAATCCACGAATCCACGTTATAAGGTCCCATTTAACCTCCTTCCGGCTTTACGGGTAGTTTTGTAACACCCTGTATAAATAAAGATCATTTCATAGGCAAGGTGTTCTGCGCATCGTGCAGCTCGAACTCGATCCCGCTGCCGCGCTTCGGGCAGCTGAAGCCGGTGCGCGTGTGCGAGGAGTGCTTCCGCGGCCTCGCCGCCGACTGCCGCCGCGCGCTCCGGTAACCGGCCCTCCCGCGCCGCAGGCGAGTGCACGGTGTGACGGCAGCTGCGAGACGCCTGCCACGCCCAGATATTTTTGATTCTTTGTCATGATATATCTTGTACATACATACATACATAACATCAAGAGTCAAAGGGGCAGCACGCCCTTTCAACCACACATATTTATTGTTTTTCTTTTAATTATTGTGTAGACAGTAAAATAATTTTGACAAGCTCGCCAAGAGTTGTGGGTTCGATCCCCACCCGGGACATTTGTCCGTAAGATGAATACTTGTGTTTGTTCTGTGTCTGGGTGTTAATATCTAATATTTAAGTATAAATTTGTATTACCACTGTTGTTTCTGATATCCGTAACGCAAGTGCTTAAGCTACTTAGGAGTCAGATCAATGTATGTTGACTGGCCCGTTGGTCGTGTGGTCAGAGACCCTGGCCACGAAACCAAGGGTCGCGGGTTTGAATCCCCCTAAGGGCAAATGTTTTGTGTGATGAACATGGACATTTGTACTCGAGTCATGGATGTTTATGAACGTATTTAAGTATGTCTATCCGTTCGCCTGGTATCCATAGTACAACCATAAGCTGAGTTTGAAACTAGAATTGATGTGTCAGTCTGGAAAAAAAAAATTATGTAGTCTGATATTTATATTTAATTTCTTTCTTACTCTCTCTTTCTTTCTTTCTTATAGCAAAAAACAAAATTGGGCTAGATAGGAAATTGTAGGTACAAGGCTTGTTCGTCGCCTTCACAATCACAGCCCAAAACCCAATATACCATCAGTCTTTAGTACTACCTCTCTTAAATATCTTGTAATATCTCAAATGAAACTAATAGCGTTATTTTTTTTAAATTTCTAGATTGGGATTCATGAACGTGGTACCGGTTTTCCGAATGAAAGTAAGGAGTTGACCAGTTTGAATGGTATTGGCTTCAGCGGTACCCCGGGTGGTGAGTGGATGCGGTCTCACAGATGTGTTCTTGTTATAACTACAGGTCGGTTATCTAAAGTTGACACAGTACTCGCATAGACAATTTGTTATATTAATAAACTGTTTTGTATTATGCCAACGAATCGGCTTCTGGTAAATTATAGCGTGATCAGAAACTATTAAACACTTTTAATAGTTTCTGGGAATTGTTTGGACCAGCAAAGTCAGTCGGCTGGAGACTTTAAGTTGTTAAGGAACTTTTGAGTATGAAAGTTCAAAAAAGACGTGATACTATTAATGTTAATAGTAGTAAAATCAAACATCAACCATTTCTGTTACTCATAATTTTAGCTGTGTGGGAGATGTGCAATCATGCCATACGCTTATATATAAAGAGACAGAACGACATTGAATGGTGCATTCATACTGCAATTATTTTTTGGTGAAATAATTTAAGAACAAGTGATTGCAATTGTTATTGAATGTTATCTTGTTGCATGATGCCCCAAAAAGAATCTGTAGAGAAGCAAAGTCAATAAATGGAAACAGATGAATGCAAATGTAAATATAGAATGTTAAATCATGTTTCGTAATGTTTCCCAGTAAAAAGTATCTGCAGTATGAATGTACTTATAGTACGCGATAACTTTAGGTAACCGACCTAAACCTTGTTATTTTCTATTGACGTGTTTGTCTGTTTTAGATAGTACAAGATTTTAATTTTTGTATATTTTTATTTAATTTTTTTTTTATAAAAAAATGTTTCACATATGACTATATTGAAATAGCTCATAGTTTGATTTATTATTCGCAGTTTAGAATCAATATTAGCATGTATGGCTCAATTATACTCGTTCTTAAGTAGCTCTTATAAAACTTTGTCCCATCTAAAATAGACGACAAATAACAAATTCTTCTCCAAAATGTTTCTCGTCCAATGTTATCCAAGTAAATTAGAGATTCGCGTGATATTTCAAATGTTATTCCAATAATATTTTTAAAAATAGAAATCCTCTAGATTGTTGTTTCTAAGATGTTATATTGAAAAGTATAATTTTCCACATTGACTGATGTAACTTTTGTAATAAGTTGTTTTTTTCTTAGGTAGCTCTCTAACTTATGTTGTTGCTACATGGAGTCGTCACATGAGTGAATATATGCTGTGATTGCAATATAGGGGTAATGTTATCGATCATTTGATTTTACCACAATCTTTGGCCTAAGGTCAAGGTCACTCCCGCGCAGTTGCGTTAGTAGTAGTTATTTGGCAATCTAGTATTCCAGATACCATTTTAAGTAAGTATTTTTGGCCAAAGTTGTATCTTCGGTGAAACACTAGTTACAGCATATGGTATGAAGACGTGTGACACGTCTTGACAGTCGTGTTGACTAAGTCTGAAAGCATATAAGATGTTTACGTTCATAAAAATCCTAAGTTTAAAGGGACTTATAGTATACTAAGTTTATAGGACTCTATTATGACAAGATAAGTTTAAATTTTTGACAGTGACAAGTCTTATACAAGAACTGTCAACCGACTTGTCATTTTAGAAATTAAAATTGGATTTTGTTTTAAAGAAGAGATAATGTTTCGTTTTATACGTAATTACACATACATTCACTTATGTGACTAAGTTGTATGATGAATGTTTTCGTTTCTTTCCCTCAGGAGTTTAATAAGAACAAAACATTCATAATAAAATAGCATAATGATTACTAACAGGAAGTGCAAAAACCTAACCATTTAGTGCCTATTTTTTACAATAGAATCTGCTCTGTCTTAAGAATTCTGTTTGATTCATTAAGCAGACAATCCCATGCATATTATGTACGCTAGCGTTCATTTTATACTAGTGTTAACTAAGTCAGCAGCAGCGAATTTTGATCCTAAAGTGCTTTGATCCTTGCCGTGTTTGTACAACACCAAAAAGTTATGAATCCTGTCACTTTCTTAAAGTCTAAATATGTATATATTTTTGATGATTAATGTAATTACTGTGCTTTAATTGAACTCTTTTGCAAAAACGGTTACTTATAAATAAATAAGCCTAAACTCGTATCGGTCACGATATATAGTCATACAAATATACGTTATATTGAATAACACTCACGTTTATTCATCGTGTGTAAGTTTCAACCAAAGGTTTATACAGAATAGAAAGATCTTCATACTTGCCCGATTTTAATTTTGCAAAAGAGATCTATGTAGATTTGTGTCTGTTGTCTACTGTATAGTAATCATTATTTATTACTAATTACATGGATAGTAAACCCTGGCACGATTAAAAGGCATTATCTGACGGTCTTCCGATAAAAATAATTAAAACTGTGATATTCATGATCATTTTAATGTGATCTGATTCAAAATTACTTTCCTTTTTCATAACTTTCTTCAAATTATCAGATAGTATTAATCATTTATGATTTTTTTTTTGTATTTTCAGCAAAAAAATGCGACTAACTATATTATTTGTATTGTGATATTTTTTGTAACTTAGTTTGTTATTATTATGACAATTGTTTTGATAACATGAATGTGCCGTAGATTATTCTGCTTGACGTCTTTTAAAAGGTTCGTAAACTGTGGGTTTAATATTCATGTATCTTGGCTCCAAGATTATATTTTCCAAATGGGAAAATGTAAAGAGCTTTAATATGACATGGTGTCTAATTGAAACAGTCATAGGTACTGTTTCAGTTGAGCAAGGTTTAATTTTTGTGTTGTAACATAATCCTGTTTGGAACGAAGGGTTACTTTGGAATATGCAAACTTGTATATTGATTACGTATTCATATTACGTAGGATATGTCCTAAAATATCAATAATTGTCTAACGTTAAGCCTTTCTTTTCTAAATGAAAAAAAAAGAAGATAATTTTCACTTAAACAAAAAAATTATATTTCCTACTTCTATTATCTTTCAATCTGTTTTATGTTTCTTTGTTGTATTTCAAAGTAACTCTAAAAAATGAAACGTTACTTGATATCACTAAGATATTATTATTTATATGTCTTAAGACAGTATATCTTCAATTTGACAAATGCAATATGCTTAGTGATGCAAGCGATACGCCCCAAAATAAAAAAAAATATGCCTAGTTTAAGTAGGTACGTTCAAATTAAATAAAACTATTTTTAAGAATATATTATAACGATGTTTATATTTTTAACATACAAATAGATACACATCTTTAACGTTGAAATACCATTTTAAATTAATAATTATAATATAATGTATAATTTTTAAAAGATTCCATAATTTTTTATATCCAATGGTGTTAGAACTAGGCGTTTTGTTGTAAGGTTTGTCTTATGAGAGTATATGTAAATTTTGTAAAGGTATTGTGCGTGTATGCATTCTGATATAGTATATGAATAGTGTTTTTGTATAATAAAATGTAGTAACCGGACGCAGTTGGATGACTCAAGAGCATTGTGTATTCAAGTGATAAATACCGTTACATATTTTAACCGTGTAAATAAATGTCAAATTTATTAGTTGATGTCAGTGGTTTTATTTGCACTTCGACACAGTTTCGTCATTTCGAACTTGTTTTTGTTCCCAACATTTTATTGTGTTAGTATTGGGTGAAACTGCGTAATTAAATGTCAGGAAAAAACTAACTGGCTCGAAACAGATGGCCATAAAATAGGTATTTTATTAAATTAAAGAATTGTGAGAAGAATTTATTTACAACGATCTATATGTCGCAGGAAATTTGTATGATTCCGCCGATTACATACGGCGTCGTCAGTTTAAAAACGCTTGCAGTTATGTATTATACCGAAGGCTATAACTCGATTAATTGTTATAATTTCGACGTTGGTAGTTCTACGGTTCTTCTTCGGTTCTGGCTGTAGGGTCAGTAGTGTATGTACCTAACACCCCCCCTCGCTTCGCTATCCTGACCTTAACTAAATATTTGTGGCATACTATATAATGACCGCAATATACATTTTGCCTTCGGCATATCATAACTAACTAAAGAATTAATTATACAAGAAGTAGCCGATGATTAATTACGCAACTTTCTGGAATATTTAGAAACTTAATTGTTTAGAGGGGAAATTACTTCACATATGGAGTTATGTATCAAGTCGTTATACTTTACGAAACATATGACAAACCCGCATTATCCGTAAACACACTATTGCTAGTGAATGTACTATTTCCTAGAGATTGAAAAAACTATTGACGCGAGCAAAGCCGCAAGAATAGCTAATGTAATACATTAATTAGAACACAAAGATTAACGCCTGAACAGACTAGCCATGAAAACACCAAATTCGGTAGCTCCAGGCTTATTCTTAGTCAAGTACCAAAGCTCATTTTTCAGATTTCCCCACCACTGGTGCACTTTAATGTATGTCTTGCTGACTGGCACTACATACTGCAGAGACGAAAGTGTTGCGACACAAGACAAGTCGGCTACCGAGAGAGTTTCCCCAGCTATATACGGCGTGTTTTCCAAATACTTCTCTATGCAACCATACGCTTCTTCTACCTCTTTCTTTTGTAAATCCGTCACACCTTTAGAATGGCCATATGCAAGACTGTATATCACAGTGCGGAGTCTTGGGAACAATATGGTAGCGTCGAAGTATAATCTCTGGTCGACCAAACACCGTCTTTTCAAATCTTTAGGATACAAATCACTTTCGTATTTGGATGTTAAGTAGGTCATTATAGCGTGGCTGTCGACTATTATAAAATTATCATCTTCCAGCATAGGGATGGTATGGAGAGGATTCTTTTTCATGTATTCGTCATTGTAATGCTCTCTTTTTGGTAAGTTGACTTCCTTAAACTGAACATTGAGGTGCATTATGTCTATTAGCATCATCACTGCCCGAGATGGCGGACTCACGTTAGATATATGGAGGACTAAAGACATTTCTGTACAGTTTCACACAAAGGTTTCGTCCAGATCCAGTGAAAAAATGTGGAAGTCTAAGTTATTTGTACCTACACTTTTAATGAGAAAAGAGTATTTATGTAAGTAGATCTTGGTTTTACTTGCACACTTAGAGAAAAGGCTTAGTTTTACTAACAATTCAATTTGTAATGCTCGGACTTATTCAACAATCGTATAAAAACTGCACTAAAACGACCGATAAACGAATAGATAGCCTTTATCTTCTTGATAAATATTTATCATGTAACATATAAATTACATGATATTTATATTATTTGGTAGCCGTTAAAATAACCTACTTACCTATAATTTTACCGGCTTCCAAATTATTATTTGGTTTCATATTTGAAACCACAAGTGAAGTAATATCAAATCATGTTGCAAATATAAGTATAGATAACTACCTACCTCAACAGATTAGGTATTCTACAATAAATTGGATAATTTTATCTTAAGAATCGATTTTGGAAATTATCCTAACTTGATTGTTTGTAGTGTTGATTGTTTCTATTCAAGTATTGATGCAAATGGTGTTTTCTTTGTGCCGATTTTTTTACTTGCACATAAGTCCCTCGAGTCCATTTTTAACCAGACTGTAAACCTAGGCAACAATGTAAATGCAATGATTCTCAAACCAAAGCGCGAAGGTTTAAAACATGTATTTATGGTATAATAAACGCGACAAAGTTGCCCAACGATTCATAAAACACTGTTACAAAGTTCGATTTTATTGCTCGCTAGAAAAATAACAGGTTTCAAACATTTTCTTACAACTTAATTCAATGTGGAGTTGGCAGTAAATGTTTACGAGGGCTGGGAAGACCGACCTGAAAAGGGGTTATTAAAAGAGATACAAATGTATTTTTATTCTTTTTCGAGTTATTTTAAATGTTTAGTAGAGTATCGTAATTATTATGGTTCTAGATTTAGCGAACCTGGTTTATTTCTGTCGAAGCCATTACCTTCCATCTACGTAATAACTAACTAACTAAACTTCACGCCACTTCCCTAGCGGGGTAGGCAGACGGAACCGAACGCCATATAGCACGATCCTTACACACCTCACTTGCTTCAACATTCATGATTCTTTTCATACAAGCGGTTTTTATGACCCTTAACATCACCATCAGTTAACACACGACCAATCTGGTTGTGGTAATCGTGGTAAGTGAGCCTGGGCCTTCCGCGGCTCCTACATCCTTCCTTTTATATAATAGCATTTTCGCAAACTATGTATACCTACATAGTTTGCGAAAATACAGCAGCATGCAGATACAGCTCTAGGTAGCGCGAAGATTGACAGCAAACCAATTTAAGTAATTCGAAATTTTGTTTATGGCTCAAAGTTGTTAGAGGAGCTTGGTGCTCCCTGAAACCTGCCTACCCCTTCAGGGTTTAGGGACGTGACGGTAAGTACATTTGTTATAGTTTGCTGTGAAAACCATAGGAAATACAGCCATGAAATTTGTTTACACTTCATTCTACTACAATATTGAGATATTCATTTTCAACTGTTGTTAGACCACTCTAACATCGCTAATAATACCTACACAGCTCGCAGCCTACGCGGCTCCTAAAATTTAAGAATAAAATAGGTACATCCCGATACAATTTTTATCACGTCCCACCCTTGTGATAGTGCTAACAGCCACATTGACATCGTTGAATGCATGCGAAATGCAGCACTTTACATTGCGAACACGCGCGAACATATTCGATGGAATTGCAATATCGGTTTTTTAAATTGTTAGGGGTGTTTCTGAGGAACTTGGGTAATATCGTAGGATATTGATATCTCAAGGGATTTGCTAGCGAGTTGGGTTGTTTGTGAAGATGGTGTTTGTAGTTGTGATAATTTTTTTGAATAACGAAGGTGGGGAAAAAGCTTGCTGTGATATGCAGTGCCTGATGGAAAAAAAATGTCCTCCTAACTCATTCAGTCACGGCGGCTAATCTCAACGATGATGATTAGACAAGTAGGTACGCAGGGGATGTTATACTGCATAAGTGACTGCGCAAATACAGGTGCAGTCTTCAATCTCGTATCGTGTAGTCCGGTAAGATGGCAACCTGACATGACCGGAGAGAGGTCAGGCGCATGTCCAACTCCTTAACGTGTTATCCGAGTTACAAGGGTGATAACCCGCCAATTACCTGAATGTTTATAGTACCAAGTGAGTGAGTGAGTGAGTAATTTCAATATTAAATACGCAGCCACAAATTTTTCGCCCGATCCGGGATTCGAACCAATTTTTAAAATCGGTTTAGAGGTTTAAGCGAGAAAGAGTAACAAACAAACTTTCATTCGCATTTATAATGTTAGTTTGGCCATTTTTAAATGAATTCTATATAACTGTACATTTTCTAAGAACAGACTATCGAAAAATATAGGTACCTCTATTCCCAAACGAGTAACTGAAATCATTACAAACAAACTTTGGTCCCTCCCGAAACTCAACAATAGGGTGTCCTAAACAAAATTATACTTCGCCGTGTAAACTGCCTGTCAGTTCAGAGTTCGGGATAAGCGACAACCCATGGACCATTAGCCCTCCGCCCATTATCAATAGCTGAACTTGAATTAACAAGTTTACGGTTTATAATTGGTTGTGTAACAATTAAAACAGATTGCGACGTGAAAACCGCTGGAGGAAGATTAATATTTCTTTGAACTTTGATTTTGTCCATCATCTAATGATGTAGATGCAAAGGCAAATTGCATGTTACTTTGACGTCTTACCAGTTACCTAAAAATGTAATTATGTAATACAAAAAGAGATTACACTGTAGTTGAATGAATGAATGAATGAATATAGTTTATTTGTCACTACAATACAATTCGTAAGTTCGTACACTATTTCAAATAATGAGCATTCTCAAACAGGCAAACGTGTTCAGTATGAATATTATTTCGCTATCTCCAAGCTTGCATTCAGTAAAAAGTTATTTCGATTCACATGTAAGTTGGTATGCTAAGCGCGTTCCCGATGCGATCATGCATTTCGCATGCATCCAATACTATGCAGTTATAAGAGACGTGGAGGCGATTGTCGACGGCTCTTGGCTTGAAAGGGTTACATTCATTCATAACATCACGCTCGCACTCCCCGCACGGTAGGCAGTCAAAGCCAAAAACCTTAACCACATTTAGACAAAAACAAAACTGGGCCGGGCTAGAAGGAAATTGTAAAAAAGTAGCGATAAGTGGCTAGTTTGTCGTCTAGACAATCACATACCCAAAACACGATTTACCATTAGTCGACTTTTACGACATGCTGGACAAGGAATACAGTTGGCGCATTATTTACAAGTCCCAGACCAAGTTAAGACATTCTAGGAACAATAATAAAAAAAATTACATTGTATACCTACTTTTTTACTTTTCGTGACACTGTAATCACCTTCTTTATGTTCTACCTAACTATGGAAATAGTGGGTACAACAAATAATACTAGAAAATTAATTATCAAGACATTTTTAGTCTTTGTAAAAAAGCTTAGGCCTTTTCAAGCTATCACAGAGTATATAGGATGCCGAAGTAAAAAAAATTCATTCCGATTGCTACTTTTATTTGTATGCAATACTCCGCCGCTTTTGGCTGGTCCTGCGCAGCAACAGACAGTTTCGCATCTCCGCAGACTTGTATAGTATATATTTAAGCGCTATCCCCTATACGAAGAGTGAGTTACGCCAAGAACTGGCAATTGACAAACAAGGTTATTTTTAGTATACCTATACGACAACCAAAACACGGATGAAATACTTAAATTTAAAGAAACAGCATAAAAATTATTATAATGGTACCATAATTATTGCATGTATTTTTTGTATAAATTTCGGTTGGAAATAAACAATTTCAATCGCCTTCTATTCAGTGGCTATGTTGTCTCTATATAAATTCGTGTTGTAAAATATATAAACAATATCATTGCCCTTTCTGTTATCATCACAATACTTATGTTGTTCTCGAATTTAAAAATCATGTGCCAACTGGTTCTTTGCCTAATATATCGTAAAAGGCGACTAATGGTGTATTTGGTTGACTATATGGGCAAGTTAGCCACTTGTCACTACTTTTTCATAATTCTCCATGTAACTCAACTCGACTTTATTTTTGGATAAACGTGGTTTAAATCTAAAAGCTTGCTACTCCTTGAAGTCTACCTATGATTACGGAGGATTGGCCTAGGAGCGTGATGATAATTGTCCTTTCTAAAATATCAGTAAGTCTGTAGAGGAAAGTCGGTTCGGCTCAGCCAAAACTGCAGCCAGAGGATTAAACATTGCTTCCAAACATTTACTACTTTGTCTGAGCGGCGTTTTGTTTGCATCTCGCGACTTTTGAAGCAGCTTTAGGGAAGATTGAATCGGTCGCCTTAGACTGCCTGACTGTGATGTGTTTATCTGAATGTATGATATAACATTTTTAGACAAACATACTTTTACGCCAAGTTGGCCAAACCGCATTCAGCCAAAAAGGAAAGGGTTAGATGTATTATAGTGGAAAAGTAGCCAGCTCGTCGCCTACATAACCACAATCCTAACACCCAATAAACCATTAGTTCCCTTTTACGATATACCTGACAATTATTATGTTTTGTTTAAAACATCGGAGGGTTAAACCTACACCACTTGCATAATATAAATATAAAGCATGTTTCCTTAACATTAATCTATCATCGATTTTATTATAGGTACAGTCCTACTTATGGTCGTACAATGCGCCATAACTACGATGATATCTCTTAACATAACCATTACTTAGTAACCGCAATGAAATACTACTGAGTGGCTGACATAATATGACGACTGACATTTTCACAAAATGCCCAAAAGTTCCTTTGTATACCCATAAAAGAGCAAAACAAACTATTGTATTAAGCCCGACGTGAAATTAGAGATTCTGAAATGTCGATAGTCTTGTTATCGATATAGCACTTAAAATAATACATATCGACAGGACTTTCAATCTTATCGATTCTGTGATGTATTTAATTGATGAACAGATGTTATACCTACATATATTTTAAAACGTACGTTAAAAACGCATGGACTGGAAAGTTAATACAACTACTATCACTTGTCATATTAGGTATACTTTTTTTTCTTTTTTTAACATCACATATTCCCCGAAGGAGTAGGCAGAGTTAAAGGGGCAGCAATCCCCTTTAATCAGATAGTAAATTGTAAAATAGTAGTGATAAGTGGTTAGCTCGTCGCCTATATTATGTATGTTACCATATCTAGCTAACATAGCCTAATCCTTTATTCTAAATATATAAAATTATACATAACCTCCTCTGTAACATAAATAGCGCACACTTATTTACCACTATACTTAGACTTGAATATCGATATGGTGGTACCATATCGATATTCAAGTCACATCACTACGACAAAAGTTTGCAGCCGAATGCAATACAATAGCGCAGTTGCTGAGCGAGTTTTGGAAATGCAAGTTGTTATTTGCTGCCACAAAACTCAGTTGAAGTTTTTGTAAGCTTTTATTTTTAACCGACTTCAAAAAAAAGGAGGTTCTCAATTTGACTTAATTTTTTTTAACTCAATTTTTTGTGTGTCCGTCTTTTCAGTCCGAAATTTGCAATAATTTGATTTATTTAAAAGTAAGATATATTATGTACAATGTGCACATTGCTATGGCCCATATCACTAATTTTATATTTTACTAGCTGTCCCGGCGAACTTCGTATCGCCCAGTAAATTAAAATTGACATTGATTTGTCGATTGACATTTAACATTGACAGATACGAATCCCACCGTTTTATATGAGAAAATACTTTTGCTTTTATTTTGTTTTATAGTACATTTTTCAATGTTTTTAATAGTTATTCTGTTATTCTGGACGAAGACAAATCCAACAAATCAAAAACAACGTAAATCGGTTCAGCCGTTCTCGACTTATAAGTGGTGTAACAAACACGACTTTGTTTTATTTATATAGATTTACAATTAACAACATTCTTTACTTTCAAAGTCGTCGCTTCTGTATGTTTGCTAAAATATTTTATACTTGACAAAAAATGTTAATGGTGTTATTGCCAGTAATAAGATTGGTTCAAGAGGAAGGTTTATAATATGTATTGTTTCATATTGTTTTTTGTGAAGCCGGGGAGGGTCCCTTGCATATTTATATATGATTTTTTGTGTTAACCTTTTTGAAACAATTTATTTTTTGGCCGAGAACATGTGTTAACATAAAATCATAGTTTTAAAACTATTCAATAAGTAAAATTTTCATTACGTATTTCAAACTGTATTTCACAGTTTGAAAAATAATCATATCGTTTCCAAACCAAGGAACTAGATTAATACTTAAATATAAGAAAATGCAACTTTACCATATTGCATGTAATGTATGCCAATTAGACATATAGATGTAACTAACTTCAATCATATATACGTTGAATGTAAATAAAATAAACATAATAACTGTAAAATATTTTATAATTATGATATTTGATTCCAAAAGTACCAAAAGAAGTTCATAGTATAATTGTATAAGGCTGTATGGAGTGGTGTATAATTCTCCACTAATATTAAAAAGAGAAAAGATTTGATTTGACTGGCTTGATGGCGCATTCGGTAGTGACCCTGCCCCATGCGCCCAGAGTTGTGGGTTCGATCCCCACCCAGGACAAACATTCGTATGATAAATACTCGTGTTTGTTCTGTGTCTGGGTGTTAATATTGAATATTTAAGTATATACATATTTGTAATACCACTGTTGATTCTGATATCCGTAACATAAGTGCATAAGCTACTTACCTCGGAGTCAGATTAATGTATGTGATGTAGTCTGATATTTATTTATTTGATTGTTTGTTTGTATTGAATAAACTCCGAAACTAATGAACCGATTTGAAAAATACTTTCACCAATAGAAAGCTACATTATCAGCAAATAATATAGGCTATATTTGATCCATGTATTTCCACGGGATCGGGAGCTACGCGAGTGAAACCGCGGGACACTGCTGTGTATCATACTTTAACTTTGATCTCAAATATTGTCATGTGTTATACATAGATACTTCATCTCCTACGCCACGGATGGTTCACGTCGAAAGGCGGTGAAGCCTTTTCCATAATTCTTTCATTTTCAGCTGGCCTGAAAAAAATAATCGTATTAAAGCCATTTGAACCCATTATCCATGTTTTTTTTTAGTAATACGTTTTAAGTGAATGTTTGTATGTTTGTTGAACGAAATTAGCTCAAAATATTTTTTTGTGTTCGTCGATCCAAATTGATCCAAATTGCACTTTTTTGTATTGTCTCTTATAATATAGGAGCAATAGCAATAAATTGAGTATATGGACAAACTATATTCCTGAAAAAAAAATATCAGTCGAAATGAGAACCTCCTCCTTTTTTTGAAGTCGGTTAAAAATCAGAATTCATTTTACCCGTGTAAATGATTCTCACAAGTGTATGCATAAATTATTTTAAGAATTAGTTTAAATAATATTAATTATATATAATTATTCCTTAAAAATCTAGATTCATTTTACCCGTGTGGATGCTTCTCCCAAGAGATTGTCCTTCTTAGTGATATGTACCCGCTTTCGCTTGGGGGTCTGTCACAGTTATAGTTTTTCCTCCGCCTACAATATAAATTCAGACATTTGTATTGGTACTCGAGTCATACACTCATAAAACGTATTTGACTATGTCTACCCGCTACCTAATCATAATAATGTAGTATGTATAATATCCTCCCTAGTCTAACCGATTCCCACAAGAGGCTGCGTAAGCGCAGACGCACTCTCTGCTCTTTCACTTTTATAGTCCGTTGAGATGGCAACCTGATATGGCTTTGGTGTGATCTTAATATTCAAATACCCAGCCACAAAATCATTGGCCAGACTCGGGGATGGAGCGGAGGTCCATCCCCGAGTTTCTTGGTCTTTAGACGGCGCTTGCTATTACTTATATAGGCACCAACGAGGTAGTCACCTCGCTGTATGACCTGGTATATAATATATAAACTATATATATGCTTAGTATAATGAACAAGCTATTCTTATCTATGCTTAGTTTATACATATACACAAATTACAAATTGGTCTTACGTGTCAAGCGAATGGACGATGCAATCGAGGAAAGCCCCGTTGCATTGCGTGCTGGTGAAGAGATTCGGCCCGATACACGCAGACGTATTTGTGACGAGGAACACAGACGCGACCCCTATCAGGGTCTCGCGACCCCCCACGAAGGCTATTAGAGGACCCCCGTGGTCGTTCTAAAATCAGGCAAATTATTAGTCTGAGTATTAGTTAACTGGTTGCAAGATTAGGTATTACGTTCGTCGGGTATTTGACAAACAAATATAACATCACGCCTATAATCCCCGAAGGGGTGGCCAGAGTCAGAGGGTCAGCAAGCCCTTTTAACCACATCCAGCCAAAAATCAAATATTTCCCCATTAATACTAATTAATAACTCTGAAGAGTTTATTTGTTTAGTTAAATACGCTGATCTCTATTTGAAAATATTTTTTCGTTGATTAGTTCACTTATCGAGGAAGTCTATATGTATAGGCTATATAACATCATGCACACATTAAGGTTTCAAGTACATGACGCCGCAACCGCACCGGCGCCGGACCGCATGTTTGTGTATACGAATGAAAACCGCGCCTGCGCCGCACCGAGACCGCGTGTTGTACTTTGATGCTGAGTGAGCAACGATTACTGCGCGGCGTCGATGCGGCGCCGGTGCGGCGCAGGCGCGATGTTCATTCGTATACACAAACATGCGGTCCGGCGCCGGTGCGGTTCCGGCGTCGTGTACTTGAAGCCTAACCATAAACGCGAATGAAACCGCCGGCACATTTGATAAATATAGACTGGCCCGTTGGTCGAGTGGTCAGAGACCCTGGCCACGAAACCAAGGGTCGCGGGTTCGAATCCCGCTAGGGGCAAATATTTCGTGTGATGAGCATGGATATTTGTACTCGAGTCATGGATGTTTATAAACGTATTTAAGTATTTCTATCCGTTCACCTAGTATCCATAGCACAAGCTTATAAGCTTAGTTTGGGACTAGGGAATTGGTGTGTCAGTCTGAAGAATTCAATTCAATTCATTAATTCAATTCATTAATTTATAATTATTTATCAAATATTTATCAAATATTGTTTATTGGTATAAACAATATTATAATTTGCTTGTACCTGACATATGCCTTGTCTTCTTGTGAATATCCGTTGAGGAATCCTCGACCATATCTTTCCTGCGTCCATGCTCCTTCTCGTTTCATCAATGAGAACAGTCTCGTTTGCTTCACACTAAAATTATATAAATGTATGAAATCGAATCTATATATTGACAATATTTTTGACTACATTTCATGGCTTCACTATCAACCAAAACGAATTCAAGTTTAATTTGGCTAAAACTGTTTAAGCAAGCTCCCTTAAAAACTGCTCTTTGGACTCTATCTACATCCTCGGAGATTGGAGTGATAATAGATATATTACGTCATGAAAAGTTTTATGCTGCTCCATTTCGGTTAAGCCGAAAACATAGTAATACGAGCCTACATCAACATCGATCCGTAAATCTAGGTAACCTAGGATTTGCTAGGAGTGTTGTAGAAGTTAGGGCTTTGCCACAACTCCACTAGGGCGATGAGGGATACCGTGGGGCTTAATGGGTATGGGCCGGCCACTCATGTATGGCTACAGGGGTCAGGGAGAGTCCTACACACTGCACAGCCTCCCCCATGCAGGCCGGTGAGTAACGCATTCCGCGCTTATAAAAATGGTGACCCCCGTTAAGTAGTCTTTAGCTTACGGTATTACATACTTACCCCGGTACTTCAGCTTGGCAGGGGTCTTCCGTTTCAGAGGACCCTGGAAGTCCCACACACACCACCCCACTGGATGGCGTGACGGTGCCTAATGCATTCCCCGTGTTAAAAATAAGTACTTACGGCATATCCTCCTTTCAAAGGGTCCAATATAGGCTCACACCCATCGCCTATAGGTTTCGACACCCGCAATTGATATCCCCTGTCGTCCAAGTTGCCTTGTTGGTTAGTACACACCATGTACTTGTCAATCGTTACAGCGAACGCATCAGGAAAATACTTCTTGCACACCTCTTTATCAAATATCAGGGTTGACGCGTACTGCAACTTCTTTTGATTGTAATTGGTAAAGTCATTTGGCTGGAAACATCATAAGCATTCAGTTGTGGATCTCGATGATATCTCGATCATTATTATATTTTTTTATTACTGCACACTTTATAGACACAATCTTCATCAACCCAACTTTATTATTGGCTGAATGTAATTCAATGAGCTTATAACTCCTAGACTCTGATTGTCTCATTCAGGGTTTACAGGCGTACTATTATGCATGTATGTATTCACTAAATAAACGATTACACTGCAAATCTAACTCCGTCTACAAAGATGACATATTTACAAAGGAAGAACTATTTTACCATTCTCCACTTCTCCTTATGCCCCCACCCCATGATTATGACTTCAACGCCAGGCTCTTGGTGTTTGGCTTCGTAATTGATGGGCACCGGCGATATCCTATGCGTACATCCTACAGGAGGCTCGTTAGCGAAGGTATACTTCCTCTCCACCTTCACCACGGCTATGTCAATGTACGACCACACTTCTGCATACTGGTGTTCCAAGTTATAAGCTACAACAAAATATTGCACCAGAAAAGTCCACCTTGATTATCTTAATAATTATCAGAAAACCGCACATACATTGATGAGTCCAAGTAAGTAGCTTAAACACTTGTGTTACAGATATCAGTGGTATTACAAATATACTTAAATATAACCACCCAGACATAGAACAAACACAAGTATTTATTACACGATTGCCCTGGGTGGTGATCGACCCACAACTCTTGGCGCATGGGGCAGGGTCACAACCGAATGCCCCGCCAGTTAAATGCACCTACTAAGCTATTGTATGAACATAATAACTAATGGCCAACTTATGAGACTAAGTGCGGAAAACACATGCATAACTACCTAACTAACTAACATAATAACTAGCAACGCCCCGATGTTTCACCCGCGTAGTTCCCGTTCCCGTCGGAATACAGGAATAAAATATAGCCTATGTTACTCGCTGATAAAGTAGCTTTCCACTGATGAATGATTTTTTCCAATCGGTCCAGTAGTTTTGAATCTTTAATGCAAACAAACAAACAATCAAATCTTTCCTGTTAATATTAGTATAGTATTAGTATAGTATAGTATAGTATAGCATAGGCAAACAGACATTTCAATTCTATTTATCTGTACAGTTTCTGGTCTTACCCCTGGGCACACACGTAAATACAATCTTCCTCTTCTCATTGACCGTGCAAGTTTGCAAATCGAGTTCCTGTCCATGTATGTAGTTCACGGAGCCTGCTATGGCGTACATATACTCGACTTCTTCTACACAGGCGGCTGAAGTGATTATAAACCATTCGTTGACTATGGCACCACCGCACACCCAAGCTTCGTCTTGCAATAGGGAGTCGTTAGTTTTTATCAAGTACACCTGTGAACAAATTATCATCACGCCGGCAATTCCACGGGCAATACCATCTTTACCATAAAGGCAGACAAGGCCTGTGTCCCCATAATTTGTCTGTTTTCCTTAAAACAAATTGGGGATTTACCAGAAGATTTTACTCAACAGGAATGCAATCCGTAAAAGACGGCTAATAATGTCTATTTTATCCGCCTTTTACCACATGCTAGGCAATTTGTTATAAATAGCATCGCCCATAATCCCAAAGGGGTAGGCATAGTTAAGCCAAAAACAAAACTTGGCTGGGTTAGATGGAAAATTGTGAAAAAGTAGTGACAAGTGGCTAGCTCGTCGCCTACACAATCACATACCCAAAACCCCTATATAACATTAGTCGCCCTTGACCACATGCTATGTGCCTGTCCTTTGCTTAATAACTGAGGTACCACCGTCTGAAATCAATAAATCACGATACCTAGATATGCTCTACTCACCGCATATCCTTTCCCTAAATTCAAAGTGTGACCATTCTCGATTCTCCGCTGTGCATTAATCACATCAATAACACCAATTACAAGGACGAATAACAAAATATTTAGTTGCAACTGCGCCATGGTTGTGGAATACGTCATCCGACATGTACTACATAACGCAATCTTCACGGTTAGTTGAAAAAGCAAATAGCGTGCCTACGATAGGGGAACGGTCGACATTGTGGGACGATGAACTGTTTTAACAGATGTCAATAAAGGTGCAATTAACCTTCACCTTAATACATTAGAATAGTCTAGTCAAAGAATAAAATAGGATAGTCCCGTGTTGGTCTGGGACTTAGCCCATGTTGATCTGGGACAAAAAAAAGAATGTGTCAACTGTGCCTAGCATGTTGTAGAAGGCGAATAATGGTTTACGGGCTTTTGGGTATGTGTCAGAGTAGGTGACGAGCTAGCCACTTGTCACTCCTTTTTCACAGCTTTCCATCCAACCCAGCCACTGTCCCGTGTTGGACTGGGACTTAAAAAGAATATGCCAACTGTGGTTCTTGCCTAGCATGTCGTAAAAGGCGACTAATGGTATATCAGGTTTTGGGTGTGTGATTGTGTAGGCGACAGGTACTTTTTCACAATTTTCTATCTAACCCAGCCTGGCTTTATTGAATGTGGTTGAAGGGGCATGCTGCCACTTTGACTCTGCCGTCCCCTTCGGGGATTATGGGCGTGGTGTTATGCAGAATAATAATATCCTCCTCATCGATTTCGGTCACGGCGGCCAATCCCAACGAGCTCGCTGCGCAGGAGATTATACACACGTGTCTGCGTAAACACATGAGCACTCTCTGTTCCTTCAGTCTCATAGTCCGGTGAGACAGCAACCCGACATGACCGCAGAGAGTTCAGGCGTAGGACCAAAGAATTAACGAGCGTTCTAAACTTAAACCACTAACTCGCTGATTACTACTAGGTAATTCAATGTAGAATTTTTATCTTTATGGGATACACATTACAGTATGCTATAGGGGGTTGCCCGCTTTTGTAGGTCTCTCTTCGAGCGGGAAGCCGTGGCATTTTGCCAGTCCTGACAGTTACGCCAATGACGGAACCATCAAGATACGAATGCCTTTCGCTACTGTCCGGCTTTCGTAATTACTATCGCTATACTTCAATAACTAAGGAATGCCATTGGTTTTGTTGATTCCTACTTTCAACAGCGTACCTATGTGGCGGACATTATTCATTTCTGTCATTCTTCTCTCCCATTTGCATTGTAAGTGATTAGTTTCATTATAATAATCCAGATCGAACAGGAAAAATTAATACAAAAAACTTATTATAACACATAAGTTATGTTTCATCGATGTACTACGCGAGGAAAGCCGCAGGCAGAAGCTAGTAGTTTATATAAAATGGTTTTTTCATGTTTTCTTTCAAGTAGGATTTATGTAAACAATGACGTAATGATTTTGCTTTAACAGGCTGTCAGTCGCAGCGCAGGATCGTCTACGGAAAGCCTGTGGCGTCTGAAAAAGGTTTCGTGGTAAGTTACTCACGAGCAGGGTATTGTGTCCAACAAAGCTCGAAATATCATCCGGCCGGGACACTACAGTGTCATCATCCTCCTAGCGTTATGGCCTGTGCTTAGACGGGTCCGCTTAGACTATGATCCAGGATCTAGCGATGCTTACATTGAAGCGACTGCAGATCTGACCTTCGGAAGCCTTAGATAGGGGAACCAGACAATTTTTGGGTCATGGTTACACATCCATAGTTGGATTATGCAGGTTTCATCACGACATTGTCACGACAGTACAGTGTATCCTCGCTTATATTATTTATAATATTATAAATATTTATAAATAACAGTGGTACGTGGTTTCACCCGCGTAGCTCGGGGATAAAATATAGACTTGTTACTCGCTGATAAAGTAGCTTTCTATTGGTAAAAGATTTTTCAAATCGGTACAGTAGTTTGGGAGCCTTTTTTATACAAACAAACAATCGAATCTATCCTCTTTATAATAGTAGTATGATAAAATATTCCCGTATCTATATCTTGGTCTGTGATTCGAAAAGAATGTGCCAACTGCGTTGCAAAAACTACCTTCCACGTCCTTGCCTAGCGTGTCAAAAAAAGGTTGTCGTAATACGTAAATTAAGTTAATGATAACATAGACGACGAGCTAGCCACTTGTAATTACTGTTCATAATTTTCCATCTTAATAAAACTCGATTTTTGGCTGTAAATAGTTTAAGGATTGCCCTTGAACTCAACTGCAATAGAATCTGGCACGCCCAAAGTAAACACTAAGAAAGGACATCGCTACTTTTCATTCCGATTGTCCATATCCGATTGTTGGTAGGTCCCGGGTGATGGATAATAGAGGCTATATTAAATAAATATCAGACTACATCACATACATTGATCTGACTCCGAGGAAAGTAGCTTAAGCACTTGTGTTACGGATATCAGAATCAACAATGGTATTACGAATATATACTTAAATATTACATATTAACACACAGGCGTAGAATAAATACAAGTATTCATCATACGAATATTTGGCCTGGGTGGGGATCGAACCTACAACTCTTGGCGCATGTGGCAGGATCAATACCGAATGCGCTATCGAGCCAGTCAAATTCAACACTGTTGACTGGATTTGATGCGGGCAGAGCCGCAGGAAAAAGTTAGTTGTTATTGAGTCGAAACATTGCAGTGTCAAATGGTTATTGACTGGCTGTAAAACTAAAAGCTGTGAGTTCGAATTCCGCTGGACACAATTTTTTAAGTGTGGATATTTGTAATCAAGTCATGGATGTTTGTATACTCAGTATATCGTAAAGTTTTTGAAATTCAAACACTAAGCAGTCAATGTTTCATTTTCTTTCATTGAAATCATATTAGCATATTTATTAACATCTGATAATTTATAAATATCTATATGTGATCTATTAATACCGACACAACTACGATCACAAATATTAGGCGGAAGTGGGACAGAATGTTCTATTTTCATCATATTGAGATATCTTGACTTCAATTTTAATATATACGGTAAATTCGATGTTGCTACCACATCCGATATGGTCTAGTGGCTAGGATACCTGGCTCTCACCCAGGAGGCTCGGGTTCGATTCCCGGTATCGGAAAAAAATTCTGCTTCTTCCGTTTTGGTTTGTTTCCATACAATTTTTATTTAAATTACAATTTATACTGTTAGGGAAAGAATTTGCATAACTAAATAACTTTCTGAATCTTCCTAATTTATCTCTCCGGGAACATTTTTCTTAAAGATTGATCAAAGGTATGTGCCAGGTATTTTAACCAATAAAGTGGAATTGACTGAAAATATAATAAATGATTTACACATTACCATAATAGAGACGTGAAATCTTTTAAAATGGAAAATGAAGTTGTAATTAAAGCATATTTATTAAAATGAATTTCCTTAATACCTATGAATGGAGTAGTTTAAAAAAAAATTAAGGAAATTAAACGTATGTAATCAGTGAAATCACCCAGGCGTAAACGTGTTTTAGATTTAACGTTTGATAAATAAATTGAGGAAATCAAAAGTGTGCGTATGTAATTTATTTACTATAAAAGTTGTGACTTAAATGTTTGGTACTTTTAAAGAAAATTTTTTATATAATTATCTAGTAATGTAAACAAATGATGGAACATCTGTTGTTGGCCTAAGAATAGAATATCATGCAATATCCGTGTTTCTTGCCACGTTTCGTTGTACGTAGTATATTACTACTCTGTGCTAGTAGGTATGTTGTAAAGGGAGACTAATGGTGTAGTGGGTTTGTGATTACATAGGCGATAAGCTTTCCAATTTATACTTCTATGTCTGGGTGTTAGTATCCAATATTTAAGTATATATTTGTATTACCACTGTTGTTTCTGATAACAGTAACAAAAGTGCTTTAGCTACTTACATCGGAGTCAGATCAATATCAGACTACATCACATACATTGATCTGACTCCGAGGTAAGTAGCTTAAGAACTTGTGTAACGGATATCAGAATTAACAGAGGTAATACAAATATATACTTCAATATTCAATAGTAACGCCCAGACACAGAACAAACACAAGTATTCATCACACGAATATTTGTCCTGGGTGGGGATCGAACGCACAACTCTTGCGCATGGGGCAGGATCACTACCGAATGAGCCATCGAGCCAGTCAATGTACTTAACGTAGTGTGATATTAATTTATTATTTATTTATTGCTACTCTTCTTGGGTTTCGAGTGTAACATAATGTATGCATCTTTATCGGCAAAACATTTCCATCTTTCAGGTGTACTTAGTTAGATCGGAGCTTTCAAATAAGCAGCACAAAGGATGGCTATGCGGGGGTGCCATTGTGTCTCCCTCACATATCCTAACTGCAGCAGCGTGCTTAGAAGATATCTCCAATCTGTACGCTATAGCCGGAACCAGGAAGTACGTGCCCACCGAATTGCTGGAGGAAGACGAATGTACGAAGAACAGGAAGCAGAGGATTGTCAAGACTTGCACACCAGCTTGTAAGTGATTGGGTCAAGTAACATTCGTAGGAGTTTTGTCACTAAGTGTATCTAGGTTTCTTTCTGACTGCCTCGTTGGGCTAGTGGTACCATGCGCCGCCTAAGGACCAAGAGGTCCCGGGTTCAAATCCCGGGTTGCGCCAAAAATTTGTGGCTAGGTATTTCAATACCGAAATTACTCAGTAACAGCCCGGAGTGAGGAAGTTGGCGGTTTAATCACCCCCGTGCCTCGGAAAGCACGTTAAGCCGTTGGTCCTGCGCCTGACCTCTCTCCGGTCATGTCGAATTGCCGTCTCACCGGACTATGAGAGTAAAGGAATAAAGAGTGCTCCTGTGTTTGCGCACACACTTGTGCACTATAATAACTCCTGCTCAGTTGGCTAATCCTAGTTGAGATTGGCCGCCTTGACCGATATCGGTTAGGAGGACATTATTATTATTATTATCTAGGTTTTTGATGATAATGGTCAGAGTAAGGTTACAGCGGTCTGTAATATTTAGAAGTGCCTTATTAAATCAGTTTTGATGACGATGCCTAAGCTTTTACGCATTGCTTCAACGTACTAAAAGATATAATTACATGTTTGAAATATATATCACTAGCCGTGCTCAGTAGTTTTACCAGTTTAAGCATTCGGTAGTGACCCAGCCCCATGCGGCAAGAGTTGTGGGTTCGATCCCCACCCAGAACACACATTCGTGTGATGAATACTTGTGTTTGTTTTGTGTCTGGGTGTTAATATTCAGTATTTAAATATATATTTGTGATACCACTGTTGTTTCTGATATCTGTAACACAAGTGCTTAAGCTACTTACCATAGAGTCAGATCAATGTATGTGATGTAGTCTGAATTTATTTATTTATTTATTTATTTATTCAAAAAACTGTGGATGCGAACATATGATCCTAAGGTCATGCTTTCTCGTCTCTTACACCACCGGTGCGGTGAATCCTCAACAAAACTTAATAAGCCACATTAATGCTATATGACTGACGATATCTCCTTGACATCTCCTTCCAGCATACAGGTTTGATTACGTGGCGCTGCAGAGTTGGATGGCGTTTAATATAGGCGTGGCTATAGTTGAGAAGCCTTACAGCTTTACTGACAAGTCGTTCTTGTTGCACTGCGACTACTTACCTCGCGCAGCAAGAGTCAATTATTACAAGGATCCGGAACAGCCCCCCACGTCCGCCGTCACGTTCGGGTGGGGCCACCAAGCTGGGCTGAGGCTGGTATGATTATAATGTTATATATATTAGAGCGTTTGTCCCATGTACGTCTGGGACTTAAAAATAATGCGCCATCTGTGGTTCTTGCCTAGCATATCGTAAAAGGCGACTAACGGTATATCGGGTTTTGGGTATGTGATTGTGTAGGCGACAAACTAGCCACTTGTCACTACTTTTTTACAATTTTTCATCTAACCCAGCCCAGTTTTATGTTTTGCTGAATGTGGTTAAAAGGGCTGCCCCTTTGATTTGCCTACCAATTCGGGACGTGATGTTATTTATTAGCTGAGCGTGTGTAGGCGACAAGCTTTGTGTAGGCAACGAGCTTTGCGTCAGGGTACTGTCATTTTTATTTTAAATGTGTAACCCGTTTTATATATTTGGCGAATTGTGGCTGAAGCAGCAACAAGATCCTTGTTCCTCTTTAGACTGTCTACCCTTTCGGGGATTACGCGTGGTGATGTAATGGGCACTTACATGAAACGGGTGTTTGCTTATAGGACGATACCAGGATTCTGATGGTCCGAGGATGATCAGGTCTTACTCTTCAAAAGCTGAATTATGTGTAATATATGTCGCAGCTTCAAACGAATTTAAACCCACAGGTAGTTAATTGGTATCCGCCATATTGTTTTTCAACCAGTCAATGGTCAGTGGTTAAGTAGCCTACTTATTTCTTTCAGCCAGGTGATGATGGCGACTACAATTCAGAGTACATGTACGAAGCCTCAACAGTAATAAAGCCTAAACCTTTTTGTATCTCGTATTTCAAGATTCCAAGAATTGAGGACATTGTCATGAAAAGCATGATTTGTTGTGATAATATTGGGATGTTCGATGGTGACGGCGAAGAAGCAGGGTACCACGCTGCGTCACGTTCAGTATCATGCCCAAACAAGTTCAGACGAGACTTACCTGATAATCCGGTAAGTAATCATAAATAAATAAATAATAAATATCAGATTACATCACATACATTGATCTGACTCCGAGGTAAGTAGATTAAAAGCACTTCGGTTACGGATATCAGAAACAACAGTAGTATTACAAATATATACTTAAATATTAGATATTAACACCCAGACACAGAACAAACACGAGTATTCATCATACGAATATTTGTCCTGGGTGGGGATCGAACCCACAACTCTTGGCGCATGGGGCAGGGTCACTACCGAATGCGCCAACGAGCTTGTCAGGTTTCATAGCAAGAGCGTTTGTAGCTCTATGGTAAGAACATGTACCTCCTATATAAGGGTTCGGGATCAAACCCAGGCAAAACTGGATTTTCAAATCTATGCACATCCAAATCTATTTATACCACTAGCTAGGGTAAAAGGAAAACATCGTGATGAAACTACATCCAAACGACTGTGGATGTGAAACTATGATTCATGCACAGAATGATACAGGTGGTACAGAGTAATTTCAACATGTTTTTTACCCAACCCGGAATTTGAACACGGAACCTTTTGGTGTTTATACAGCGCTTGCTACCTATAGCCCAAAATAACTGTAGTATATAATACTAATATTTAGCATATGTACGTATATATATCAGAATGACATTATGTTCTAATATTAAGGTGCTCAGTGGCTAATTCGTGGTGTGTGCCATAAATAATCGAGACAGAGCTAGTATCATTAATCTATGCTAGAGCTGTAACTAGTAGATACAGTAATTCAATGGTTAACTTCATTCATAGATATATTATATTTTCTCATACCAGGAGGACTGCGACATTGTTTATTTAACAAGGCGAAATAACAACAGTACTTCAAATGATACAAGCACTATCAAGCCATTCAAAAGAGTACGTAATATAATAAGAAAAACACAAAACATCAAGAAAAATAATAAAAATCACAAGAGGAGGTTTAAAAATCTGACAAGAACTGGCAACATTGATGGTCGGAGAGCAAATGGACCAGGCATATGTCAGGTAATAAATAAATCCATATCATCCTTAGATTAAAATCTAAGAAATCATCATCATCTTCCTAGCGTTATGTCTCGTGCTTAGACGGGGTCCGCTTAGACCATGATCCAGGATTTAGCGAGTCTGGTAATTACATTGAAGATACTGCCGATCTGACCTTCGTAACCTTAACATAGGGGAACCAGACAATTTTTGGATCATGGTTACAAATCCAAAGTTATTTAAATTTGCAGGTTTCATCACGATGTTTTCCCTCACCGTCGAGCTAGTGGTATAAATACGTACATAGATTCGAAAAGTCCAGTTAAGAGGCGCACTCCTCGGTTAAGAGGCGTGTGTCCTTA
The DNA here is from genome assembly GCA_951394215.1 of Glyphodes perspectalis. Classification (NCBI taxonomy): domain Eukaryota; kingdom Metazoa; phylum Arthropoda; class Insecta; order Lepidoptera; family Crambidae; genus Glyphodes; species Glyphodes perspectalis. The sequence goes on along the minus strand of OX596222.1, from coordinate 5,557,828 downwards.
CCATTGAGCTACCACCGCTCCTAATGAATAAATCTAAATAATCCTACTAATATTATAAATGCAAAAGTTTGTATGGATATGTGGATGTTAATTACTCTTCCACGCAAAAACTACTAAATGGATTTTAATTGAATTTTAGAATATAGCGTTTACACCCGAATAACATTTGGCTAAGTTTCATTGATGTACCACGCGAGCAAAGACGCGGGCAGAAGCAAGTATACAATATAACGCATAGACTAATGTAGACATAGGTACTTAAATATAGACAAGTCGTAGACAAGCGCATTGATTCCATTTTGGTCTGGGACTCAAAACAAAACAAAAAGTTGGTACTTCAACTGTGTTCCTTGCCTAGCATGTCGTAAAGGCAACTAATGGTATTTTGGGTTTAGGTTTTGTGACTATGTAGATGAGGAGCTCGCCACTCCAAACCACAATTTTTTACAATTTACAAAGGAGCAGCAAATTCTTTTAAAAACTAACAAAAAAAAACTGGGTCTATTTTGTTTTCGGTTGAAAGTGGTTTGTCCAATGTCGGTTGGTCTGGGACTTTAGAATAATGTGCCGACTGTGTTCCATGTCGTGAAAGACGATTAATGGTATATCGGGTTTCGGGTATGTGATTGTGTAGGCGACGAGCTAGCCACTTGTCACTAGTTTTTCACAATTTTCCATCTAACTCAGACCAGTTTTATTTTTGGCTGTATGAGGTTAAATGGGCTTTGATGTCTCTTTGTCTCTGCCTACCCCTTCGGGAATTACCGTAATCCGCTCTTTTCGCCGTAAACGCTTATTTAACCATACATACATAACATACATAAGTATGTTAATCATACATACACACATTAGAATTTTACGTATGTATGGTTGAAGATTGCTGCTCTCTGGACTCTGCCTGCCCCTTCAGACACTACAGTCCTGATGGTTTGTAGGTACGCGCCCTCGGAGAGACACTGCCACTTATGCATATCATAGCTTGATCGATGGCGCATTCGGTAGGTAGTGATCCTGCCCCATGCGCCAAGAGTTGTGGGTTCGATCCCCACCCAGGACAAACATTCGTATGATAAATACTTGTGTTTGTTCTGTGTCTGGGTGTTAATATTGAATATTTAAGTATATATTTGTAATACCACTGTTCATTCTGATATCCGTAACACAAGTGCTTAAGCTACTTACCTCGGAGTAAGATCAATGTATGTGATGTCGTGAGACTTTTGTATATATTTTTTTGTATATCATCACGCCCTTAACTCCTCTGAAGCGGCCGCTAGTCCGTTAAGTCACTTTAAGTTAAAAATTTAAATAGGTAGTGATCAGGAGAAATATCTTATCATAACAGTGTTCAAGAACAATTAGCAATTTTAAGCCTTGTTTATGTGTTATTAAAAAATGTTTGAACTACGGTCGAAATTACTGCACATGATCGCGTGAAGGTTAAATGCTCTGACCTGCTAAAAAGTTAAATTTTACATAAGTGACAGTGTCACACCGGGCCTTATGTTACTTCAGAATGACCACGGCAGTCCGCTGGTGACGTGGCTCGGCTCCGAGGTGGTGGTCATAGGCGTGGCGATCAGCAGCCGCATCAACAGCAAGTTCAACTGCATCCCGCCGTACCTCTACGCGAGCACATTCTGCGTCAGTCGGTTCCTGCGGTGCGTGCTTACCGGTGCGAGGTCCTCGTGAGTATCGTTTTATCTTTTCTTATAAAAACCGTGTATAAATCGGTATCGGTATCAAAATCAGTATTGGTATTAGAGTAGGAAACCGAGTCGAAATTGTTAGAAATCAGAATCGGTAAAAAAATCCCCTAAAATGTAGGTACCATGACGTGTCTATTCAAATCCGAGGACTTACCTAAGTCTGAATTAAAAAAAAATAAGTTAGTCACACAATAGTTAAACATTCCATTAGGAAGGTCACACAATGTAGATTCCTAATGGAAGACTAATTGATTTATTGAAAATTTAACTGATCTGAAGTTTAGCAGTGAAAAGGAAAGTCGTGAAAATTCGAGAGTAGCTTCCTTATCAAAGGGATACAAAGGTCAGATGACAGGAAGATAATCTAGCTAGCCAGACAGGTGATCTTAGTTTGTTAACCAAAGATATTTATTTATTCAGGCGAAGATTTTGCGATGAAATGGAGAAAAAAGACGGATATACGTTACGTGAAACTGTCATCCCTTGGAACAAATCAAATAGGTAAACGGTTGTATTTTGTACTATATTATACACAAACCTTTATCATTACCCTGGCAATTCACGAAGTGGGCAGAGTCAATATGGAAGTAGGTATTTATTTCATACCTTTAATTGTCATACTTTATTTCAGCGAATTGCCTGACCGTTTTGTGAACATGTCGCAATCGGAAGTGGGTTACTCATTATTAATTGACTTATTCAGAAACCATACCGAGATTAATTCCTCATCTGAAGAAATAACATCCAAACACAATGCGTCCTTGACCACAGTCCTGCCGAAAGACCGAGTAAGGAATGTTTCGGAGCCATTGAGCTCCCTTTTGCTGCGAGCTGCGAAAGGAGATTCATTTTCAATATCACCAATGGGAGTATCTTCATCTAATGCGCCAGAAAAAATGACAGCCAATGACAATATAACTGCAAAAACAGCTGTGGTGAAAGTCAAAAAGACTTTTGAGCCATTGAGTTCACTTTTGTTGCGAGCTGCAAAAGGAGATTCATTTTCAATATCACCAATGGCAGTATCTTCATCTAATGCACCAGAAAAAATAACAGCCAATGACAATATAACTGCAAAAGCAGCTGTGGCGAAAGTCAAAAAGACTTTTGAGCCATTGAGCTCACTTTTGTTGCGAGCTGCGAAAGGAGATTCATTTTCAATATCACCAATGGCAGTATCTTCATCTAATGCACCAGAAAAAATAACAGCCAATGACAATATAACTGCAAAAACAGCTGTGGCGAAAGTCAAAAAGACTTTTGAGCCATTGAGCTCACTTTTGTTGCGAGCTGCGAAAGGAGATTCATTTTCAATATTACCAATGGGAGTATCTTCATCTAATGCGCCAAAAAAAATAACAGCCAATGACAATATAACTGCAAAAACAGCTGTGGCGAAAGTCAATAAAACTTTTGAGCCATTGAGCTCACTTTTGCTGGGAGCTGACAAAGAAGAACCATTTTCAACATCACCGCCGGGAGAATCTTCACCTAATTCACCGGAAGAAATGACATTCAAATACAATGCATCCTTTTCCACAGTTTCAACGAAATACTGAGATGAAAAAGCTTCGGAGCCATTGCGCTCATTTTTGCTACAAGCTTCGAATGAATTATCAAAAGTGTTTTTAACTAATGCAACAGAAGGTATCAAATCTAATGATTCGACATTTATATACAGAGTTTCGATGAAAGACTTAGATCATGTCGACAGAGAGACTATTTTTGTTACGTTTTTAGGAGTCACCTTATATTTAAACTAAAAACTTTAGTCTTAGTCTTTTGTCGAGTAATTACGGACAAAATAAATATTCAGGATTTGTCGTTTTACTTGGAATTGACAGTTCTGTTGGCTCAATGGCTGAACCATTGAACTCTCCATCGAACGCAAGAGGTTCGATCCCTGTAACGGGGAAAGTGGTTGTTGATGAAACGGAGTATTCATTACTGGGTGCTTGTTGCGTTTTGGTTAATTCTATGTTTATGATGTTGTGTTTTAATTAATAAATGAACTCTAGAAGTGTTGTTGTTTTGTTTTAAACAAAGTTACTATCTATTTATAAGGGTTACGGGGTACAAATAACTGCTGTTAGAATTTATTTTAGTTTATTTTCAATAAAGCATTAAAATAAATGTTGACACAGAGCCGCATCCAACTATTATGTTCAGTAAGCATCTGCTATGCGCCTCGCGTCTAGGGCCCCATACCACCCATATATTATATACATTTGATTATTAGGGTTCTTGACATCATTAATCCGGCCCAGAACTTATATCACTTTATTCTCTATATACCTCAGTTTTTCACTGCATTTTCTTATCTGTAAATGAAAGAATTTGCAATCATATATACATATACATATATATTATGATTATCCCTGAAGTATTGGTAGGAGGAGGTAAGAATACAAGGAAAAATAAAATTAAGTGGTTAGATGGAAAATTGTAAAAAAGTAGTGAGAGTTGGCTAGCTCATCGCATGCTGTTACTGTTGAATATTGTGCTGCTCCCTTGACTTTATCTACCCCTTAGGGGATTGAGGGTGTTATAGTATCTATGTATGTATATGTACTTCTTCAACATATATAGCTAAAAACTCTCAAAAACATTTTAAATCTCACCAATTCTCATCTTCGGGCCACGTAACGTTTTGATCTAGAATTCTTTTCCTCAACAATGAATCACAATTTAGAGATCTGCGATAACTGCAAAAAGTACATTTTTGTTAATAAACCCAGGTCACTGCATAAAAATAGTGCGATTGGCAACCCTACGTTAAACCAATATTCTAGATTTAGCGAATCTACACACATTTCCATAGTTTTATCCGTATTTCCTTTCAAACAATCTCAATTTCCCTTTCATAAAAGTTCAAATTTTAATGGTACGTAATTCCATCGCAATGTTTTAGATAGTTCAGGCGTAAACGGACAGAAAGCGTTTAGTTCTGTGCTTAATCGGAGTCTACTTAGACTCATCCAGGATTTAGCGAGTCTGATAATTACATTTAAGCGACTGCCGATCTGACCTTCGGGCTTCGATTCGTGAAGCCGGCAATTCGGACCATAGCTACATATCAATAGTTGTTGTAAAGGTACCGTGTCTTAATACCTACTAGATTTGAAAAATCGAGAGGTACGTGCCCGATTTGCACCCGCACCCTTTGCATAGGCGCCTGTCCTAGCGAACTACCACTGCTCCCGTTAAATATAATATAATAATAGTATATTGAGTTTGGATTATCTTTAATAATGTATTGTATTATTAAGTATGGATTCCTTAGCGTCGGAGTCAAGGTAAGAAGAGGCATGCTCCGGTGGTTTGGACATTGGAAAGAATGGATGACAAAAGATTGACTAAACAGATATACAATGCGAAAGTGGAAGGATGTAGGAGCCGCGGAAGGCCCAGGCTCACCTACCATGACCAGATTGGTCGTGAATTAACAGAAGGTGATGTTAGGAGTCATAAAAACCGTAGAGACTGTATGAAAAGGATTATGAATGTTGAAGAGGCGAGTGGGGTGTGTAAGGATCGTGCCATATGGCGTTCGGTTCTCCCTGCCTACCCCGCTAGGGAAGTGGCGTGGATTTTAGTTTGTTATTTGGATTACCTTTCGGGGAACAACACGCAGAATATCATTTTACCGCTACACCGGGTTGAGGTATACCCGTAAGGCCCCATGCACTCCATGTTTTTGTTCACTAAGAACAAGGTGGAAACGCCTACTAGCACTTCGTGGCCCCCAACGTACGTGATAAGGGGGCCCCCGTGGTCGTTCTGAAAGATGTTTTTTTTTAAATATAAAAAAATCTTGTAAATATATGTGTGGTTCGAAATTATACCTTATAAATAATATCGTCTTCAATTACTTAATTTAATTAGTTAAATTTTACATTGAAATATTAATTATGATTGGCATAGATAGCACTTTGTAATTGGTAACTGTTCTATTGTGATGTAGTCTGATATTTATTTATTTATTTATTGGTAACCCTAAGCAACTATTTATAAAAAAAATAATAAACAGGCAGTGACACATCATTCCAATAATCAGCCCCAGAGCTTAATATTGCCTCAAAATACACCAGTTTTGTACAAAGAGTTGGCAAGTGTTCAACTTGCCGAATTACATGAAAATTTCTGTCATCAGATTTTACTATACTAAATGTATATTATACTTAATAATAAGTATATGTACAATACTATGACAAAAATTAGAGAAAAGAAGACCCCAGACTGACACACCAATTCCTTAGTTCCAAACTAAGCTTATGCTTGTGTTACGGATATGTATGGACAAGGTAAACGGAAACTTTAATACGTTTATCGAGTACAAATGTCCATGTACATCACACGAAATTTTTCCCCCTAAATCGGAATACAAATCGTAAATTGGGCAGAGAAATTTTTTAATTTTTAGCTAAACCATCACCATTTTTTGGCTAAAAATGGATGGATCTTAAAAGATTATACTGAGACTTGAACTCTGCCCAAACGTGTTCAATATGTTATTATATCGTTTCGTCTCGATATAATCTACCTTCCGAAACGGTGGTAGTATTATTTGTTCTTTCTTGTTTTTGTATATTGACTATTTATAAGTGCTTGAAGCCGATATAAATAAAGATATTTTGAATTTGAATATAAATTGAATTTTATATCCTCACCTGACAAAATCCTCCAATTTTTCTCATATCTGCCGTTTGCCGTAGTATGTTAGATCGTCTGTGGCAATTATCCTACAATAGCAAATTGTAATGACAGATAATTATTGACACTGATGAAAATCGCTGATAAATATTTTTGTCATTGAGATGATTTGTGCTATGATAATAGCACAAATCGGCAAAACGCAAAACGGCCAAGTGTGAGTCTCTTTGTGAATGCCGTGTAAATTTGTCCATAATGGGAATCCATTATAGTTCGTCAATGGTGGTCCATGCATTATTAAGAAATTATTATGACCGGATTGATCTTATCAGGGTTCCTTTATACATTTTAGATAGCCTTAACAATAATAATAACATCCTAATCGATTTCGGTCACAGCGGTATCTGCACAAACACCGGTGCACTTTCTGTTCCTTCAGTGTACGATTCGGTGAGACAGCCACGCGACATGACCGGAGAGAGGTCAGGCGCAGGATCCATGGCTTAACGTGGGTGATAAACTGCCAACTCCTTGACTCCAGGCTGGTACTGAGTAATTTCAATATTAAAAAAAACTGCATTTTTTGCTAGATCCCATCGGGATTGCTTGCTATAGCATTCCAGCCTCTAAGAGGGATTGAAATCCAGCTGTATTGACCAAGCACACGTCGCTGGATCAAGCACATTTAAACTGTGCTAGGCCTTTTTTTTTTTACCCAGGGGAATGCGTTACGCACCGTCCCGCAGAGACCGGGGGGAATCAGCGGAGTGTGTCGGACTCCCGGGGCTCTTTAGATGATAGGAGAACCCTGCTCCGCCCAAGGTGGTAGTGAGCGGGGTATACCGACTAAACCCCTGGTATGTACCTCTACGCCTTTATGTAAGGTGCCCACGGGATCGCGCAGCGCTAAACCACCGTGAAGAAATTGTGCTAGGCCTAGCTAGATTGCTGGATCCATTGCAATCCCTAGCGGCGCATGCTTTCATTGATATTAGACCAACAATGCTACCAATAATACGCACTTGTTGTTCCGCAGTTAAATTTGTACTCCCCAGAGCTCGTCTACTGCATTCAGAATTGAACGCCTCCTCTTCTAAAACGCGGCCGTTTTCATCCATCTCGGCGTGTAAACCAGCGCAAAGCAGGAACTTCTTGAAGTGGTAACTAAATTTGTAGTGGTGATTGTAGAAGTATTCATTGTAGCATTTCTGCTCGCTCTTCAACATGGCACTGCTGTATCGAAGGTATTGTTCGTTCAAATCGTAGAATACATTTATCTGTAAAACAAGCAATTATAATGTCCTCCTAACCGATATCGGTCACGGCGGCCAATCCAACGAGGTTTAGCCATCTGCGCAGGAGATATTATAGTGCACAAGTGTGTGCGCAAACACAAGTGCACTTCCTATTCCTTCACTCACATAGTCTGGTGAGACAGCAATTCGACATGACCGGAGAGAGGTCAGGCGCAGCCGACCAACGGCTTAGCGTGCTTTTCGAGGCACGAGGGTAATTTAAAACCAAAATAAGCAACTTTAAATTGGGCCTAAATACAAAATACGCTGTTAACACCTACATAGATAGTCGCAAACCCAACACCCGATACACAATTAGTCGCCATTTACGATATGCTCGGTATACGAAATGTTTTCGGAAAATCGTAACGTCACCGCGATTCAATATACAGGCAGCGCCATCTAGTTCAAATGTTGGGAACTAACAGTATTGTATTCATTGGAATAGCACATAGGCTATGTTTTATCGATAAACCATGCGAGGTTGGCCGTAGGCAGAAGCTAGAAGATAATAATGTACGAGTATATTTACAGGTCTGAAGTACTTGACGTGTCCCCAGCCGTAAGTCAGCACCCTAGTCCCTTCGGAGGTGGACTGGTAATTGACGTTCACACGTATAGGCGCCGGTGGATACGTGCAATACTTATAGTAACTCATATCGTTATATTCAAATGCCGTGTCCACCCGGGCCACGGCAATATCACCATAGTTCCAGTAATCATCACCCTGGTAGAAGTTACTACCGAAATCCATTCCTGTAACATACATAATAGCATTACATAACATTACGCCAGAAATTTGGCACCTATTTACTTAGCCTGTTAGTGAATCCGCCACTGAAGCTTTTAATTCGTAGGTGTTACTTACTGCTAGCAGAGGATTCCTAAGGGGCACCTGCGAAGCCTCAGCGTAGAGGATGTATCCCGGAGTTTTATTGGGTATACCCCGGCCGCTACCATCTTGGTCAGAGAATTGGTCACCTGATGCACAGGCCCAAATAATCACCTAGATGTGGTATAAGGCGTTTCTCCATAAAAAAAAGCCACTTACTACGAGGACAACAAAATCTGACGATCCTCTTCTTCTTCCTTTTTAAGCATTCGTCCGTCTCTAACAAGTCTGCGTTGACGTATTTGCGGTACCCACTTATGACGTAAGCGTAGCGGACGTCGTGGATGCAAGATGCTGACGTGATGATGTGCAGTGGGTGGATGATGACGCCGCCGCATGTCCACCCCGTGAAGTTATGGTCTGGGTGAAAAATGGGGGCTCGTAATAGGTAGACCTAATGGCAATAGAAAAAGTAACTTTAAAATATACAATACTAGCTGACCCGGCGAACTTCGTTCCGTCTAACAGTCAATGACACATAATTGGGTTAAATAAATTGAGATGTAAGCTATTCTATCTTTCAAGTTGGATCGAACTGCACACGGTGTGCAAATTTGATCAAATTCGGTTAAGTAGTTTCGGAGTCCATCGCGGACAAACAACGTGACGTGTAATTGATATATATTAAGATTGAATATGCATACAGTGAACCCACACGCTCGTAGTCGCCGAAGGGTACAAGAAGTCCAAAAAGCAATAAGCTTCATTAACATAAAAAAAATAGATTGGATTGGGTCCCATGTTGGTCTGGGAATTAAAAAGACTGCGCCAACTATGTTTCTAGCATAGCTTGTCGTAAAGGCGACTAATGGTATGTTGGTTTTGGGTATGTGATTGTGTAGGCGACCAGCTAGCCACTGGTCACTACGTTTTCATAATTTTCCATCGAACCTAGCCCAGTTTTATTTTTGGCTGAATGTGGTTAAAGGGGTTTGCTGGCCGTTTGACTCCCTTTCAGGGTTTGTGAGTATAACAGAATGTTGACTTACCATAAAGCGTTTGTCACCTTTAACCAACTTTCCATTTGTAATCGCGTTACTACCTTAAAACATGAAAAACATAAAATTACACAAATAAAATAAAAAGATTATATTATTTGATTAAGCTCTATTGCATTGGAAATGGTAAAAATTATTCGAAATATTAAACAAAATAATTGTAGATTATTCTAAGTAATGTCTGGAATTAGTTACAAAATATCCATAAAAATCACGTTTCTAATTTTGAACAATTGAACATGGTGTGTTTATTCGTCTTTCTTATTAAAATCTAAATAATCAAAAAATACTTACCAGTTATGAGAAATAACATTATGATTATATTGCTTAAAAATACTATCTTATATCTGTACATTGCTATAAAAAATATGATTCTAAGCACAGAGACCTGGTTATGAACACCAATTTATTACCATTAACGGGTTACTCTTTAATTAATGTAAGTATATTGTTCGATTACCTATCCTATACACCACATGTTCTATGGTAGTTTACCTTAGTTATTACAGATTTTTAATGAAAATTCCTTCTGATTTTTTATTCTTAACTCACGTGTTGTATAAATTGGTCACGTGATTTTAGTTTATGTATTGACGTATTGTTGGAGATTATGTTCAGTTAAAACAATTTTCTCCGACATCACGTTGCAGTGAGGGTTTTCACAAATACAAAAAGTCTCGTGGTCTTATCACTGTCACTATTGACTCTTTGTTGACAGCTTGTCAATGTTCAGAAAACCTACCAATGAGGAGGGTGACAAGACCGTACGTCACAGTTACGTCATCTATATGATGGTTTAATTTCAAAAACCCCTTATTAGAATGACAATTTAATATTTTCTAATTTATATAAATAAAACAAAGTCGTGTTTGTTACACCACTTATAAGTCGAGAACGGCTGAACCGATTTACGTTGTTTTTGATTTGTTTGAATTTTCTTGGTCCAGAATAACAGAATAACTATTAAAAACATTGAAAAATTGACGATAAAACAAAATAAAAGCAAAAGTATTTTCTCATATAAAACGGTGGGATTCGTATCTGTCAATGTTAAATGTTAATCGACAAATCAATGTTAATTTTAATTTACTGGGCGATACGAAGTTCGCCAGGACAGCTAGTTTAGGAAAATAAAAATAAACACGGTTTCTTCTCTACTTTTCATTTGTCACCTTCCGTCCGCTCTGACCAAGATCCAGAACTTATCGAGTCTGGTAATTACAACTGATCTGACTTCGTAACCCTTATAGGGGAACCAGACAATTTGGGTTTCTGGTTAAACATCCATGCTTGGTAGAATGTGCAGGTTTCATTATGTGTTTTAATTACTCCTCTAAGCTAGCTCACCTCTGAGCTAGTGATATAAATACGTAGGTAGGTAGGTACATAGATTTATAAAGCCAAAGGCCTGGTCACGTCACCCGGGCATAAAACCGCAACCTCGGATAAGAGGCGCGTGTCTTACCACTGAGCTACCATCGCTCTTTTTATTTTTTATTATAAGCATAATAACATAATAGATAATAATAATAGCATAATATATAATAATAATGAGATATATACGTGTAGTGTATGTAGTGTTATTTTTTGGCTGAATGTGGTTAAGACGGCTAGGTGTCCCCTTGACTTTGGTTACCCTTTTTGGGATTACGGGCGTGATGATGTTATGTACGTACCCGACGGATTAGGCGCAGTCAATCAAGTAGAAGGCTCATTTAACCGCTATTAGGCAACATAAATTCGAGTTGGGTTAGAAAAAATTGTGACAAGTGGCTAGCTCGTCGCCTACTTAATCACATACCCAAAATCCTATACATCAGTTTGCTCTGCCCTACTTATAATGAATGAACCATGCATACATATACGTTATTTAATATATATAAATATAAACGCCATGACTTTATATAAACATGAAATCGTTAAGCGTGAAAGCTTAAAAAATGAGAATTTAAAATATTGCTGTTTAAGATTTTCAAGCAATGTCATCGAATAACTGTCTCTTCTGAATGTTTCATTGTTATAGCAAATTTCTTACTCAATTTGCATCTGCAGTCAACCGACAACATTACAGATGCAATCTAGTCACACTTAATCAATTGCTAAAAAGTCACTTACAAGTTTGAACATGATATGGTGGAAATTATATTGTTTGGTTTTTGTTTTGATCATTTTTGTAGAGAGGAATCATGCGCAGAGGAGGATTAAAGGTGGGAAGGTATCTAATGAGGGGAAGCCCTATGTTGTAAGTACCATGTTTGTTATCATGATAATTGCGTTTCTCAAAAAAAAATCAAAGCTTCTTGAAAAATAAAAATAAATTTATTAGAGGAGAGCGGGGTAGTGGGAATAACGAGTAGAAAATAGGCGAGAGTACGATAATGGGACCTAGTGGATAATGCGAGCCAATATAATTCACACAAATAACCATGATCCAAAAATTGTCTGGTTTCCCTAGCTTAGAGTTACGAAGGTCAGATCGGCAGTCGCTTCAATGTAATTACTAGACTCGCTAAATCCTGGATCATGGTCTAAGCGGACTCCGTCTAAGCACGGGACATAACGCTACGATGATGATAATTCACATAGACAGAACCGTACAAGTCGTTGATGTAATGCTTTAATCATACAATCCTTTTGTGTGAATTATTTTTCATTGTAGTGAAATAGTTTCATTTATTAATAAATGAAAAAGTGTTTATGGTTTGCGGCTTGATTCGGCACATTTGTTTCGGATAAAAAGTAAGTGTATTTCACTAACTAAACTTCACGCTCTTCTCTAGCGGAGTAGGCAGAGAAAACTGAACCCCATATGACACGATCCTTACACACCTCACTCGCCTCTTCAATGTCACATCTATGGTAAAAATCATTGTTCTAGGTATACTTGATAAAAGCGCCCAGCTCACCTATGAAATACAATGCGTGGCTCTGTGGAGGTGCCATAGTGACAGAGCTGTACATTATCACGTCAGCAGCCTGCGTGGAAGATGTACAGCACATGTATGCCATAGCAGGGTTCAAGAAGTATGTAAGATCGGATCTGCTTGAAGAGACAGCTTGTACGAAGCATCTGAAGAAGAAGATAGTATTCACTTGTGTACCTAAATGTAAGTAGAGGTGACTGGATTGATTCACGATGGCCCGTGCTCACGTATGGCTGAGTGCTCCACGGTGCAGGCTCTATCTCAAAAGCAGTTGGCCGTGTGAAAAAAAAAATTGAAACAAAATTGGAGAAAATTTAATTCTGTAGATTTTTATATGTTTTGTGGCACATTCTTATCTGCCAACTGTGTTCTTTGCCGAGCATGTCATAAAAGGCGATGGTTCGTCAATGAGCTAGCCACTTGACACTACTTCTTACAATTTTACATCAAACCAAGCCCAGTGCTATTTTTTGGCTGTATGTCGCTTACCCCTTCGGGGATTGCAGGCATGATGATATGTTTATAATTTTTTATAGGTAATTAATTAACGTAAATTCAATCGAAGAATGAGAAAATGTGATATTTAATAAGATATGATAATTTTTGAGATAACATTTATAACCCGAATATATTTTCTGAAATTCAGTGTATTCCGTTAGATTCCGGGGTCAACCTATACTTCGGGGTACAACGGTGACCATTCTACTAAGTACCGTAATCTGTGTTCTGTGACTGGTAACATAATATTGACGTACGTATAGCAACCAATAACTTATAATGTACCTAATACTTTCCTTCTAGCATATGAATTGGATTACGCCAAGCTTGAGAAGTGGGCTTTCATAGATATCGCTGTGGTGAAGGTGGAATCGGCATACGATTTCAAAGATAGCGCCAAATACGCGGAATGTGATTACATGCCAGGGACAATACGAATCAATTATGAGACGAAACACCAGGAACCTGGCGTGGATGCTATGGTGCTGGGATGGGGACATGTAGAGAGGTGGAGGAAGGTAAGATCCTTGAGGGAGCCCTATTAGAACCTGTTAGAACAGAACTGGGTTTTAGTGGATAGGCCTCTCTTTATTAAGGGGTTAAGAAGGGTGTGCGTAAGCCATTTTCCAGGGGCAAAAGTTAAATTTACATACATACATAACATCACGCCCATAATCCCCAAAGGGGTAGGCAGAGTCAAAGGGGTAATATGGCCCTTCAACCACACTCAGCCAAAAACAAAGCCAGGCTGGGTTAGATTGAAAATTGTGAAAAAGTAGTGACACCCAAAACCCGATACACCATCAGTCGCCTTTAACGACATGCTAGGCAAGAACCACAGTTTATATATATATATTTTTTTAAGTCCCAAACCAACATGGACAGTGGGCTGGGTTGGATGGAAAGCTGTGAAAAATTTCAAATAAGTAAATTCTCTAGACTGACACAACAATTACCTAATGCCAAACTGAATATAACGGATAACGGATAGATAGTTACGGTTTACTGTCGACCTATTACGAGTCCTGTGGTATAACTATTAAAAAACAGATATATTGACAGTCAAGAAACAAAAAACAAAAAGGAAACTAAAAAAAAAAACCACAATCTACTATTTCGATAGCTGTCAAATCTTTTAATTGTTTCAGCCCGAAGACAGTAAAGATTACAACACGGAGTATATGCACTACGCTTCAACATTGATATACGACAAAAACGAATGCAAGAAGTCCTTTTTTGACACGCTAGGCACTATCATCGATAAGTACATGATTTGTACTCTGGAAGGAGGGAATATTGACGAAAAGGGGGACCTGATACAGATGAGTAAGCCAATCACCGATGGATGTACTCCAGTTAAGGAGAAGCTTATGGGTGGAGATATCATTGTGAGTACTGCTAGAATACCTTTCGACAAATAGTAACTGCCTTTTAAATTTCTTGATCTGGGATCAAGAAATCTCAATCAATGAGGACTAGAAAATTGGATCATTGTTCCATATTGTTGTCACGTTAATGTGCAAGTTTCTTTACAGAAAAATATATAAAGGGTATCTTAAATAAAAGATTATATTTGAAACAATTTTAATGATGGAAATTCAATGCAACTTAGTTAGAATTCTAAATAAATATTATATTCTTATAACCAGAGGTGGAATTAAATTAAAAATAAAACAAACTTCACAAAATCAAACACTTTCTAATTTTAATAATTAAAATGACAAGTTAACAACAAAATCATTAAGGAGAACGAAATAACACAACTGAAACAAATTATAAGTTAAATTAATAGTTTTAAGTGCACGAACTTATGTACTCAATAAATAACCGCATGACCTTGAGTCGACCGATAGCAACTACGTAACCGCTGTGACCGTTCCGAGCGCCGAGAGGCAAATGGACTAGCTGCGGACGGCGCGCGCCTTTTATAGGCGCCGTAGGGTAGATAGTGGCTTGGTGGGGGGTGCGGCTTATAACATCATAATACAAATGTCATAATTAGTACGGATTCCATTAGTATCTTTATCTGCACTTTTTTAAGTGTGAAGAAGACGAAACTATACTGCTCGATGAAGATGAGGAGACAAGAAAAAGTATGGGAGGGAGAAGGAGCTTCGCAAGGGTCCTTGAGCGGCAACAAATGCACACCCGGCGCCAGGGCATATGCCAGGTAAAACTCATTCTAAACAACAAGCGATATTTAGCTAAGCGATGCATTTCACCAAAATTCCGACGCCGAAATTACATTTCCGAAATTACTTCGCTAAACAGTATTCTTCTATATTCGGATTTCTTTTTTCATTCCGATTTTAAATCTATACTTATAATAAATCTGTAGAGAGGTCAATTCTGTACATGAAATATATTTTCAAAATAACAATCAGGGGGTGATTAGTGATCGATACTGATGCCAAAAATGCAATCAGTAAAATATTTGTCTGTCTGTCTGTCTGTCTGTATGTTCCTTATAGAAACAAAAACTACTCGACCGATTTTAACGAAACTTGGTACAATTATTCTTCATACTTCTGGACAGGTTATAGTATACTTTTTATCACGCTACAATCAATAGGAGCAGAGTAGTGAAGGGAAATGTTGGAAAAACGGGAGAAGTTACTCCATTTTTTAAGCTTCCGTCGCGTGTGCAGCCTTAATGGTTAAAGTTACATAGAAATCATGTATGACGGAAATGGTCTTTATAATATTAACCATAAACGCGGGTGACACCGCTGGCACAGCTAGTTATGTAATAATTTAAACTTCACTATTATTTATGTATTAGCGTAGTGTTTTACATTTTACTGTATTCGAATTCGTAAATCGAATTCTGAATTTAGGACGTCGAATTTTTATTTCGAACATCGGGTAACGAATCATTATTCGATTGTCTCAGAACGACCACGGAGGCCCGCTGGTCACGTGGGTGGGTGGCCACGAGATTTTAATCGGCGTAGCGTCCGTGTTCCGGGTGACCCACGACTCACAGTGCGCAGGTCCCTACCTCTACACTAGCACGCAATGTAACGGCGCTTTCATTGACTGCATCATCAATATGGACAACAAATCGTAAGTGAACGCAATCTTTCCAATCATGAGATTCCTCCTTAAAGAGATTTGTATTGACTTCTAAATATAAGCTGGCTGAAGATCAGTATTTAAACATATCACCACACTGACAATCAAGCGGTAGGCTTAGGAGATTTTCAAAATCGCAGTTGTCTAGATTCCTATTGATTCTGGATTTAGAGAGTTTTCGATGTAATTAAGAAACTCCATAATCTAACATGTTGGGTTGTTGCCCTATTGAAAAATGTCGTCTAATGATGACCATAAATAGAACAAAACAACGATTTAGAAGAAGATTTAATATTATTGTTTACGTACGATATCAATACTATCGCTATTCCCCATTTTTATGACAATACTCATGTAAATTCAATCCCCACAAAATAGCCTTAAAATAATAACACAAAATATAAGAAGCATCTACCGCAACTTGGATGACTTCATGGTTTTTCTTGCACGGTTAAATTTCAAATGTGATGTTCTTATACTGACTGAATGCTGGCTTTGCGAATACAAACCGCCCCCGCAACTAGAAAACTTTAACTTACACTTTTCATTAGTCACCCATAATCAAAATGATGGAGTGGTTATTTATGTTAACAATGGCATATCCCATCACATAAGACAACTAGAATTTGTAAATGCAAACTGTCTCAAAATAACGATAAACAACGATCTCTCAATCTTGGGAATCTATAGATCACCATCATATACCAACTTAGACCCTTTTCTTGCATCACTCGATACCGCCCTTAAATCTGTTAAATCCTGTAAAACCATCATAGTTGTAGGAGATATGAATATTGATATTAAACCAAATAACAACAGCTCTAAAAGCGAAGAGTATCTCAATCTCATGGCAGAAAACGGACTACTTCCAGCACACGTCATACAAACAAGAGATACTAATTGCCTAGACCATATTTTTATAAAAACAACATTCAAGTCACAGACGTGTGTAATCGATACACACATCACAGACCATATGCCGGTATTATTAAACTTAAATATTAATGCTAGTAAAAGTAGATTACCTAAAGTACAAAAAATTGTCAACTATGCAAACGCTGCAAAAGATATTAACAATAGGGAATTCGCACACTTGCTAGAAATAAATGATCCAGATACCGCTGCTGAAGAACTTGTCAACCTATTAAAGTTATCTCTGGACTCTAATACAACTACGAAAAAGATCCCAAACAGGAAACACATAATTAAACCCTGGATCACTCCAGGGCTACTTAGGTGTATTAAGCATCGAGATAGATTGCATAAGAAGCTAAAGAATAATCCAAAAGATATGACCCATAAGACAATCTATTTGCGATATAGAAATTTTTGTAATGATTTACTTGATCGATTGAAAAATGAATACGACAAATCTGAACTATCCAGCTGTAAAACCCCTAAACAAACCTGGAAAGCTATCCGTAAAATATCAAACACAACCAAAAATAGAACTGCTGCTGAGGAACTACTCCTCTTAAAAAACAATGACCCCCAAGGCTCCATAGACTATGTAAACGATTATTTTGCAAATGTAGGCAAAAGACTTAGTGACGAGATAGATAATGACGGCTCTAGTTCAAATGTACAGTGCGAAATATTGACGCCTCCTAATAAATTAAAGTCGTTTGCACTATTTCCCACAGACGACAGAGAAATTGAAAACATAATATATGCTTTAAAAAGTGATTCTTCAATAGGATACGATGGTATTCCTTCATCGCTTCTTAAAGCTACAACGAAAGTGATTGTTCCATCGCTTACTCACATATTTAACCGCTGTTTTGAATCGGGAACATTTCCCAAATGTTTTAAAAAAGCTATTATTCATCCTATTCACAAGACTGGTACTAGAGACCGTGTTGAGAACTACCGTCCAATATCTGTTCTTACAGCATTGTCTAAAATTCTAGAAAAACTGATTAACTCGCGTTTAATGAAATTTCTAACAACGAATAAGATCATATCACCATCACAGTTTGGCTTTCAACCAAAAAAATCGACGGAGAATGCTGTAACACAACTTGTTAATAATGTAGCTGTAAATCTAGACCACAAATATAAATGTATTGGTATATTCCTCGACCTTGCCAAAGCGTTCGACACGGTCTCTACGCCAACCTTACTACGTAAACTGGAAACGGTAGGTATACGAGGGATACCACTAAGGTTGTTGCACAGTTTCTTGACCTCTAGAGAACAACGAGTGAAGATATGTGATCTCTACAGTTCTAATCTTCCCGTTTCTTGTGGGGTGCCACAAGGCAGCGTCCTGGGTCCAAGTCTTTTCCTTATCTATATAAATGAGCTATGCAATTACACACCTATAAACGGAACTATATACTCTTACGCTGACGATACTGCACTCATTGTAAGGGGAGAGACTTGGGCAGCTACTAAAATAGATGCTGAAAGAGCTCTTCAACACATAGCTGTATGGTTACGAACTAATTACCTGGCATTAAACATTGCAAAGTCAAAATTCATAACTTTTTCTATGAAAAGGAATACTGTACCCACATCACCATTTGAAATAAAAGCACACACATGCAATCCCTTTAACATTAATCTAACATCATGTAATTGTCTACAACTTGAACGGGTAAATCAAATAAAATATTTGGGTATACTGCTCGACAACACAATGTCATGGAATGCTCAAATTGATTTACTCGCAGCCCGCACACGGAAATTAATCTGGATATTCAAAAATCTGAGAGATGTTCTCAAACCAGACATTCTTAAAACAGTTTACTTTGCCTTGGCACAGTCAGTATTTAGCTACTGTATATCGGCGTGGGGTGGGGCGTGCAAAACGAAAATTATAAATGTTGAAAGAGCACAAAGATCAATTTTAAAAGTGATGACAAAAAGCCCATATCGATACCCCACTGTTAAACTCTACCAAACTTGTGAAGTTCTCACCATACGACAGTTGTTCGTTCTGCACGCCATACTACGTAAGCATTCTGAGCTCAAATACGATCCGGATGTATTATCCAAGCGCAGATCAGATAAAGTCTGCAACGCAATAGTTCACAACACTACATTTCTAAGAAAACATTTATATTACCAAGCACCACTATTATACAACAAATTAAATAAAATACTAAATATCTACCCCAAAACCAGATACGAATGTAAAAAGCTTGTACAAGAATATCTGCTAACTCTCTCATACTCTGAAACGGAAGACCTGTTACAAACAATTGAGTAATTATAAATATTTAAATAGATAAACACACCTACACATACACGCATACACGCACGCATGCACATACGCACTAGCACAACTCACACACACACGCGCACACACACATCCACACAATCATATACACACACACACACATTCACACGCACTCTCACATACACACATATATGCACACGTACAAGAAAAAAATTATACTGGCACACATGTTTACACTGTAACCACTGACATCAAAATTGTAACGCACGGCGACTTGTGGGTGGGACCTGGAGGCCTGAAATACAGGGTTGCCCTAGCTTAGGCTCCAGTTCACACATCTTAGAAGCGGTTTTTATTTTTCTGTAGCCCTAGCGTATTGTTAAAATTGTGTCTACTGTTTTTACCATGTGTGAAAAATAAACAAATTTTTTATTATTTTTTATAAATATAATTTTCTCAGTGGACCTCCGGTAATCCGACAAACAGTTTGCAGGGCAGTGTCGGATTAGCGAATTTGTCGGATCATAGAGTACTGCCAAAGACCTCATAAAGTTCGGTTTTTTTTACGAAGGAGTACCTTGTAATCCGACAAATTACAGATCCAATGATAAGATTCTAAATGTTATATTTATGTACATATACAAGACAACACGTTATTTCTAGACGGAGAAATGCGTTGTGTGACAAGCCGCCGGCCGAGAAAGGTTTTGACACGATTTCGAGGTCAATTTCTTGGGAGAAACACCCTGATGGGTAATTGCTTTCTAATATTAATCAATACATCTAGACTAGTAATTATAACGCAGAAGAGTCTTTTTGATCAGTTGAACATTGTCATATTTTGTTTCATCAAAACGCCGAAAAGACACACGAAATATGTAATTATTCCAGGTTATTTTGAATATGTTGCTTGCATGAAACAATGCAATGTTATATGTCCGACTACATCACATACATTGATCTGACTCCGAGATAAGTAGCTTAAGCACTTGCGTTACGGATATCAGAATCAACAGTGGTTTACAAATATACACTCAAATTTTGGATATTAACACCCATGTTGTAATAAACCTACTAATTATGATAAACAATTTCAGGCCTGCTGAAAATGAGAGAATAATGATAAGACCACTAGCGCCTCTCAACGTATGGCAAGCGTGGTTGAGAAGATGAAGTTGTATCTATGTATCTGTAAATATTATATAAGAATCGAAGTCGAATTGAAATAGTCGAAAGGAATTTATAAATACAGCTTTAAATAAACTGTAATTCTAGTAAAATAAAATGACGTTGATTGAATTTATTAACGTCACTATTTTACAACGAGTTGTTATTAATATAGCTGCTAAAAAAAGGATATATCTGTTAATTTATACAATAAAAAATCTATAATGAATAAGTCTTTAAACCTATCCACTTGTCTGACCCAGCCTAGTTCTATTTTTAGCTGAACGTGTTTAAAGGGGCTTGCTGCTCCTTTGACTCTGCTCTACCCCTTTGGGGAGTATTGGCGTGATAATATCTATGTAAGTGATTTAGGTACGGTTTCTCTTAAGTCAATATGGTTGGAAGTCAGTAATAAAAACTACCATAAGTACAATCAAAAAACTAATCTTGTACACAACTGTACTTAGAATTTTTTATTTGCACATTTTGTTAAGTAGGCGAATCGCATGCTACTAGTTTTTGAAGAAGTCGATTCGCACGCGATTAAAATACATCCGGACGAACGCCTACTAAAATGTAATTATTATTATTGAAAGGAGAATGAATTACTATTTAATCGTAATTAGTATACTTACATGAGACTAAACACTTTTGTCGGACATTCGTCGTCGATATGATTTGTAAAAAACACAGATGAAATTACTTTCTTATTTTTTAAAGTCTGTAAAAAATATTATGTGGAACATCTAGATTGCATTATAAACTTGCAACATGTTTAACATTTTTATAAGTTTCATTTAGTTGTCAGTTTGTCGTTAAGTGTCGTGTGTGTTATCATTTGCGCCACTATCTCAAATCGACTTGTGTCAGTTATTTATAAAGTAATCTATACTTATAATAAATCTGTAGAGAGGTCAATTCTGTACATGAAATATATTTTCAAAATAACTATCAGGGGGTGATTAGTGATCAATACTGATGCTAAAAGTGCAATCAGTAAAATTTTTGTCTGTCTGTCTGTCTGTATGTTCCTTATAGAAACAAAAACTACTCGACGGATTTTAACGAAACTTGGTAAAATTATTCGTCATACTCCTGGGCAGGTTATAGTATACTTTTCATTACGCTACAATTAATAGGAGCAGAGTAGTGAAGGGAAACGTTGGAAAAACGGGAGAAGTTACTCCATTTTTTAAGCTTCCGTCGCGTGTGCAGCCTTAATGGTTAAAGTTACATAGAAATCATGTGTGACGGAAATAGTCTTTATAATATTAACCATAAACGCGGGTGACACCGCTGGCACAGCTAGTCTAAAATAAACTGTAAATTGTCATTTTATGTTATAAAATTTTCAACTTGAAATGTTTACAAACAGCGTCGTTATTTAGTAACAGTCATTCATCATAAAAACTAATTCATATGGATTAATAACTATGTATAATTATAAATATCAGACAACATTACATACATTGATCTGACTCCGAGCTTCGCTTAAGCACTTGTGCTGCGGATATCAGATTGAAAAGTGGTATTACAAATATGTACTTAAATTTAGTTATTGTTAATAACCCAGACACAGAACAAACACAAGTATTCATCACACTAATGTTTGTCTTTTGTGGGCATCGAACTACCGAATGCAGCATCGAGCCAGTCAATGTATAAATATTTTACATCATTAGAATTGTTAATAATATACAGTCATCACAGCCAATGATTTCAACTTCAGTATTAAATACATTTAATTTATATTCCTAACGATGTCCATCCTGAAACGATGTCCACACTTTTGGTAAGTAGTTTTTTGTCCCCAAACGTGCTCACAAACGAGCCCGTCGCTAAGTCGGCAATAACGACGTGGAACTAAAAGTTCCACATGGGACAAGTTTGTCCAGAACATGTCGGCTGCTGGAACAAGTTACGAGTTGCGTGTCGGGTTGTGTTGATTGTTGCTGTCAGATTGCGTAATACATTTTTTTTATTTATGTTTATATTTAAATCATTTTTAAGGAGCGGTGATTGCTCAGTGATGAGGACATGCTTCTTATAACCGAGGGTTGCAGATTTAAAACCGGGCACGTACCTCTGGATTTTTCAAATTTATGTACGCACTTATACCACTAGCTTAGCGGTGAGGGAAATATCGTGATGAAACCTGCATTATTCAACAACTGTGGATGTATAACCATGATTAAATTTTTCTGATCCCCCTATCTAAGGGTTTACGAAGGTCAGATAGGCAGTCGCTTCAATGTAATAACGTAACTTGCTAAATAAAAAACGTTTAATTCAGATTAGGTATAGGTTTACCTACAGATAAACACTCACCTGCTTTCGAATCTAGGTCCGATGTAGCTCTCAAGATAAACGGAACTCTATTGTGAACAAACATTAGATAAACCAATCTACCTAAGCAGGTAATAATAAGGTTCACAATCGCTCAGCAAGTTTCATTTCTGTATCTCACAATATCTCGACACGCTATTGTTAGCAGGATGAATTTCTAGATTTCGAAGTCTATGGCAGTTTTCAAGAAAACCGAATATAATGAACGCATTCAAGCGTTCATTATATTCGAAATATTAAAAACGTCTCATCTGAATGTTTTTAATTCTTTCTTTTTTCTGGATGCTAAAAATTATTTCAGGCTTATTAGCTAAAGATTGAAATTTTCACCATTATTACAATCTTGGTAGGGAATAAAACTTTTCAATGCTTTTGAAAAAGTACGGTATCTACACTAATATTTCGAGAGTTTGTTCGTTTGTTTGCTTGAACGCGGTAATCTTAGAAACTTTTGGTCCGATTTGGAAAATTATTTCAGTGTTAGATAGCATTTGCCGGGGAAGGCTATCTATATAACATTAACCATAAATGCGGGTGAAACCGCAAGCACAGCTATACATGTAAACACATTTATTATTAAACTACTGTACTGTGATATGATAAAACTATTATATCACAGTATGGGAAAGCATGACTGAGGTTTAGTAAATTAAAACTATTAGGTATTATTAGGTAGTATAAAACAGATCTATCGAACTTTTCATTTGACTGCCAGCCACCGAAATCCTACTTCTAATTTTCACTTATAGGTATTGGTATTATAATATGCGACAATAAGTTTGTATGGCTATCCGTAATGTTACATACATACATATATACATACATACATACATATCATCACGCCCGCAATCCCCGAAGGGGTAGGCAGAGTCAAAGAGGCAGCTAGCCCTTTAACCACTTTCAGCCGAATTAAGCTGGGCTGGGTTAGATGGAAACATGTAAAAAAATAGTCAAATGGCTAGCTCGTCGCAATAATCACATACCCAACCCGATATACTATTAGATTAGTCGCTTTTAGAATGTCAATGCTAGACAAATAACATAGTTGGCACATCCTTTTTAAGTCCCAGACCAACATGGGATATCTGTATTTTTTTCGTCAATATAGTAGCCATGGCCACAGATCCAGTTTTAACACTAATGTTCATTTAGCTATGTCTATGATAAGACAAACGAAGCGTTAATTAGTTGCCCAGTCCCCAACCCGATCAGATATGCCCAGCATCCGTGTTACTCCCGGATTATGCGGACGCCAATCTGTCTGTTGTGAGATGGATCTACCCGGATAACCGGATAGCATTCAACCCGGATCGTGTGCTACAATCCAATCTACGTTTACAGCCTTAGATCATACACTCACCGGAGAGGACTTGGGTCTATGTTAGTCGTGATCATAACTGTATTCTAGGAAATTGGTTGGCTAAAAGAATGATAGTAATGTATTTTCTACTTATGCTGTTTTTTTTGTATGTTTCACAGATAAATGGTTTGTACTTGAATGTTCATTAGATAATAATAACTATAAATATCCGCATTAGAGATTTTTTTGTAAAGTTAAGTAGGTAAGTAGCTATTAAAAATTGGATATGTTGGAACCTAATGCTATGACGAAAATTATCGTTAATTAATAAAATACGCATTAGAAAAGGGAATTGTTGATATAGCTCCTATTGATTGACAAAGCAATAACTTGAAGACTAGGTAAATTATTATCTCCAAAATACATTATCAACTTTCGATCTCTGAAATACACTCATTTCAGAGGTCGAAAGTTTTACATAAAAAACAATACCTAAAAAAATTTAAGCGAAGTACTGAATATGTATTCCATAAAGAAACGGCTGATACCTATATGTGAATTTAAATTAGGTACTTTAAAAAATACAATATTATGACGTTTTACTGAAACTTTCTCTCAGACCAATGATGGGTGTTCTGTTATTGTTGTATCGCCTCTCCAACTGGTTGGATGCTCTAAGTTCGCTGTACACCAACCAGCTTTGCTTTGAAATTAACTTTGCTTGCAATGCACGATTGTATGTCTGTACAAGCGGTACGATAGGGAAGTTTCCTGAGCTTAAAAAAGTATTATACTTAGATGTACATAATGTATATACTTGGGATTGCAATGTTGAATCCAGCAATCTAGCCGAGTCCAGCACAATAGGCAAGGTGATTAAAAAAATCTGTTACATTATAAAAAAATATTGAGCAAGTATTTTTTTATTTATTTGTCAAACAAACATTGACGAAGATACAATGCATTCAAGTTGCGCGTGACGTCACACATTTGTAAAATTTTTACTATATAGTGACATCGCAAGCCTTCACTTCGAAATTTTGATGCTCTTTATTTGTGATTTTTTGTTATTTGATAAAGTGAAAAATATGTGTAATCTAATTGACGGACTAAATCCCTACTAATAATTATAAACGCGAAAGTTTGTAAGTATGGATGGATGTTTGTTACTATTTCACGTAAAAACTACTGAATAGATTTTCATGAAACTTTACAATAATATAGCTTATACACCCAAATAACATATAGGCTATGTTTTATCGATGTACCACGTGAGCGAAGCCGCGGGCAGAAGCTATAAAATTATAGTTTTTAATGCAGTTATCATCCCTGTTATAGCTGTGCTGGATTCCGCGACATGTTTCATCTCGTTTCGTTTCATTTCATTGCACTTTATTGCTTACGCTAAACAGACGAGCCTAAACCACCTCGCTCATCAACGTAATGTCGAAATCAATCGTGAAGCACTAACTGCCCGTGCGTGCGGTGATGTGCTCGTATAATCCACTTTTCCATAAAGCTCACACGCGTCTGTTGAAGCTAGTGTTGTTAGTGTTCCGAGTAGTTGGGACGTCCCATTTTTTAGTTTTTAAAAACACATCTGGCTGGCTGTTTTTTTAAATTGATATTGACGTATTTCATTCGGTGTAGTACTTATATACTTTAAACTGATAGGCCCGTTGGTAGAGACCCTGGCAATGAAACCAAGTGAAGCGGGTTCGAATCCCGCTAGGGGAAAATGTTTCGTGTGATGTACATGGACCTTTGTACTCGATAGAATCATGGATGTTTATAAACGTATTTAAGTATGTCTTTCCATTCACCTAGTATCCATAAAACTTGTGGCTGGGTATTTCAATATTGAAATTACTCAGTAACAGCCTGGAGTCAGGAAGTTGGCGGTTTAATCACCCCCGTTCCTCGGAAAGCACGTTAAGCCGTTGGTCCTGCGCCTGACCTCTCTCCGGTCATGTCGAATTGCCGTCTCACCGGACTATGAGAGTGAAGGAATAGAGAGTGCACTTATGTTTGCGCGTACACTTGTGCACTATAATATCTCCTGCGCAGTTGGCTAATCCTGTTGAGATTGGCCGCCGTGGCCGATATCAGTTAGAAGGACATTATTATCCATATCACAAGCTTATAAGTTTAGTTTGGAACTAAGGAATTGGTGTGTCAATCTCGAGAATTTATTTATTTTTTATACTTTCTTCACGCCGACTTCCTAGCGAGGTATTTATGTAATACTTAAATCATTTATTTTTATTTTTTATTTAGCCTGTGTTTTCTCACTGTTGGGCAAAGGCCTCCCTAAATTTTTTTTACAGCACTCGATTGGTTGCCAAAGTCAATCTTGGACGAATTTGAAAATTATTTTTGTAACTAGTGAATTTCGACTAGGTGTTCCGTACATATTTATACGTCAAATGGGCTATATTTTCACTCCCTTAAAACAATGACACCTATTCCAAGTCACCCTGTATGTTTCTAAATTATTCTGTGGGTTATGTAATCAATCAAATCAAATAATCAATGTCAAATACCGTAAAAACTGTTCGTAAAAATAATTGCATTGTAATTTCAATAAAAAATTAAACATAAATAAATATTCATAGAAGGCTATAAAAGGCTCCTGTCCCGATTTTTCGATAAAAGGAGTGGATACAACATCACTATTTAAACCTAATAATACAATAGGGGGTTTATGCTACAGTAACCGCCGTGTTCATAACTAAATTGTTACGCTATTCTGATTATACCATAGTTTCTAATAATAGTCCGTGTAGGCTCACTTTAACAAGGTTTAATGAATGTATTAGAGCAGGGCCGGCTTTAGGAGGTATAGGCGCCCGGAACAAAATTTAGAGGCACCTAGAAACCCCATGAACAAACTATAAACTCTCAGACCAGCATTAAAACTTGGTTTGTCGTTATAAGGAGTCAGGGCGCATTATATGATTGACCAGAGTCGGTTTTGGCGCCTCTTTTTATATGTTTAAGGTCCCAGGAAATAGCGCCCTAGTGAATTATCTGAGTAACTTACCTTTAGAGCCGACACTGTGTTAAAAGGGGTTTCGTTTGTGTTTGGAACGGTGACAGCTCAGTGGATAAGAACATTGCATCATACCTGTGTGAAACTAGTTCAAATCTGGGTGCTCGCTAGTCTTACTTGTTTGCCTTTTTTGATTGTGTAGGCGACGAGCTATTTTTCATATAGTCTAACTTAAATTTGTATATAGATATCAACTACGCCCGCAATTTCGAGAAGTCAAGGAGTCCATGTTGGTTATAATTGTTTAAGCTTACTTAGCTTACATTTATTTATTTATTTATAATTGCACATATATAAATACATTTGAAATGTCCTTTCATGGACCCTGGTAGGGTGAAGCAATGTACATAGGTAAGTACACACATAATTATTACACATAACATCACGCCCATAATTCCCGAAGAGGTAGGCAGAATCAAAGGGGCAGCAGGCCCTTTTAACCACATTCAGCCAAAAACAAAACTGAGCTGGGTTAGATGGAAAATTGAAAAAAGTAGTGACAAGTGGCTAGCTTGTCACCTACACAATTACATACCCAAAACCCCTTACACCATTAGTCGCCTTTTACGACATGCTAGGCAAGAGACATAGTTGGCACATAATTTTTTAGTTCCTGACCAACATGGGACTTACATAGGTAAGTATTATTTGAAAAAATATTCATGTTCTTATTTTTTTTTTACTAATTAATTTACTTATATTTATATAGGCACACAGTAGAATTAAATTAATTATTGTTGACATGAATTTATAAAACAAGTTTTTAAGTTAAAAATTCCATCAGTCATGTCCAGCATAATATGCATAATACAGTTGGTACATTATTTTTTAAGTTCTAGACCAATTTGGGATAATTTTTCTTTGGGTAAAAGTTCCTAGGAACTTACCGTTAAACCCCTGAGAGTTGAGGCATGACAAGCTCGATGGCTCATTCTCGTTGTGGGTTCGATCCTCACCCAGGGCAAATATTCGTGTGATGAATACTTGTGTTTGTTCTGGGTCTGGGTGTTAATATCCATTATTTAAGTATATATTTATAATACCACTGTTGATTCTGATATCCGTAACACAAGTGCTTAATCTACTTATTTCGGAGTCATAACAATGTATGTGATGTTGATTATATGTACAAGATTTTTTTTTTCTTTTCATTTATTATTACTGATGCGATGATAAAGTGTAGTTATTAGGGATTGCAATGCTGGAGCCAGCAAATCAGCTGGGTCCGGCACTATTATAGCTGAACTGGTTCCAGCAACATGTACTGGAGCTAAAAATGCTGATAGAGATAAGAATAGATTTTTTTGAAGTTCTCCAGACTGACACACCAATTCCCTAGTCCCAAACTAAGCTTGTGCTTGTGCCATAGATACTAAGTGAACGGATAGACATACTTAAATATGTTTATAAACATTCATGACTCGAGTACAAATGTCCATGTTCATCACACGAAACATTTGCCCCTAGCGGGATTCGAACCCGCGACCTCGGTTTCGTGGCCAGGGTCTCTGACCACTCGACCAACGGGCCAGTCAATGAATAGTTGCCTAGAGATAAGAATGCTGGACTAAGCACTCTTAACCGACGAGCATGTATGAAAAGACTTATGAATGTAGCAGAAGCGAAAGGTGTTTGTAAGAATCGTAGCAAATGGAAGGATGTGATCTCTGCCTACCCCCATGGGAAAAAGGCGTGACATTATAAATATAATATAAATAAATATCTGACTACATCACATACATGGATCTGACTCCGAGGTAAGTAGCTTTAGCACTTGTGTTACGGATATCAGAAACAACAGTGGTATTACAAATATATACTTAAATATTCACACCCAGACACAGAACAAACACAAGTATTCATCACACGAATGTTTGTTCTGGGTGGGAATCGAACCCACAACTCTTGGCGTATATTTAATATACGCCACGTACGTATAATTAAGCAATCCAGCTGGGTCTAGTACAATTTAAGTTTTGTTTTGTTTTTATGTGCTGGAACCAGCAACAAATGCCGTTGGTTTGCAATCCTTAGTATTTATCTTTTATAATATATACGACGATTTTTGTAGTTATCTCTACTACAGCCTATACTAATTACAGCCAAATCCATTGACGCCAGCGACCCCGTTGCCCGCCGGACCGTAATGCGCTAATTTTAGCGGCCAGGGGAGGGATAATTTTAACGTCGATAGCGGTGACGCCATCACCGAAACAGCCTTTTACTGAACGAAGTTTAATCATTTATCTTTATAAGACGCGGCTCTTAACGAGACAGGTTTACAAATTGGCAGTTAAGAGGTGGCTGGTGAAGTTGATTTTGAGCAATGAGTGGGTGGTGTTGTTATTTTAAAAAAAAGAGGCAAATATTAGGCCACACTTACCCATATCCATACTTTATTTAATTTGGTTGTAAATAAAGAAACGTGATTTAATACTTATATTTAAAAAAAATATTCTGCATTAATATCAAATTCTCGGACAAATTCGCATTTTTAATTGAATTAGTGAGTTTTTGAGTCTAACTCAAAGAAAGATATGCACTAAAAATCACAAACAGACAAATGCTATTGTTTGTTTGTGCAATTTAATAAATAAAAAGAATACAATCAAAATTTCAAGCTTAAATCTGAAAATATGATATAAGAAAAGTATTGTTTGTGTTATTTTCGTGAACACTTCATGGCACTCTTAAGGCAAATAGCGCCAGTCAAATCAATTTGTTTTAGTTTTAAGTTGAAGTTTTCGCTTATCACCTTGCCTGTAGGGTGTAGATTGTTATATAATAAATCGTTTTATTTTATATTATATGTATCTATTATATCCATTGTAACTACGAATATACCTATATACATTTTTAAACATTTAACATATACATAGTATATGTTCTCAAACTTGTGAAATATTCGAATTTGACCTGAATTTTATGGTCGATTTATCAACACTAGTGATTGTCCAGTGGTCAATATTCGACCATAGTTTGTTTTTTATTTTATTTCTAACGCAATATTTATTCAAATATTAGCATTCTGCACTCCTTCTCTATATGAACTATAAAAGTGCAAAATATCATACCCGCGTCCGCGCAATTTTCTTAAAATGGGGTACAAAGTTTTTGCTTACCGTTTATATAGATGTCAATTTTAATTGAAATAACTAAACTTCACGCCACTACCCTAACGTGGTAGGCAGAGAGAACCGAATTAAGACAGATCGAACGTTTTTTCATTAAAAAAACAAACTTTAGCATTTGTGGATTTGTTGTTTTTCTTTTAATCAGTATCAGAAAAGCATGTGCTCGTCACAAATAATCTAATGACTAAAAGCGTTTACTTATTAGGCCTTTCCCTATTAGCGATAATAGCTTGTGTTGATTGACTAATGTTTAGTCAGCTTAGAATAGACATTATAAGGCTCGTTGTCTACCCAGGACACAATATAAGTCCGGTTCCCCTATCTAAAGGCCAAAACTCGCTACATTCTAGATCATAAATAATAAATAAATATCAGACTATATCACATACATTGATCAATTAATGTATGTGACTGTGAGTACCAAATCAATGTATCTGATGTAGTCTATATTTATTTATTTATTATTTTATTTATTGATCTGACTCCAAGGTAAGTAGCTTAAGCACTCGTGTTATGGATATCAGAATCAACAGTGGTATTACAAATATATACTTAAATATTCAATATTAACACCCAGACACAGAACAAACACAAGTATTAATCATACGAATGTTTATCCTGAGTAGGGATTGAATCCACAACTCTTGGCGCATGGGGTAGAGTCACTACCGATTGAGCCATCGAGCTTGTAAAATGTATGAGTATGTTTGTTAGAATAAAATATTTTTTAAATGTGAAATAATAACGTTTTAATTCAGTTTAATCGTTCAATCAGTCTAAATGATGCCTGTAGCGACATCTGTCTGTGTCAAGTCTATACGAAATCTAAAATGTATGTGACTGACCAGACATGATATTGGTAAGATACTTATCGAATGCTATACTATGTGTGACAGTAGACAGAGAGCCTTACACTTAATCCAGCACCACTGCAAATTCAATTTGTACAGTTTGCTCTTGTAATACAACTCGGATTAGTATTGTATGATAGTACTGCTTTTCTTTAGATCAATATAGTGTAAGCCACTTTGTTAGGTATATGTTTTCGTACAGAATTAGAGGTCCGTTTGTTTTAGAAATTACTTTTATTTTTATCACTTGCTATTGTAAACTAAAACTAAATTAGCTTCAAGTCATTACTTTGTCTACGAAGACTTCAAAATAATCCATACCTGTTAAGTTAGGTATTATTTGTTACATAATTCATGTAGATTGATATGTACACCTAATTACGTGAAAATGTAATAAAAACATGATTTAACGAATAGTCTTTAAATCGTGTGTTTATTTTATTTTCACGTTTGTAATGTTGGGAGAATTTTGCCGATATAATAAAAACATGTATCTACCACAAAAAGTATTAGTGTAAGTACATACATAAGTGAAGTTTATGTGACATCTCTGCAGATTTATTTTTAAATTTAATTTTTTTTTAAATTTAAATAAATATTTTATTTCAATACGTCAGCTTGAATTGTTAACACAAATATGAATAGACGTTTTGTTGATTGTCATTATTAGTAAAATGAATTAATGAAACATTATTTTAAGCTAAATATCGTTCATATTGAATATAACGTAGAATATTATGTCGTCATTATCTCGTAAAACTTTTCGTAATTAAATTTTTAAACTTTATCTGGATTTTAGATTCAACTACGATGTTGCTCGTTATTTGAATCATTATTTCAGATCTGCAAGAATTTTTATTAGACAAAGGAACGGATTAGAGTATTTTTTTACTTTTCAGTGCAGATATGAAAGGCAAAGGTTTATTATTTTTTACTGAAGCGATATTGGCAACTAATGGGTATTTCTTAGTAATATTATAAATGCGAAAATAACTCTGTCTGTCAGTTATGTCGTTACGCCTTACCTACTTAATTTATTACGATGTTTTGACATACTTGATTCAAGAACAGAAAACGGTATAAGCTACTTTTTGTTTAAAAAAAAAATAGTAGATTCCGCCGTATGCACGATAGTCATTAGACCGAATTTCACTGGGGCGGAGCCAGGTTAAAAGCTCGTAGGTATCTTTATAATTACAGTTACATAAATACAATCACGCATAAAACAATTCCCGACGGCGTCTACTCTGCAGAGTTCAAGGATTAATAAGCTTCCTAAACGACATGCAGTCAAAAATATTTTATCCCCATATTCCTACAGGAACGGGGACTATGCGGGTGAAACTGCAGGGCGCTGCTAGTCGCCTATATAATCACAAACCAATGATAGTTGACTCTCAATATACCAGTTTTCCCTAAACTCCTCTTTGCGTTCCTACAAACTTCCCTTCTTCCCGATCCCGCTCCCGAGTCGAGAACTGTTGTTGACGATAAAATCAATTTGCCTTTTCTTTCTACACGAATTAGAGTCGGCGTGATTTGTTTTGGAGTTTGTTGCCGGGATTTATTTAAGGGACTATACCCATGCCTGTCAGTCGGATCGTATCGTTGGTGTAATTAAATTGTTGTCTTTGTAGGTTGTGTTTTTTTTTAATGTTTGTCACACATTTCCTCTTTGAGTTCTGTTTCTTAAACAACAGAAATGTTTTTTTTTTCTTATGAGCGTGCTACGGAATACACAAACATAATGTATGTCTCGTTTAGACCCATAGATTCCTAGTGATAATACCTACACAGTCGTTCATTTGTTTCTCCCCTAACAGCCCTCTCTGAAACATTGTCGTAAATAGCTCCAACAACCAAGCTTTACTTGGCACTAAGTCCTCAATCTCGTGATTTCCATGGCCCGTTACGAGCCGATTTTCGCTAACAACTAATTCCCTTGGGACGACCGGTAATTATCCAGATTTGGCCGGTTCGAACCAGGATAATCCGGTTGTCGTTCTCTGACGTGGTGATTACATTACGTTGTTATTAGTGGTGTCATTTTCTTTGTTTGAACGGCAAGTTTATTTATGGAATAGCTAGCTTCAGCCAGCGACTTTGTACGTGCGCCAAAATAGATATATTACGCCTCAATTATTTTACTCGAATTAACGTACAATTAGTTTAGTATGTACGTACTTGTGCGCTAATTTTAAGCTAATTACTTTCAGCTGTGAGAGCTTGATTGAGTTAAACATTATATACACAAACTTTGATATTTATATTAGAAGCAGGATTATATTGATCTAATAAATTTGTATTTGAATGTAGAACTTCGTAGTTACATAATTCAATAAATATGACTATGTATATCAAGAAATAATTTAATATTTCGGTTGTTACGTCTTAAAGCATAATACTTAAAAGTAGAGGACAGTTTTATAAACATTTCAGTTGATGAAAATAATTGTTGTACTAAAAGATACAATAATTAAAATAATAATCAAATGTATGAATATGCTTATATATACCTACGTGTCGCAAAACTTTTTTACCCTTTTTTACGAAGATAAGGCGGATGGAGGAGTATGCGATTTGGCACAGTAAAAGTTTATATGGAAAATAAGTGTGAAATTTTCCATCTAACCCAGCCCAGTTTTATTCTATTTTTGGCTGAATGTGGTTAAAGGGGACTGCTGTCCCTTTGACTCTGCCTACCCCTTCAGGGATTACGGGCGTGATGTTATGTAAGTGTAATATTTTAATAAATAATGCATTATAAATATATTAATAAAAGCGAAAAAAATATTTATGGTTGAATTTCAACCACTAGGCGACCATTAGTACCATTTAAATCACACATTAATCCATGGACTTAAAGAAAGATATTTAAACTAATAATATAAAATTAAAGACTTTGTGTGTTTGCTTGTATCTCAGGAACTACTAGTCCGATTTGAATAATTATTTCAGTGTTAGATAGCCCATTTATTGAGGAAGGCTATATATAACATTAACCATAAACGCGGGTAAAACAAGCTAGTAATAACATATATGAAATAATGTAATCCCAGCAGATACTAGAGGCCCTTCATTCCCCTCAAAATCTATTTAAGTTGCTCAAACTTGCCAATATTGCTCTATCAGTAGTCCACCAACGCAAAAGTTTGGGGAAGTCTGTACTAAAGTGAGAAAATTGCTTTTTTTTCTTCTAAGTTACAAAGCGCTTTAGAAACTTATTATCTAATCTACGTAACTGCGTCCTCATGAAGATACGTCGTGTATTTGATCAAAGTGTATAATGTAGATGATGTGTATAATGTACATCACTTGTAAATCTTTACAAGTTCATCATCCGGGTTAGGTACACAACGTAGAGCGCGGACGTGGATAAATTGCTCTAGAGCGTGTATAAAATATCTGTCATTATGTTAAACGGACGCGAAGCTTTGAATGGTGAGCAAAAGAGGAGCTGCTAATATCTACGTGGGTTGATATAAATAATAAATAAATAAAATACATTCTTCAGACTGACACACCAATTCCCTAGTCCCAAACTAAGCTTATGCTTGTACTATGGATACTAGGTAAACGGATAGACATACTTAATTACGTTTATAAACATCCATGACTCGAGTACAAATGTCTATATCCATGACACGAAATATTTGCCCCTAGCGGGATTCGAACCCGCAACCCTTGGTTTCGTGGCCAGGGTCTCTGACCACTCGACCAACGGGCCAGTGAATAAATTGCTCTAGAGCGTGTATAAAATATCTGACATTATGTTAAACGAACGCGAAGCATTGAATGGTGAGCTCTTGCTCATCTGAGGAGCTGCTAATATCTACGTAGGTTGATATGGTATGGTATTCGATCCTTTCATTTTCCGTAACTTATAACATACTTACTCGAAACGCTCTGTGGTTTCACTCGCGTAGTTTCCGATCCCAGGGATACGGGGATAAAATATATCCTATGCTACACGCTGACAAAGTAGGTTTCAATTGGTGAATTTTTCAAATCGATCTAGTAGTTTCGGAGCTTATTCAATGGACACAAACATACAATCAATACTTAACTATTTATAATATTATAGTAAAAATAATAATAAAATGTGCCACGTTAGGTATATCAAGTTTTCGGTATGTGATTGTGTAAGCGACAAGCTAGCCACTTGTCACTACTTTTTCACAATTTTCCATTTAACCTAGCCCAGTTTTATTTTTGGCTGAATGTGGTTAAAGGGGCTGCTGTCCCTTTGACTCTGCCTACCCCTTCGGGATTATGGACGTGATGTTATGTATGTATGTCCCAGTAAAGACATATATTCAGAAGTTACATTTGAAATTTTGTATTACTTACGAACTGTTTACGAACTGCAATAATAAACTGTTACAGATAAAACTACACGCGTCCACAATTACTACATTCGCTACAGTGTCGTTATACTAATACCGCATCCAGCTAGGAAAATATCCATTCAATTTCCGTAAATGAATTCAACTACGCTTTTTATATCGCCATCTATGCCCGGTCTCTTTGTACTGCGCATGTAATTTACTATAAAAACACTAATTAGCACAAGCTATCCAAGACGTACAGTGAAAGCTTTAGAAATACTAAAGCTTTCACTGTATGAATTCGCTTCTTCCAAGGCGATTTTGGTATATTTTATAGCGTTAATGAGATAATTTTTTTTTGTTCCATTGAAAATGTGGTTGTAGAATTTGATAAAAAATTATTTATGCAAAGACTTGTTTTCTAATATTATACTTAAATCTCGAGTCACGATTTTTGTGGTCGTAAGCAAACAAACAAAATACCCAATCAGCTGATCAATTTTATATGGAAAGTAAAAAAAAATCTCATATTTTAAAATCTTTTAATCAGTTCCTTGGAACAATGAGTTAAATAAGGGGTTTTGCATATAGGTACTAAAAATAACCTTGTTTAAGGATAATTTGATCATATAAACGATTTATTCACTTAACCAAATACGTTTTCATGACTTCTACGTCAACTCGCTTACGTAAGCGAGTTGGCACCTTCCGGTTTTACTATTTTTTTTTCTCGATCGTAAAATTTTACGTATTTTTGTACAGTCAGCTACAAATTTACGTAGATGCTATCTTACGTAAGCGTGTGTTCACAATGCTTACTCTCTATAACTTACTTGTACTTGATATCTCTTAGCTTAAAGTACGTGTTTCAATTATCCCCGCATATCTACATAAAGCATGTGTTAGTTATAGGATATTGCCACTTAAACCAACTCCTCCATAGTGACTGTTCGCCCTACACCATCCAGTATCTCATTACCGCGGTATCTGGGCACGTGCGCGATAGGAAATGAAGTCGTTGGCTGAACCTTCGCAGGCCTATTGTACTGGCCTGCTTAGAATTTTATGAGCATTTTATTTGGATGCAATAGGAATGTTGACATGAATTGTACACATACAAAAAGTCATATCTATTACCCTAAAGTGAAATATGGTTAGAATGAATATTAGAATGTGATTTTTTTATGGCGTTATCAAGTGATAACTTGGAGCTGATTTTGAAAACGAATAAAATCCTACTAATATTATAAATGCGAAAGTTTGTATGTATTGATGGATATTTGTTACTCTTTCACGCAATAACTACTAAATGAATTTTAATGAAACTTTACAATAATATAGTTCATAGACCCGAATAACATGTTTTCTTGATGTACCACATGAGCGAAGCCGCGGGCAGAAGCTAGTTGTTTCATATTCATATTCATATAAGCATTGACAGGCTCGATGGCGCATTCGGTAGTGACCCTGCCCCATGCGCCGAGAGTTGTGGGTTCGATCCCCACCCAGGACAAACATTCGTATGATGAATACTTGTGTTTGTTCTGTGTCTGGGTGTTAATATCCAATATTTAAGTATATATTTGTAATACCACTGTTGTTTCTGATATCCGTAACACAAGTGCTTAAGCTACTTACCTCGGAGTCAGATCAATGTATGTGATGTCGTCGGATATTTATATTTATATTTATATATTTTTTTGTATGTATTTCTACCAAGCATACTGTAATGAGACATAAGGTCTTTAATAAAGATAATAAATGTACCTAGATATTAGTATTTAAAAAAGTATTTGATTTAAATATGCTTAGTTTAAAATTAAGGAACTATCTCACATTGCGTGTCTCGGTGACATAGGACCAGTGGTGTGATACGTGATAAGCCCACGATATAGGCGTTTAGTTTAATGAGAATTTTATGCTATCCCAAGTATGACATAGACCTTCAGCTAGAATAGGAAATAAGCTGGTCTTGTAGTTACTATTTAGTATTATTTGTATTACAATACCCTGTAATCTTAACTAGGGGAAACCAGACATATAGGATCATATTCATATTTATACCATTAGCTCAATCATCTAATTTTTTTGGTTTTGTTCTATTTATTAATGTCAGGTCAATATCATTAGCCGGCTTGTTAAGTCTTCGAAGATCATGCTGCAAGATGATTCCGTCTAACAACAGGAGGTAATGCCTTCGAAGATAATAATTATTCTAATGAATTCGTATTAGATCGTTTAGATTAAACCGTCGTTTAATCTTAATAGATATAAATTACGCGCCATGTTGTTTGTCCGCGATGGGCTCTGAAACTACTTAACCGATTTTAATCCAATTTGCACACCGTGTGCAGTTTAATACAATTTGAAAGATAGGATAGCTTTCATCTCAATTTATTTAACCCGATGATGTGTCATTGGCTGTTATGCGGAACGAAGTTCGCCGGGTCAGCTAGTAACTTTATATAATTACTTAACTATCTTTATTAACTAACTAAAGTTACTTAACTGTTATGAAAGACAAATATTAAGTACGCATATAACTTATAGCAAGAAACAGACAATTTCGGGGGCTGAAGTCCTATTACTGTCATTTGCGAGCCCTTCTTAGATACAGATTGGCAATACGAATAGTCATTCGGGCCAATTACTCTGCGATATTTTGTCTCTTTCCTGTTTCCTTGTCTCTGTTTATTGTGGAACTGATGAGTCACGTTCTTAATAGAAATGCGACACTGTAAGCTTTAGCCAGGATTATATTTTTGGGGTGTCTCGATTTCAATCCCGCCACGGGGAGATTTCCTACAATTTTTCACACTATTGCTATTTTCCAACTTTAATCTATATGGATACTAGATGCTATATTTTTACAAAGTATAAAATAAAGTCGCCTCTTTTGTCTGTTCTCTTAAATCTTTTAAACTACGTATGGGAAGTTGTGGTTTTCACGAATATATAGATTACCTAATTCAAGGGGAAGGTTTATATGTCTAGTTTCATATTGTTTTTGTACGGATAGATAAACTTGAATACTTTGTAAACTGAATATTTGAATACTTGTAAACATTGACTCAAGTACAAGATTTACTCCAAACAGGCTTCGAACCCAAGACCTTTGGTTTCGTAGCTCTCTAATCATTGTTAAACTACTAAGCGGATTCTTAAATCTGGATCTTTTATCTCTTGTAGTTCTAGAAGTTGTTCCAACAGTAAATCCTCCGTTATTTAAAACGTTTAGCATTCAACAAAATAAGCGCGGATATTTTTACACATTTTTTTTTGTATTACGTTCATATGACTCTAATTCTGTATAATTATGTTTGCATCAGCTGCATTCTCCACCAGGTTCTGCCCGCGGCTTTGCTCGCGTGGTACATCGATAAATCATAGCCTATATGTTATTCTGGTGTATAAGCTATATTATTGTAAAGTATCATTAAAATCCATTCTGTAGTTTCTGCGTGAAAGAGTAACAAACATCCATCCATACTTACAAACTTTCGCGTTTATAATATTAGTAAGGATAATAGGCAAGCTCTCTAGCTAGTCTATCAGGAATACATTTTGCTACTAATTTATTTAAAAGGAACGTTAGTGCTACAGCCTTGCATCTTACTCTTGTCTGATACCGAAGCCTCAAAGGGGTATTATTCACTGAGCAGGTGAGCAGTGCATAAATCTTTTACCTACTGCAGACATGAAAGCCGATAAAATATGCATTCTTAACAGAAGTAGCTTGGAACAGGGTAATGCGATAGATCGGCCATACTGAACTTGTATACTCAAGTCATTCTACGGATTGTCTATATACAATAGTAGGCGATGATGCTATTAAAGACGCGTAGACTAATATTTCTGTATCCTACAGAAACTGTGCATTTTTCCGGGATATGGTCTATATGTTAATTCAGACTATAATCTATCTCTGTGCCAAATTTCATCCATATACGTTTAGCAGTTTTTGCGTAAACTACTTGTTTACGCAAAAACTGCTGCACACACACTCACAAACTTTCGCCTTTATAATATTATTGTGACTAGCGGCCCGCCCCGGCTTCGCACAATTTAATTTTAGTTAATTTTTTTTTATATATGTAACTACTCACGCATCCACAAATAACTTCATTTTGCAAAAAAAATTTTTATTTAAAATTACTCAAAAGAAAACTTTTTAGATGAAATGTACCCCTTAATCTTATCTGTACTTATCCAGGCGTTATGATGATTGGTTAAGTAGTTAAAATATGTAATAAGGAAATTCCTAGGTATTCTATGAATTTTATAATTCGCAACACCAAGTGAAACATTTACAAGTGAACATTTCGTCTCTGAAATCTCCTGAGTAGTGATGCCGAACATAGAATATTGATAGGACTATCGATACTATCGATAGTATCGATATTATCGATAGTATCGATATTATCGATAGTATGGATAGCCAAAATTGGGGTAACACTATTGATGACTTGCAATACTATCGATAGTATCAATAGTATTATGGCTAGATATCACTAAACTATCAATAGTATCGATACTATCGATACTATTATTGTTCATGGAGAGTAAACTATCGATAGTTTCGATAGTTTTAAGCTATCGATAGTTCCTTATTTATTTGATAGTATTACTTAGAGCTTTAGGTTAAACTAAATTATACAGCATTACCGCGACTACCGTAAAAAAAACCTATACGTACTAGTGACCATTATACCAATAATTTCTAAACAATAGTATCGAAAATAAAGCGACTATCGATAGTTTTTTATTTACGAGGAACAATATTATCGATAGTTTATTCTTCGTGACCAACAATACTATCGATACTATCGATTGAATCGATAGTATTGCTTTCATGCAATAGTATTGCCTGGATCTAAGCTATTGATATGATGTCTACTAACGATAGACTATCGATAGATTATCGATAGTCGACTATCGATCGGCATCACTACTCCTGACCGCCACAAACGAATCGCCACGCTAAACGTCGTTTCCTCGGGAACTAAACTTGCGATTTTCAATTTCCCAAGAACCGTTTTAAATCAGGGCGGTGGGGGATGGACTTTTAAGCTGCGACCTAAAGTCGGAACAAATTCCATTTGGAGCTGCCCCTTCCCGCCGGGACCGGGGTCGTATCGGGAACAGCCACGTTTTGGTTTGGACTCGACGGAATTTTTATTGGGTTTCTGGAAATCGATGGTTGAAACGCTACGAATATCAGTAATGCACATAACTAATTTAATTTGGTGGAATTTAAGGAGTTCTTTATAACATTAAAAACTAGAGAAATTGGCATTAAGGTATTTCAACGGATAAATTGGTACGTACTTAACAATTTTCAAACATACATTCTGACTGGCTCGATGGCGCATTTGGTTGTGCTGTCCTATGCGCCAAGAGTGGTGGGTTCGATCCCCACCTAGAAAAAACATTCGTATGATGAATACTTGTGTTTGTTCTGTGTCTGGGTGTTAATATATGATATTTAAGTATATATTTGTAATACCACTGTTGATTCTGAAATCCGTAACACAAGTGCTTAAGCTACTTAGCTCGGAGTCAGATCAATGTGTGTGATGTTGTCGGATATTTATACATACATAACATCACGCCTATAATCCCCAAAGGGATAGGCAGAGTCAAAGGGGCAGCAGGCCCCTTTAACCACATTCAGCCAAAAATAAAACTAGGCTGGGTTAGATGGAAAACAGTGAAACAGTAGTGACAAGTGGCTAGCTCGTCGCCTACACAATCACATACCTAAAACCAATATACCATTAGTCGCCTTTGACAGACCCTTTTTTATGCGGGCGGATTCACAGGCAAAACCTAGTAACGTGTTTACGTTTAATACCTTTAAACGTAAACACGAACCCTCAATACCACAGCAAGCCACACAGGCGAAATTGTTCTTCCCGAATCGACGCGGCTAGGGATTGGATTCGCCGTCCAAATTAAATTTTGTTGAATCCCGGAGTCGGCAGAATTCCATTTAAATTTCATTCATTTAACTCAAACCCTCTATGTTGGTCGATCGTTACACGTCATTGTCTGCGCGATCTCGCTCGTCATTCGCGGCTCATTAACATAATCTCGTTTTGAACGAGCTTCGTGTAAATCTTTTTTGACAGCCTAACTTGGTCGATAAGATCCGGTTCATATAAGAGGAGTTTTGGTTCAATTCCGGGCTCAAAAGTCTGGATTGTTTAGAAAGTCTAAATTCACGTACAAACGGGACAATTTATCCGGTTCCCCTATCTAAGGGTTACCAAGGTAACCCTTAGATAGTTAGTTTCTTGCTGCAATATATAATAACCAAACTTGCTCAATCCAGAATGACGATCTAAGCAGACTCCAACTAAATAAGGAACATAGCGATAGAAAGATAATAGTTTAAAAGGCTGCTGATTATAACAGTACAAAAGCTTATGTAGAAGAAAAACAAAACATCACTAGCCATAAAACGTATTACGTATAACAGTGGTTGGCTTAAACTTTAGTCTCTCTTTCTGCAGCGCGGTAATCACCATTTGGATTACATGTTAAGCACTTAAGCACAGCTTAAGACGAACTCAACGAAAGATTCTCGGTGAGTACACAGATCAAGGAGGTTGCAACATAGTGTGGTACATGAACAGTATAAACGAGCGAGGATCCCCCCTTCCCCCCTTTTACAACTGATGCGCTGTGACATAAAGAATGTATACGATCGTTTATATTGAAACACGGTCGGGGCACACTGGGTGAAACATGCAAGTATTTATTAGGGTTTCGGCTGCAAGGACTTGAATTTATAGATACAAACATACTTAATGTCACGCCCCAAAGGGGTAGGCAGAGTCAAAGGGACAGTAAGCTACTTTAACTACATTCAGCCAAAAATAAAACTGGGCTGGATTATATATATGCAAAAAATGTAAAAAAGTAGTGACAAGTGGATAGCTTGTCGCCTACACAATCACATACCCAAAACCCAACATACTATTTGTCGCCTATACGCAAGGAACACACAGTTGGAACATT
The DNA here is from genome assembly GCA_951394215.1 of Glyphodes perspectalis. Taxonomy (NCBI): domain Eukaryota; kingdom Metazoa; phylum Arthropoda; class Insecta; order Lepidoptera; family Crambidae; genus Glyphodes; species Glyphodes perspectalis. The sequence continues at coordinate 5,515,399 of OX596222.1, read as the reverse complement.
ATTTTTAAGTTCCAGACCAACATCGAACAATAATGATGTTTAAAACAAGTGTAAACAAATTATTTCATCACTTACTTTCACTTCTATATGCGGAAACAAATAAATGGTAGAAAGTAATTTAAATGCGTTAGATATTAAGATGTTCATACTGTATTGTTTTCCAAATAAAAAAAAAATAAAAAAAAATTAGATCTCAACCCAATACTGTCCGATATTTATGATAATTTAGTAATTTATAAACGTGTTTTTTTTTTGTTTTTTGGATCGCCTGCTGTGTCTCAACCCTTCTTGATACACTTAGGGGTCGGTATTCCGCCCGGGAAAAGGAAAATAACAAAACTATCCCGCAGTAACCGAGCCGCTTAAGCGATTCAATTTAAATTTTAAATGCCCTCTAACAATTTTAATTGTGAAGGAATTGAGCTCCTTCGCAAAGGGCTAAGTCTGGGCTGCATTTTTTGCATTATTACGATAGCGACTTTTCATTAAGCGCATTATTTCTTCATGGAGTTTTATAGTTGGTTTTTTGTTTGAAGTGGAGTAAAGTTTAAATACATCAGCCTATTATTGACTGGATCGATGGCTCATTCGGTAGTGACCCTGCCACATGCGCCAAACAGTTGTTCGATCATCACCTAGGGCAAACATTCGTATGATGAATACTTGTGTTTGTTCTGTGTCTCGGTGTTAATATTCAATGTTTAAGTGTATATTTGTAATACCACTGTGGATTCTGATATCCGTATCACAAGTGCTAAAGCTACTTAAAAATAATTTATATTTATTTATTTATTCAGCCAAAACAAAATTGGGTTGACTAAATGGAAAATTATAAATGAAAATTATATGTATTACGCCCCAATAGAGTGTTAATAGAAATCTTTGATTGACGGCATACAATATTGTTCATACATATATCTAATCATACCGACAATTCCCAAAGGGGTAGGCAGAGTCAAATGGGTAACAAGCCCTTTAAACCATTGTTGGTCTTAAACTAAGTTGGAGATGGGAAATTGTGACGAAGTAGTGACAAGTGGCTCGCTTGTTGCCAACAAAATCATGTTGCGGGCGTAATGTTATATATGTCCGCATTTGCTGAAGAGGTAGGTAGTCCAAAGAGCAATAAGCTCGATAAACCTTTCCTAATGCAAGTTTTCCAAAGGATCAGGAAGATAAAACCCATGGGAGGCAATAATAGCCGATCTGTTAGGTATATTTGTACAGTCACGAGCAATAATATGTATACATTGTCACATTTTCAACAATATATAAACTTATACCTTACTAGAAATAAGTGAACAAATTTTTTTCCTGAATCACACAACCATCAAACTGTGTCATAGCTGGGTAAACATTTGTTTCAAATTAATGGCATGGAGTGGTAGAAGTTTTTGGAAATGTGACAATATATGCAAATTATTTTTCGTGATTGTACAGCGAACTTTAAGACAATCTAATTTTAGTTTTAACGGTCAAGAAAATAAATATACAATTTTTAATATGAATTATGTTCTTCTATAACTCCCACTAAATACTATGCTTTTGACGAGCTGTATATGTTTTATGTATTACCTAATGATGAATATTTTATATATTCAAATTGTTGGTGGCTTAAGAAGTAGGTACCTGATGTTTATAAAAGAAACCAAAGTAAATAATGTACATTGTTCACTCCACTTACCCTCATTCAGCAAAAGACGGATGGGGGACCATTGAGAACGTTCGCAAATCCCAAATATGAAAATTCAGGGTACAGTCAGCTAAGAAAATTACTTTGCAGGTTGTTTTATGCATGTAAATACATACACACATATTATCACGCCAGTAATCCTCGATTGGGTAGGCAGAGAGCAAATGGGCAGCTATCCCTTTAATCACATGCATTTAAGTTATTAAGGCCTTGGACCCCTGGTGTGGAAATTGTGAATATGAGAGAAATTTAATCTGTTCACGTACAAATAGAACAATTCCAGAGATTTTGTATGGGAATAGTAAAATCTTCGAAATCGTCAAGTAGTTTGAAACATATTTTTACAAATAATTGATTATGATTTTAAAATGAATGATGTATTTGCAGAGTTGAAGCTAGAATTGAAATGAAAATAAGAAAAGTTTTAGTCCATAGTTTACTTGTCAATTGGGATGTTGACACCATTTATAATTAACTTTGAAGTATCAATTCTGAAAAAGAAAGTATCGTAGTATGCTGTTTAAGCCTTGTTGATTTTCAATCATATTGAGTCTAAGATTTTTAATTTTACAAAATCTGCTTAATATTAAGTCAGTCGACTATACAAACTAGTGACACCACACGTTGACAATCCCATACAAAATCTATGAAGTGATTTCGTTTTGACAGCTCTTAAAAAGTTTCTCAATTGACTAGCCAGTCAACATCCCTATTGGTTGTATTTTTGGAGGGAGGAGGTAGTGAGAAATCTAAAAGTAAAATATTGTTTAAACTTAAAGTTATTTTTATGATAGGTCAATGTCTTACATTTCTCTCTTTCCCTAATTACAGCCAAGTGTACTAGAAACAGCGACTACTTAAAATTTGCACGCATTTTTGCGGCGGAGTGTACCCGCCCTCATGAATATTAAAATTGTATTAATATACCGGGCTGTATGCTAATTCGGCCAAAGAGAGTTAAATGACCGTGTTTTCTGCGGATATTTTGATTTGATTTGATTTCGTTATTCGGCTGTTTTGCCTCCACGATTAAAACGAAATGCTAATATGGGGGTTATGTTTTTTTAGAATCAACATTTAACGTATGTTTGGTATAAAAAGAAATTTTTACAATAGGGTCTGTATTTTTTTAGAAATGTACAGCAATATTTTGTATCAAAGAAAATGGTTCTTTGATGGATTAAAGTAGGAAAATCTTTTCTCAATAAAGAAATGTTTTTCAAAGTTAGTCGATCAAGGAGGTTTTTTAATTAGGTCATACAAAGAAATACGTTAATGAGGGTTTTTTTTTTATTAAAACATCCATCATTGGTTAGTTGTCAGACCAAACTGACATTTTGTCAACAAGGAGCCAGTAGTGACAGTGACAAGACCACGAGACTCCCTCGTGCCATCTGGCGGTTTTTCTTTTTTGTGAAAACCCTCATGGAATTGTAAAATCAGCTACCTTATTATTGGTGAAGTTTTGTTTTGTTCTTTTTTCTCAATCCTTGACCTATGTCTCAGACAACTATTGTTATGAGCAAGAAAGTAGTGAAAATCTAATTGCATTCAAAATACTTCAAGCTTATGTATTAACTGTAGTTGTGTATTTTCCATAGTAAATAAATAAATAATAATTAATGGCATCAATTTTATTTTCACAGATATTTGATGTAGTCTTATACTTAGTCTGGTATTTCCAACTCAGCAGTAAGGTTTGGACCCTATGTTTAGATACAGTTGGTTGGTTTGTCAGTTATTTTGTATTATTCTTTAGTAAGCAAAAAAATATATACGGTCGAATTTAGAACCTCCTACTTTTTTGAAGTCGGTTGAAAAATCGAACAAAGTTGGTCATTGACTCAATCCAGTCTTAGGATCCAATCTGAGATAAGAAAATAGATAAGATAAGTAATATATGATTTACTATCCCCACATTGTTGTATCTAAACATATACACATTTTGTCGTTCGGCATTGAAAACCTCGTAAACGCTTTTGATAAAATTTTACAGAAGGAAGAAAAAACTGCCTCCTGAAAAAAAAATTTCGGATCGGAATAGTACAGTATATTGTTATTTTTTTAAAGAATGATTGTAATCAATGGTACATAATCGTAAGAATCCAAATATCTTATGGCTAAATAATTCTAAAGTGCCTTACAAAACAAATAAAAAAAATAAGCAAATACGACTTCCGAGGGTTTCACTGCCGAACGACGATTATCCTTTATTTATGCGAAAAACGAAGATACGAAACAGTTTAGTAAAACAATGCAACAGATAGGCTGAGTTAACGTCAGAGACAGATAATGTATGAGCCTGACAAGGGGCACGGCTTGCGATCCGAATATATACGATCCTTTATTTCCTTACTTCGTTTCAAGTCGCAATTCGTTCGGGACAAGTCACTGAACGGCCTGAAATAATAATATGAAATCTCTATTACATACAAACATAGGTAGACAGAGTCAAAGGGGCAACCAGACCCTTTAACCACATTAAGCCAAAAAATAAAACTAGGCTAGGTTAGATGGAAAATTGTGAAAATGTAGTGACAAGTGGCTAGCTCATTGCCTACACAATCACATATACCATTAGCCGCCTTTTACGATATGTAGGTAAGAAATAGACTTGGCACATTATTTTTAAGTCCCAGACCAACATGGGATTGTTTGTTTGTATAGAATAAGCTCCGAAACTATTGGACCGATTTGAGTAATTCTTTCACTAAAGGAAAGCTACATTATCAGCGAGTACCATGGGCTATATTTTATCCCCATATTCCCTCGGGAACGGGAGCTACTCGGGTAAAATCGCGAGGCGTTGCTTGCTGGGGCATGATGGGGTAGCTAAGGGAAATAATAAAAATACAGCAAAATCAGTATGTTTATTCCTTTTATTAATTTATGGCACGTTATGCCATTAATCTAATTATGATTGATTGGTGGTGGTGGTGGTGAAATCTTTGGAAAATCAACTTAGTATTTTTTTAATTATAAATCATTAATAGGAACGTTATGAAAAACCATCTTGCCCCATACTACGGGGTATGATGGGATAACAAAATTGGGGCATGGTGGGGAAGCCTTCCCTCTCGGCGGTGTTTCGCTGTCGGGAGGAGGCGCGTCGGGCCTCAGTCCACGGGGTGACGTCACGTGAGGTGAGCACCTTGTTGGTAGAGTTCCGCACACTTGCTGTGGAGCTCTGTGACGTGCGACTGGCTGATCCCGGAGCCGGTCTTCGGACCGTCTCGGCGATCCGGCCTGTCCTAGCTGCATGGTTGAACAGGACCCATGGCGCGGTAACCTTCCATCTGGCTCAGGTGCTCTCGGGGCATGGATGCTTCGGGAAGTACCTGTGTCGGATCGGTCGGGAGGCGACCGGGTCCTGTCATCACTGCGGCTCCGTTGAGGACAGTGCTGAGCACACGTTGGAGGAGTGTCCTGCTTTTGCCGTAGAGCGCAATGCGCTATCCGCCGTTGTTGGGCAGGACCTCTCTCTACCGACCGTGGTGTCTACCATGGTGAGTAGTGAGGAGTCTTGGGACGCGGTGCTTTCCTTCTGCGGCAGTGTCATGTCGCAGAAGGAGAGCGCCGAGCGCCAGCGCGAGCTGGACGATCCCGCCCGACGTCGTAGGCGAGGCCGCTGTGGCGATGGTGTCTAGCCCGGCGGCGCCCTGCAGGGGGGGCTCCGAATACTCCTGAGGTATCCCTGCCTGTCGTAGGAGGCGACTAAAAGGGCCTTTGGGGTCGTGGGGGTCAGGGGATGGGTCCTCTGGCCCTCTATCGTCCCCGGAGAAGCCGACTGCAGGTGTTACACCCGGTCCGTCAGGATAGGGTACACAGCTGTCTATGTGGTCGTGAAACACCACCCTAGGTGTTCTGGGGGAGAATTCCACTCCCTCGAGATGGGCCGCCAGGCGGCAGCGCGCGCTGCGTAGACCTTTCGAGATGAATCCCGACAGCGGGGATCCCGATGGTTTTGCGTTAGCGCCCGAAGAACGACAGCCTTGAGGTTTAGTCGGTAGGGTCTCCGGAGTTTGCTACCGGTTTCGAGCCCGACTCACCCTTATGGGTCCACCCAGGATTCTATTTGGATGGTGCGTAAATGCATACCTGGTGATAAAAAAAAATGGTGGGGACGCCTTCGCCCTGTACGGCGCACCTGTGTGGGCTGACACCCTGACAAGCCGGTGTATCGCGGAGCTGCGGAGACCGCAGCGAGCGATGGCAGTCAGGGTCATACGGGGCTACCGCACGATCTCCTACGAGGCGGCGTGTGTGCTAGTCAGCTTACTCCCCTGGGACCTCGACGCGAGGGCCCTCTCGACGGTGTTTCGCTGTCGGGAAGAGGCGCGTCGGGCCTCAGTCCACGGGGTGACGTCACGCGAGGTGAGCGCCTTGTTGGTAGAGTTCCGCAGACTCGCTGTGGAGCTCTGGGACGTGCGACTGGCTGATCCCGGAGCCGGTCTTCGGACCGTCTCGGCGATCCGGCCTGTCCTAGCTGCATGGTTGAACAGGACCCATGGCGCGGTAACCTTCCATCTGGCTCAGGTGCTCTCGGGGCATGGATGCTTCGGGAAGTACCTGTGTCGGATCGGTCGGGAGGCGACCGGGTCCTGTCATCACTGCGGCTCCGTTGAGGACAGTGCTGAGCACACGTTGGAGGAGTGTCCGGCTTTTGCCGTAGAGCGCAATGCGCTATCCGCCGTACCGGCAGCGCGCGCTGCCGGTACGCGCTGCTGCTAGACCTTTCGAGATGAATCCCGACAGCGGGAATCCCGATGGTTTTGCGTTAGCGCCCGAAGAACGACAGCCTTGAGGTTTAGTCGGTAGGGTCTCCGGAGTTTGCTACCGGTTTCGAGCCCGACTCACCCTTATGGGTCCACCCAGGGTTCTATTTGGATGGTGCGTAAATACATTCCTCAAGTAAAAAAAAAAAAAAAAAATGGTGGGGAAGCCTAATTATTCTTATCAATCGTTATCAGTATTAAGACTGTGTGATTTTCCAGTTTTAACTGCCAATTGATACGCTAGACGTCTCAGTTCGATAGTTTTCAGTCCAAAAAGAATGTATATCATATATATTTCAGATATGCTTCTATTTCGTCTTCTTCTTTAGGAGTAAATATAGTTTACATAAAATCGGAAGTCTAAGCAAGCAACTAGTATTTAATAAACAGCCTGCGCTCAGCCCAAAAGCACAGATTACAGACGATGCATGGTCGTTTAATATTCACATAGCGTGCTCTCTGAACACGAAAGCGGTGGTAAATAACCGTTTTTGTGGCGAAACTAACATGCGAATTGTGTATTTATGGTTTAATTTGTAATCCGCTGTCACTCTGGAACGTGTGTACGTGACTTACTTTGAGTGGAAAAGTTAAAGGGTGTTAGAAAATGTCTATATATACCTATACGCATACTAAACATTACGGCCGCCATTCCAGTAAGGGTAGGCAGAGTCCTATGTGGCCCTTGAACTTCATAATATAAGTAGTTAAACATAAAAATAAGTTAAAAGAAAGAAAAGAAAATTGTTATAAAGTGGCTAACTCGTCGCATACATGATTTTTCGCTTATTACGACATACTAGGCACGCTAATAAAGAGTATATTATTTACCTCGCCAAACTGAAATCAGCAAAATCGGCCCAGTCGTTCTCGAGTTTGAGCGAGACAAACGGACAGCAATTAATTTTTATATATGTATATAGATTTGAGTTTGAATTTTATATTAAAGTGATCCCAATGTATGTGATATTGGTCTGAGAATCAAAATTACAGGTACTTACTGTTATAGTGGGTGTAGTGGATTGTGATTGTGTAGGCGACGACTTAGCCACTAGACACATTTTTTTCTCATTTTGCCAAAAAACCTTCTTCATCTTTGGATAAAAGTGGTTGAAGGCTTACTGCTCCTTACTCTGACAACCCTTTAGGGATGGCGGGCGTGATAATATGTATTTGGTGGTGTAACCCATTATCTCCATCATATTGCCAGCGAAATTTAGATGTAAGACCATATATCTCAAGACCGAATAAAAATAATAATAAATCTTTTTTTTTTTTAAAAAAAAAGGCTGTCAACTGCAGATAGTGCAGTAAAAAATCCTGTAGCTTGTACCTAGCTACTTTAAAAATGTGATGTTGTGGTCTTTTTTTTAAAAAAAAAAAGAAACAGTGAACCGGAGAGAAGGCGAATAAGTGATTACAAGAAAGGTGGGGCTCCACTTTAGGCGAATTAAAATTGACTTTTGTATTTTTATTGAATATTAAAAAAAAGTTAATGATCGTATTTCGTTAGTAAAGCTCGGAATGATGATAGTTAATACATTTGTTATTACAACAAAAAGATCTTATTTTTCATTAAGTATCGAAATTTTAAAAGAAAGCCTTGTATTAAACATTATTTGTGATAAGTAATGTCTCATTTTATAGTACCTAAAACGAAGCTTATGACTTATGACCTTGTACCTTATATGTATGATTGATATAAAAAAAAGCGCTTAATTGATTCCATCAGATAAAGACAAAGAAAAACGTGTTATTAATACTTTATTTACGCCACTCAAATGTACATTGAAAATGTTAAATATTAAAAATGTATTAAAAAAAATAATAACTGTATACATATTTACGAAAAAGGGTAGTTGTCCGCCTCGCCGATCAAGGTACCCAGAATACTGGCAGCGTTGCCACATTGATTTGCCAGGCTGATGCGTTGGCCGAGGAAGCTTCCAGCATTCAGGTCGCCAGAAGCTTGAATAAGCCGGGCGGATAGCTCCTGGAAAAGTTTGCGGGCATCTAAGTTTGTTTTCATGTGTGTCTAATATTTAATAAGAATACCTTCTGTAAGAGGCATGAACAACATAAATGCAGTACGTATTTACGAATTAATCAGTTGAATATTTGTGTTTACACTAATACACTTGAATATATTCAGATGACACGATGTAGAGTAACATATATACGAGTATGTACACTATGATTAATGTATGACCCAAAACGATACATCCGCTGTGACTGGGAACCAAACCCGCTCTATTCACCGGGAATTATTAAACACCACAAAGTAGACCTGGCGACGTACTACCTCGGAAGCCTGTCTAGTCACAGTGAAATAAATTACAGTAAAGCGTCTTTCTATAGGTTGATTTTTTAACCAGCTTAAAATAAAAGACTAATTTACATCACGGAGGATATTTTAAATATATCATCATATAATATTTTTTTCTTGAATGTTTACATTTTTTATTGTATATTTGCTTTATGCTGGCATTAAATTATTTTTATTTTTTTATTCATGTATGTTAAAAAATACCAGATGATATTCTCAAATGGAGGTACTACCTCTATGGCCAATAATAATAGTAATTATATCCTCATAACAGATTTCGGTCACGGTGGTTAATCTCAACAATGATTAACTAACAAAGCAAGATATATTATAATGCAAACACTCTATGTATCTTCACACTCATAGTCCGATGCGACGGCTACAAGACTGGATAGAGGTCAGGCGCAGTACCAACGGTTAAGCCGTGCTTTCTGAGCCTGGCGGGGGTGAAACTATTTTTTAACTCCGGGCTGGTAATGAGTAATTTTCAAATTGAAACACCCAATTTTATTTTGTGGTTGGGTGGATTTCAATATTGAAATTTGATACTAAGAAGGCACTCATCATTAATACTGCTTATTAAGTTATACCCCTAAATACTAGTATTTCTTTAATAATAACGATAAAATAAGCCACTTTATTTGTCACGTTTCTCTTATTCTTTGTCGTCGTCTTATATTTCAAGCCCATGATCTAATGGAACGTTTCACCACAATTTACCATGGCTTTCATATCACTTAGAGTGGGCATGATAAATAATTTCCTGTTTCGGGTTTTTGGTGATTTATTTGATGGCGACGGTTTAGTGTGGCTTGCGTCATTTTTATTTTTTCTTATGCGTTTATTAATAATGTAGAAAGGGTTGTTCTCGTAGACATGTGTTGTTTCTCATATTTTGTACAGTGCTGTACTTATTAATATTACAGTAATGGTCGTTTATTCGTAAGAACACGCTCTATATTTTGTATCTGTTACATTAATATGCTAGTGGTATATATTACCACCAATGTAACGGCGGGAGTGAGAAAAATCGTACACCATTATGAATTATACTTAGCCACATTTATTTTATTATTTTCCTAATCTATAGCTGTGTTGACCATCGGCCAATTTATTTAGCAAGCTCGCCAAATCTACGATTACTTTTCTTAACCACTGAGCGGTTGATTTGTAGAATAGCAAGCGTAAGATTAGTAATCGAAGAATAGCAAGATCAGTACTTAGGTTTTTGAAAATCCACCGATAAGTCCACTTAAAGATTTAAACTGTATACTAATATTCCTAGCTTTTTCTTATGATTAAAGCGGAGCCCGACTAAGTACGAGACGTAACGCTAGGAGGATGATGACTAACAATCCTATGTCAGGCCTGCTTTTAAATTCAATGAGGTACCGTAGCTCCTCAAACTGTACCATTTAGTTTGTTTTACTGTTAAATTATTTATATTGTGACCCAGGTCTTGGAACTTAGTGAAACTTGCGATGACCTACAAACTTTAAGTTAATTCGCGAAGGTGCTTACTGGAAGGAAAGTTTAGGGATCGGTTTCTTACAGTACTGGTGAGCTTAGAAGTTGACACATGGATCGGAAACTTGGTTGGTACTTACTTAATTAAGCAAATGTATTATTGATGCTGGGACATTTTGAGGTACCTATTGAGATTAGGGTTGCTACTGATAAGAATGGACTCTATGTTATCGAGTTAAATGTGTTGCAAACAGATATCAAAAATAAATAATAAATATCCGACAACATCACATACATTGATCTGACTCCGAGACAAGTAGCTTAAGCACTTGTTTTACAGATATGATAATCAACAGTGCTATTACAAATATATACTTAAATATTACGTATTAACACACAGACACAAGTATTCATCACAAAAATCGGTGGAGATCGAAACCTAAACTTTTGGCACATAAGACAGGGTCACTAACAAATACGCTATGGAGCTAGTCATTTAATATGGAAATTTTTTGAACTTTACAAAACAAAACTTTTTATGGTGATAACCATTTATATAGATAGATATTTTTTCTCACCAGCAAGTAGAAAGTGACGAACTACCCACTTGTCACTTCTTTATCACAATTTGCCACTTAACATGCTTGATTTTAATTACTGGCTAAAGTAGTTAAAAGAGGTTATTGCTCCTTCGACTGTGTCTACCCTTTGCTTACAATCCCCGGACTATGAGCGTCATTGCATGTTTGTTTTTATGTAAAACCTAAGTGCGTAGCCATGGTTCAAAACCTTTAATACAATGAAAACGTTCCCTCTTCCGGCACAGTTGTTCCTTAATCTCATCAGCCCACCTTCCCTGTTTCTTCCTAAGTGAGTACAAACATCGGACCTACCCGTAAGCAGATTATCATAATTTGACAAAGATTTTTGGCTTAGCAAAATTGTATTACTGCGATAATCTTGAGTTTGTGGTCTGGAGATTAGGTGAGTCGATAGCTTTTCTTTAGAATATTCTACATTAAATAACTGTAATATAATTTATATTCAAGGTTGAAGATAAAGCGATTCAGTGTTTTTATTAGTTAGCATTCCATTCATTGGCGGTCAAAAGTTACATAATACACAGGTCTGCTCGTACCGATAAAATAGCACTCTTTTGTAGAGTTTTATTTTGTAAATGAATAATAATGTCCTCCTAAACGTTATCGGTCACGGCGGCTAATCTCAACGATGATTAGCCAACTGCGCAGGAGATGTTATAGTGCATAAGTGTGTGCACAAACACAGGTGTACTCTCTATTCGTTCACTTTCATAGTCCGGTGAGACATGACCGGTATGAGGTCAGGCGCAGGACCAACGGCATAACGTGCTTTACGAGGCACGAGGGTGATTAAACCGCCAACTTCCTGACTCCGGACTATTACTGAGTGATTTCAATATTGAAATGACCAGCCACATTTTTTTTTGGCGCGAACCGGGATTTAAACCCGAGACCTCTTGGTTCTTAGGCGGCGTATGCTACCACTAGACCAACGAGGCGCTCAAATCAAAATGAATAATAATTTGATAGTATAAAATTTTTATTTTCTTATTTTTAAAGGTCAAACGGTACAACGGTATTCTTTAGATAATTATGTCTACACTTCCGAATAAGATTGATTTAAGAGTGGATTGAAATTCAATAATCTAAAATATACTGGCATTTAAAAGAATGATAGTACATGTTTATCTATTTGCTTAACGCTGCCTTATTAAAGAAATAGCTTTTTAGCATTGCAACGAAAGATATAAATATGCAGATTCGTATCTCTTAAAGAAAGCTGCCTCTACACAGGTACTCTAAGGTAGGTACTAATTGATAGTTCCCTCCGGTTCTTCCCTCTCACGTACAAAGCGAGAGTCTAAGCATTGAGGGACTAATGGCCTTCGGAATAGGGATGAGGTCGGTAATTCGAGTTTTATTTGAGTAGATTTGAAAGTTCGGTATTTTGCGTTCATTGCGTGACAGATATTACGTTTACTTGGTCAGAGCTCCAATATGGAGTATTAACAAATAGTACGTCTGTACGCAGTGAGTGGGGATAATTTAAGCAAAGCAAGAAGGTTGTACGCTGCGCCCGAACATCTTGATATGTTACGGAATCGAGGTGCTATCAAACCACAAGTGCCGGGCTTCCAAGTAATTTTAGCAGCAACAACGTTTAATTGACCATGGGCAATTCCGCACTAACAGGTATGAGTTAAAAAAAATACGATTTGTATATCCCTAGTTCGGCTCTCAAGCATTGTGCAATGTGCATCTAATGAATTAGTATGATCTGGGTTAGATGGAAAATTGTGAAATAGTAGTACAAGTGGCTATCTCGTCGCCTATACAATCATATACTCAAATCCCCATATACCATTAGTCGCCTTTTACGACATGCGAGGCAAGAAACACAGTTGGCTCTCTTTTAAGTCGCAGACCAACATGGGACTTAAGTCTAGTGTGTAACAAATATTCGGTAATACCGACTTTGGGGATAATCGCACGTCCCTAGTCCGCAAGCATTGTGCTGGTGAATTAAAATGCGAGCGGATAGCAGCACAATGCAGTGTGCTCTAGACGATTTGTGAGTCCGACGGAGCTTGATCAGGTAATGCACTTGTTATAATGAGATGAACGTGTATTGGTTTAAGAGGTCTGTAGCATGAATCACGTGCATTAAAATATATGGTGAGGTATGTGTTGATTTTTAATGAAACACCATACAGAAAGAGAAAGAGACTTTCTACTCTTTGATAATTTTTTTATCAGTTTAGCGAAATCTTAATTTGATTTTTCATGGTGTTGGCACAAATCTCTGGCACGCACCTTTGGATATGTTTTATATCTACACCAGCTGTGCCAGAGGTCTTACATACGTTTATGGTCAATGTTGTACAGCCTATAGCCTTCCTCGAGAAATGGGCTATCTAACTCTGAAAGAATTTTTCAAATCGGACCAGTAGTTCCTGAGATTAGCGCGTTCAAGCAAACAAACAAAATATTCAGCTTTTTAGTATTAGTATAGATTTGTACCTACCTATCGCTCTATATGCTCCTATAAACTAATGGATGTGTTATATGATCCAATTAGTTTGATTTACAAATTTAACAAGTACAAAGGCGATGCCAGTCTCGTGCCAGTCGCATAACCTAACTCTAGGATCGTTTATGCAATTCCTATAACAGACTGAATCATACGTTAAACCGAAAATCTCAAAGCACAATATAACAAGCTTTAAGTTTCCGATTTAACTAGGGTCACTATTATAAAAAATATCCAATTAAAAATTTCTTCGCTCTAGAAACAATATTTAGAATCAGTGGAAGAATCACATCAATAACTATTTCATAAGTATAAATTTGATATTTTTTTGAGGCTGACATAAAAAAATATATAAATACTGAAAATTTCTTCTCTATAAAGGAACGATATAAAAACAAAAAAATATATATTCAGAACCTAAATTAGGAATATACTTCCACATGGTTCTTTTTTCTATAAAATATAATGTTTTTTTAAGGCCTACATAAAGAAATATATTTAAATTTTAATTCAAACCCAAACATTTTATTTCGCATGATTAATTACTAATACCCACCTCGTGCACATTACTCATTCGACTCCGATACTAAACCGAAATGTTTCACCTCCGGTATTTTTAATTTCAGTTTGGAACCAAACCCTCAGCACCGCAAAGGGCACCGCGCACCAGTTCAGATTTGATCGCGCGAAATTGATGCCAAATGGGGGCTTCCGATACAGGGCCGGGTTCACCTATTGGGGCCTGGGGACATTAGGGCAATGTAGCCTCTATTACTATTGATGACGAGTACCTATTTCATAAAAGCCTGATTTTTCAATGGACAGATAAAAATTACTTGACAGATAAAACTGTTGAAAGGAACTGAAATATGTGACATATGTACCTGTCGCTTATTGTGCTGTAATTTTTTTATTGAGTTAAAACATCATTCCTTTGACAGGCTAGTATATTGTGCGGTATCTAAATAATTGTCCCATGTTGGCCGGGGACTTAAAAATAATGTGCCAACTGTGCTTTTTGCTTAGCATGTCGTAGAGGAAGACTAATGGTATATGGGGTTTTGAGTGTGTGATTGTGTGGGCGATAAGTTAGCTACTTGTCACTACTTTTTCACAGTTTTCCATCTAACCCAGCCTAGTTTTAGTTTTTGGCTAAATGTGGTCAAAGGGGCCTGCTGCTCTTTTAACTCTGCCTGCCTCATGGGGATTATGGGCGTGATGTTATGTATGTATGTATCTAATTAAGGTCCGTTTTAAATATATTTATAGTTTGGCGAAATTATGGTATTTTTTGAAGCCTTCGCAAGTTCTTATATTTTTCTTTTTTCTTTTTCCGAAAACATCACTTACTTTGATCTGACCCCGAGGTAAGTAGCTTAAGCACTTGTGATACGGATATCAAAATCAACAGTGGTATTACAAATATATACTTAAATATTGGATTTTAACACCCAGACACAGAACAAACACAAGTATTCATCACCCGAATGTTTGTCCTGGGTGCGGATCGAACCCACAAATCTTAGCGCATGGGGCAGGGTCACTACTGAATGCGCCATCGAGCCAGTCATAATCAATAACAGTTCGTCTATTTCTCGTATATAAATAAGTGTTATGACTCAGTGGTCTAACAAGTATTTTGTTTATGGGTCCCCCAATAACTACGGGGCCCTGGGCATTTACACGATGGCAAAGGGGTGCCTGTTCCCATCGTTTGACGTAAATTATGGTGGCGCAGATGTAAAACAGCGCGGAATGATGGATGAACCATTGTCACGCCGTTGTCTGATAAAGCGGGAATGCTTCCCCGTACGTAATGCGTAAAATTGATATCCCCGAGACACCCCATTTAGAATTGTTTTAGATGGGGGTTCGTTTCTTTGATGTAAGCAATAATCGGCCAGTGTGAGCGTTTTTTAAAAAAGAGCGGTGGAGCTATTAGCTACCACCGCCCTTTTTTTCAAAGAAAGGTGCGTGTCTTTACCATTGGGTAAGGATACACGCCTCATAATAGAGGGGTGCGGGTTCAAACCCGAGCACGTACCTATGGATTTTTCAAATCTACGTACGTATTTAAAACACTAAAACACTAGCTGTTAAGTTTTCCCTCACCGCCAGGTAGCTAGAACAAACCTGCAAATTCAAACAACTTTGAATTTATAACCATAATCCAAAAATTGTCTGTTTCCCCTATCTTAGGGTAACGAAGGTCAGATCGGCAGTCGCTTCAATATGACCACCAGATTCGCTAATCCTGGATCATGGTCTAAGCAGACCCCGTCTAAGCACGGGAGATAACGCTAGTAAAATGGTGTATGTAAGTCTTTTTTAACGTGTGATTATGATAAACATATAAGTAGGTAGGTAGACATGTAAGTATGGATGTTATGTATATTATTCCGTGCAGAAATCTATATCTATACTAATATTTTATAGAGGAAAGGTTTGTATTTTTGTGTGTGTGTATGTTTGTGATGAATAAACTCAAAAACTACTGTGCCGCTTTTCAAAAATGATTTCACCACTGGAAAGTTAAATTATCCGGAAGTAACATAGGCTATATTTTATCCCCATATTTCTACAGGAACGGGAACTATGCAGGTGAAACCGCCGGATGCTGCAAGTTGTATATATAATAACGTAAACTGAAAACTATAATAAAAAAAATGGGTAGGTACATAGATTCATTAAAAGGAAATTTTGAAGCTAGATGTTTTGTTCTGCAATCATTTGTTAAGATATTATTAAGCCGTCATATGCATGGTTATAAATATACCCTGTTACACTTGAAGTGCCTTTGATGATGCAAATCCATAGACTGCATATGAGATAAGCCTTATATTCTTTGATAGCTTTAGTCTCTAGTGGTACACAAAAATGCCTGAAGTTTGCGATGTATCTCATCAATCATTACTCATAACGGATTCTTGTTCAAAAATAGTTCCGAATTAATATCCCGCTTCATTAGTATGTTTGAATCATTGTTCACAGTTTAACGTAGAATTTAGGATAGCCAACGAGTCGAGGACATCGTGTGTGGGAGGACTGAGGGAAATTTAATATGCCTTCACGATTACCTGTAGTCATTCATTGCATTCAAGACTTAGTTGCGATTGAAGCTTTGATCTGCAAGGTTTCCTCCCGGATCCGCTGGCATAGAATCTGCTGCTGAAAGGATGTGTTGTTCATACACAATTGAAAGTACACGTGTTGGTGTATACGTTGAAGTCTTTATGTGTAAGCATTGTGATTGCAGCCATAGAAAGCATTTAATGTAAAGCTAACGTGATGGCCATGCGCGTTTTGTATGAATTTTTACGTAAGTCTTCAATAAAGTTGCACAAAAGAAATAACGAAGTATTAACCGACAGATCTTTACAAAAACTGTCTGTTTTATATTTATAACAAGGAAAAGTAATCTCGCCACTAACAGTGGGACTGTGATCCGCATTTAACGAGTCCAATAAATTATATTGAAGGAACTTATCAAACATCAGTTCCTTTAATATAATAATTATTGTACTCGTTAAATGCGAATTATTGTCCCAATGTTAGTGACGTGATTCCTTGAACTTGTTATAAATGTCCGTTCATTGATTGAAATCGTTGAAATTGAATCTGTCATTCATTGATTGATCTGACTCCGAGGTTAGTAGCTAAAGCACTTGGCGCAATCATTATTCAATTTGTCTGGTTCTCCTATTTGAGAGTTACCAAGGTCAGATAGACGGTACCTACTTATAGCGATTTTAAATGTATATACAAAATAATTGTTACTATAATAAAATATATCTATACTAATATTATAAAGAGGAAAGATTTGATTGTTCGTATTGGATTGTATTGTATTAAATAGGTTCTAAAACTGCTGAACCGATTTGAAAAATCGTTGCGCCAATTAAAAACTACTTTATTAGCAAGTAACATAGGCTAGATTCTATCCCCGTATTCCCACGGGAACGGGAACTACGCGGGTGAAACCGCGGGGCGCTGCTAGTCATTAATATTAATGTTCTATAATGCAATTCTATTCCACTCTTTACCATTTCTGTAAAGAGTATTTTTCTGCTTTACGTGGCTAAGTAAATAAATATTATGAGGAAAAATTTTATATGTGCAATATTTGAACAATATTTATACTGTTTTGAATTTTATAACAGTTTCATACCTCCCAATTTCGACAGAAACTCACATTTTATGAAGTGCAGTCAAAGCTTTTGAGAATTTAAAAAGCGCATTTTAAAAATTTGGATACATAATTCCCCTGATAGCAGTCTCGTCATATTATGTTGCAAGTTAATATAAAATATATTTTTAAAGTTGAATAGAGAACGTATATGCGTCCCATACATACGTGAAAGCATTATTTATGTGTTTCATCAAACGTTAGTTCCCCATGTCTGGGACTTACCAAGAATGTGCCAATTATGTTCATTGCACAGCATGTCGTAAAAGGCGACTAATGGTATGGGTTTTGGCTGTTTAAGTGTGTAGGCGACGAGCTAGCCATTTGTTATAAATTTTTCACAGTTTTTAGATTTAAACCGTTTAGTTTTATTTTTTGGCCAAAGTGTTTGAGCTAGCTGCTCTTTTGACTCTGCTTTCCCCTTCGGGGATTATGTATGTATGTATGTATCAAACGTACTTACTCGAATATGTGTGCGTCTAGGCATATTGTATACAAGGAAAAGAATTAGGTTAGACGGAAAATTGTGAAAAAGTGACAAGTGGCTAGCGCATCGTCTACATAAACTCCTAATACCGAGTACACCATATTCGGTTTTACCACATACTAGGCAAAGATAGTTGTCACGTTTTTTTTTTATTCATAAACCAACATGGCACTTGTTTTACATAGAGTTGTGCATTTGGCGCCTGTTACATTCATACTAAATAAAATACAACGCGAATGTTTTAGTTAAACCCAATTTTTCACTGTCATTGTCGCACAGAAAACTTAATTACCTTAAACATATTCCAAGGCTCATCTATTACGTAAATGTACACATCGACTAACGACGTGACAATTTGACGTTGAAATATTATTAAGAGCCTTAAAAGTGATTAGCATTGTTAAGCTTTAAAGTAAAGGATAAGATCAATAGCTTAGAGTGTCGCTGAAGCATCCAGGTTTAGAATATCAAAGGCGGAAAGTTTGAAGAAGAAAGGGAACATTGTGTTGCTTAAGTTTGTTTTTTGAAATTCTTTTTTATTTTATAGTTTGATAGTGGCAATAATATCGATTTTGATTTTGTAAATTAACTTTGTTATATAGGTAATAATCACTGATTATAATTAGTGATATTTGGCAGAGTGAGTTGAACGAAAAGTATAGCTTTTCATCTTGGTAGCATTATGTCCCGTGCTTGAAATCCGCTTACATCATGATCCAGTTTTAAGGAAGACTAGTTTTTACCTTGAAGCGATTGCTTAACTGTAACAATGAGATAGGGAAACCAGACAATTTGGATCATGGGTACACATTCATAATTAAACTGCATAAAGGTGCAATTTCATTATGGCGGCACAGTTTGTCTATCTTGTATTTTTGTTGCTGATCTTTTCTCGCATTAATAACAGCATAATGGTGGCTAAAACTAAAGTTATGTTACCTTTATAATGAATTACATAGCATTTCTCGAATCATGAAGGGTGCCGGTGGGCTTAGTAAGTATACCCTGGTTACAGAGAGGATTCTCCGATGCAGTAGGCCCTTGGAGTCTTACAAACCATGTCGTCCAACTTTAGACAGCGCGGTGTTACGTAATGAATTCCCCGCTTAGAAAAACTTCTAACAAAACCCTAAATTTCCATGTTTTGTGTCACTCGGACCCTCACGCTCTGCTCCTCACTGTCACTCGAGGTTTAGTGATGCCGATCGATAGTCGACTATCGATAGTCTATCGATAGTTAACGTCATATCAATAGTATCGATAGCCTATCGATACTATCGATAGTATCGATAGCCTATCGATACTATCGATAGCTAAGATCCAGTCAATACTATTGCATGAAAGCAATACTATCGATAGTATTGTTCCTGGTAAATAAAAAACTATCGATAGTATCGATACTATCGATATTCTAACTGATTTTCGAGGTCAACTATCGATAGCGAAACTATCGATAGTTCGGCATCGCTATCGAGGTTACAGCGTTATTCGTCAAAAAGTTTCTATACCTATATACAAACGCCGGCGTCTGTCAGTAACTTCAGCCAATAAGTATTTCAAAGGGCCTTCTTATTTACTCCGATATTTTATTTGCTTACACAAGCACAAGCTGTTCATATAAATGCCGTACCGTCTATTCTTTTAGCCAGACTTGATGTCTCGATAAAATGTGATGTGAATTTTATTTTTCTTATCATTGAATATTAAAATAGACAACGTTAATCCTCAAATATATATTTTAGATTTTGAGATACTAACGTATAATACAATTAAGATTGTGAACTTAAGAATGTGGTTATGACTGGCCCGTTGGTCGAGTGGTCAGAGACCCTGGCCACGAAACCAAGGGTCGCAGGTTCGAATCCCGCAAGGGGCAAATGTTTCGTCTGAACATGGACATTTGTACTCGAGTCATGGATGTTTATAAACGTTTTTAAGTATGTCTATCCGTTCGCCTAGAATCCATAGCACAAGCATAAGCTTAGTTTGGAACTAAGGAATTGGTGTGTCAGTCTCAAGAATTTATTAATTTATTAAGATTATTTACATGCAGATCCCCAGAAATAATCGCCTGGTAAGTGCCAATAAGAATTATCTTGATTGAGAAAGAATATTATCTTGATTTTAAACAAAAATTTAATAAGTACAAAGACTCATTAAAATAGACATAAAGATAATTAATACAATGAATGAATGTTAGGGACTTTCGCCACGAAACCATATGTTTCCAGTTCAGATTGGGGAGGGGGGGGGGGGGATTGTCCCTGAGTCATATATATTTATATACTTATGTACTTACGCACAAGTATAAAATACTTAAAGTTATTATTGTTATATTTTCTTAAGTTGCGGAGTTTTATAAGATATTATTTTCATTATTAAAAACGTGAGATCATTTTGAGACATTATGCTTTTGCAATAAATGTAAATGTTAATATTATTTAATGGCACCCATAAAAGTAATGGCTTCATTAAAAAGATTAATGGCTTCAGGTTCTGATACGATGATAGGTACTCATCCCTTTTAGTAGGGGAATTTGAACAACGTTTTATAGTAATATACTTAACAAATTGAATATATTAATAATTTTTTTCCATTCGAAAATCGGTATGCTTGTCTCTTAATATGCGCTAATAGAATAGCCGATTTTTTAACTAACTAAATATAAATAATTTGATCCAAAATAGGTCTTAAAATGGTTTTTTTTTCGTCTCGCATTTATAACCCGAGCGAGTACATTTTTCTTTAATTTTTCATCTTAATTATTTGCTTATTGCTCTTATTATTGCGGTCGTGATTTTATGTCTTTATTCAAAGAAACTTAACTTTTAAAAGAAAATTAATTACGACAATAATCAATATTTTAAAACTACAGCTGGCAGTCTAATAGCTTTATAATAAAAGTAATTGGTAGGTACTTAAAGCTATACGTCTTCAGTAATTGGGAAACTAAATTTGTGAAGGCAATTAAGTAAAAGTTACTAGCTTTCTTGATTATACATTTTCAGCTTTCATTAAACAGAGAGCTAGACGTTCAGTTAAAAAATAGCAGTATTGTCAAATTATTAACATACAATATGTAGAACATTGTTGAATCTAGTACCTCCATTCTGCATCTATCATCATGATCTAGACAACTAAGAGACATACATTACATAATAACATAACATAACAACACGCTCGTAATCCCCGAAGAGGTAGGCAGAGTCAAAGGTGAACATTGCTCCCTTAACCACATTCAGCATAAAATAAAGCTGGCTGAGTTTGGTGGGAAATTGTGAACAAGTAATTCCATTATTTATAAGTATACTCATTATTAACCATATGATTCATATATAATCAAGTCTAAGAATTCCTATGTTAAGTCAAACCATTATTTACCAAACTGCATTATTCATGATTGAAAGCATCAAAATATTTAAACTTTATTTTAAACACTTTGTTTGCTTATACGTTATATATACGGCAGCGGTGGTAGCTCAATGGTAAGAACACGCGCCTCTTAACCGAGGAGTGCGGGTTCAAACCCGGGCACGTACCTCTGGATTTTTCAAGTCTATGTACGTATTTATACCACTAGCTCGACGGTGAAGGAAAACATCGTGATGAGACCTGCAAATTCAAACAACTTTGGATTTGTAACCATGATCCAAAAATTGTCTGGTTCCCCTATCTTAGGGTTACGAAGGTCAGATTGGCAGTCGCTTCAATGTAATTACCAGACTCGCTAAATCCTAGATCATGGTCTAAGCGGACCCCGTCTAAGCACGGGACATAACGCTAGGAAGATGAAGATGTTTGCTTATACGTATCTTAAAATAGCAACAGCAAACCAGTCTTACTCGTACCAAATGAAAAATCAGACAATAAGTTGGGAAACCAATAATAAACAGAATTCAGTGTTCAAAGCCTTTGGCAATAACAGGATAATACGGGTACGTAAGAGGCTTACTGTTACCATCAAAGATTCTGTGACCGGCGATTCTGATGCCAATTGTGTGTTGCGGTGTAGACTTAAAATAGGGCAGATTACACTTCATCAACAATAGCAGACCACATATACTAAAATCAATAAAAATTACCATACAACTTAATTTTAGGATAAACGAAACTTAAAAACTGTTTGTACGGAATCGTTAATAGAATCAACTGTTATATTTTGACCCAATAATATTTCATCATCTTTCTAGCGTTATGTCCCTTGCTTAGCCGGGTCCGCTTAGACCATGATCCAGGAATTAGCGAGTCTGGTAGTACATTGTAGCGACTGCCGATCTGACCTTCGTAACCCTTAGATAGGGGAAGCAAAAAATTTTTGGACCATGCTTATAAATCCAAAGTTGTTTGAATTTGCATGTTTCATCACGATGTTTTCCTTCACCGTCGAGCTAGTTGTGTAAATACGTACATAGATTTGAAAAATCGTGAGGTACGTGCCCGGGTTTGAACCCGCACTCCACGGTTAAGAGGCGCGTGTCCTTACCATTGAGCTACCACCGCTCCGCTATTAAGTTTAGAAAGTTACAAGGTCGTTTATTCTCGTTAGTATTATAAGCGCAATCACCGCACTGTACGGTGGCCGTACTAATGCAAGAACAAAGAGTTTGTAATGTGAGTTTTTGAGATACCATTATAATTTTTTATGCTTATTCCTATATAGGTACTAAGAAAAGCTTCTTCTTTAAAATTTATCTTAATCATTCAAATGCCATTCTCAGCAGTAAAAACATATACATTTTTCATATAGATCAGACATTGCAAATGTTATGATTTCGCAATATAGCTACGACATGAACAGGATTTTAAATAACAAGATTTCGTTATGATCTTTTAAAAGGCGATAAGGGCACGACCCATTGTCTTAAACGATGGACGACCGATCATATCGGCTTTGTCAACTGACGCAATTTAACATTAAAGGTATAAAACGCGAATTTACGACGCAATGTCTTTTTTTGCAGACAATATTTATGGTTTTAAACTTTCGCATTGCATTGTCATTGGAAACGGAAATAAATGCCTAGTCCGCTTGTGTAAGTACCCACGTTCTACATAATGCATATCACGTATAGTCCCGTTAATATAGCTGTAGTAGTTAAAGTCTTCTCCTTCTGTGAGGAAGTCATCTCACTGAAGGAAGCGGTGGAGCGCCAGCCAGAGGACGACCCTCTCGCTCCATTGCTTCAAAGGCGTGGGAGGGGGCGGGGGTTTGCCAGTGGTCCCCGCCGTTTAGGGCTCGCCTGTCGCTGGAGGTGTTGTGGCTGTGAAAGCTGAGCCATTCCCCATGACACCTCCACTCGAGCGATGAGGGGTACAGCGGTGTTTTAGTAGGTATACCACGGCCACTACCATCTTGGGCGGAGCTGGGGCCCCCAACTCACCCTGCCACCCGGGTAGGGTCATTACCCTACCCGACGCGGTGAAATGCATCACGCACCATTGTGCGTGATGCATTTCACCGCGTCAACCAAAAAAAAGTTAGTAAATTCTCTTCAGAGCTGGACTCAATGTGAATGATAAAAAAGGCTATAGGTACGGACAACAAGCACGAAAATAAAATTCTTAGTAACATTATAAATCATTATCTGTCACGTTTTGAGGCCCAAGGCACTTAATTCGTGATGGAATATGCCACGTCTAAAGTATAAAGTATCAGAAAGGACAGGATAGATCCCGATCTCGAATAAGTGCGTCTAGAATTAGTTCTTTTCAAAGCAAGCGAGAAACCTAGTTCTGTATATTATGGTTATTACATTTTAAAAACCTAGTTTACCGAGTCTTTGCCGGTTCATATTATAGGATTCTGATTGACGATTTATAAATGTTTGTTCAGACTTATAATAAATAAAGAGTACTTTGACTTTGACTTTGACTTTGGTGTGTCGACATTTAAAGACTGTCTACTACGCCACAAGGTAATCAATAATTAGAGTTCCAGTAAATATGCCAACGGGTGGCGTTGATCGAACATGAACGTCATAAATTCTACAACGACCTGACGAAGTTATCCCGTCATTAAATATATACAATACACTGAGACGATTCATAGAACCTAGGTCCCAAACACATGAAACCTAGCTCGGTGGAAGTGTTTCTACTTTTGCGATTACGCGTGTTCGTACATTTAGTTGTAGTAAAAAGTCACATTTTTATTTTAATTTTAATAAGAATTTGATAACCCTTATACAATAATTAGTAACGACAGGTTATTGCGATCTAATATGATGGATCTCCCAAATAACCCTGTTCAAACTCCCGAAATTAAACGGGCCATTCGAATGGGTACAAAATCGTACGATTTATCGAGACTGCTTGTTTTAACATATTCCCTAACTTGACCCAAAAGCAAAGAGGTTTGGGTCTACGGGACCCGAGACGCGAAAATTGTTCTCTGCCCGGTCGGGTCAAGTGAGATTAAGCGCAGATCCACTTTTTGGACCAACAGGATTGGGTATTTGAATGTGCCCTGATTTAGTTTTGGTAACATCTGTTTTTACAAGTTTTCGTTTTACTTGCTATATCTATTATTACATAAGTTGTCATTCACTACCTATGTTTAACTACTTGATAACTTAATATAATACCTATTTGCATAAAGTGTGCTTATGAAAATCCACGACTCGAGAACAATTTACCAATTCCAGTACCAGTGTGGTCAATACAGACTGAAAAATAATATTCCATCTGTGTTCCTTGCCTAGCATGTCGTAAGAGGCGACTAATGGTTTATTGGGTTTGTAATTCTAATGTAGCAACAAGCAGTGCTGCATCTTGTCATTACATCATCATAAGTTCCCATTCAATCAAACTCAATAGGCAAGTTGACTCAAAAAAAATAATTAGTCCATTATAGAGATTACAAAAAAATATTGCTCACGTATTTTTTCTTTTGTTCAGCAAACCAAAAATTACGAAGATACAGCGCGTTAAAGGTGCGCGTGACGTCACTTGTTCTGTATCATTTTAGTAACAAGTGATGTAAAAGCGCCCCACTCCAGATCTTTGAAGCGCTGTATCTTTGTTATTTTCCGAGCATTTGATAAAGCAAAAAATACGAACTCAATATTTTTTGATAATCTGACTAGCGGACTAAAAAAAATATTTTAGTCAACTAGCCTATTGTATTTTAGGCTGCATGTGATTTAAGGAGTTTATCGCTCCTTAAACTTTTTCTATCCTCTCGGGGATTTCGGCGTCAAGATTATGTATGTTGTCACATCTTATTTATTTTTCAACCTTGTAATGACACTCTTATTTAGTACGTCTATGACATTCCAAAACTCCAGTCTAGATAACCATGTTTTTCACACGAACATTTGCGTTTGAATTCTTAAACTTTGATTCAGTCGTCCGGGAGTCTAAACCGCCTGAGTACCTGTCTTTGTATTGCCTAGAAAAAAATCTTGACAAAGACCTTAGTAAACTTATTTTCCTGTAAAATTCATAACAAAGAGCGATATTACCTTTAGCAGTTAAGGACGCTTTAAACTGGAAATAAATGGCAGCACAAACTACTTTCTTGGAAGTTCTCTTATAACAAACAATTGTGTATTTCTCACAGCCAATTCTGTTAAACATTAGCACAGTCGCTTTAGTTAACGAACTTTAAATTTTATGCACTTCCTCTCGTGGCAAGAGGTTGCAAGACATTGCGTTTCAGCTAAGTTCGCTAAGTTGAAATGCATTCTCAGTCATTATAACTAGCTAACTTCTTCGCGACTTCGTGTTAATAAACTCAAAATTTACTCTAGGAGTAATATTAAATTGGTTATCGTCGTATGAATATATGAATGGTGTAAAATTTGTGACGTGGCCTATTTCACACTGCCTTTATTCGTAGTTAAACGTAAGAATGTGGTATGTACGTTATTATAAAGAATAATTTACATTTACATTAGAGTTATATAGTGCCTAGTATAATTCTAACTAATGTATTTTTCTACATAGCTTTTAAACACAATTGTAACAAAGCTCTGATTTTAAAAGCTGCCTCAATTCGAATTCAAGACTTAAAGTTCATATTTTATTAAGAAGATTATGCCGCAGTTTCTCATGTAATCGCAGAAATAAACTGGTCATGAAACATTTGTTTGCCATTAAGGATATTGAAAGCGATTTCCCCATTACCAAAGGCATGGTCGACGAGAGCAGGAAATTGAAACATATCAATTCTGTTAATATGATATATAGCTGTCTCCGGTAGTCATAAAAGAAGTATTTAGGATATTTGGTCACGCTATTTCTTTGTTGTATTTGTCCACATTATTGTCATCAGTTATTTTCTTCGCTTTATATAAAATATTACATACTTACATATATCATGTTCGTATGCCCTGAAGTAGGTAGATAGTTTACGTAGCAGATTAGTGTAATCGAAACTGTTGATCGACAATGTAGATAAATAAATATCAGACTACATCACATTACATTGATCTGACTCCGAGGTAAGTAGCTTAAGCACTTGTGTTACGGATATCAGAAACAACAGTGGTATTACAAATATATACTTAAATATTTAAGACACAGAACAAACACAAGTATTCATCATAAGAATATTTGTCCGGGATGGGGATCAAACCCACAATTCTTGGCACATGGGGCAGGGTCACTGTCGAATGCGCCATCGAGCTTGTCAAGTGGATAACTCATCGCCTACACAATTACAAACCTAATACCCATTAATACCAACTTTTACGACATTCTAGGCAAGAAACTTAATCAGTTGTATGTATATAAGCTAGAGCACTTTTGAAGGGTCTACCTTATCCCCCTAAAACCTACTCGTATTTCTCCGCCTATAGCCGTAATGTTTTCCCAATTTGTACCAAGATAAAAGTGTTGGATAACGTGTGTATCCAAACGGCATGATAACGAGTGCATATCAGACTGGGGGCGGGCGGCTGCAGCCGATTATGTGAGCGGTGAGTAGTTGACATATTATTTTAGAATTGCAGACCAGCACGCGACTAACCCTATGGAATTAATTAGTTAAACTTTATTTATCAGAACTACGCTCCAGTATTTGTCAAATGCAAAGAATATATGCAGTATTTTTAAGTTCCAGATCAGCTTGGAACTAACGCTAGAACTAAGCTTTAGTTAACTGAACTATAATTAGCTAGCTGACACTCCAACATTTTTTATATACAGGAATGCAGTACGTTCCCTAGACCTACTTAGCTCGCTGTTTGACTTAGGTAGATACAGCCTAAGTTATAATTGGGTATACCTTTGAACTACATTGCATAGACTTCAAGTTACTTCGGTTATGTCACTTGTTTCCTGATCTGTGTAGGTGTTTATGATTGTTTATGTAAGTATAGATTAATTAACTAACTAAACTTCACGCCACTTCACTAGCGGGGTAGGCCGAGAGAACCGAACGCCATATGGCACGATCCTTACACACCTCACTTGCTTCATATGTATACACTTTTTTTGATATGATAGTGTATCTCTTTAGATACTGCAAATTTTTCATTAGTAAGCAAGTTTCTTAAAATTTTGCAGACTTAGATGGAAAGTTATGAAAAAGTAGTGTCTAGATGAGTGCATGTCGTATGCATTTTGAATCAGTAACAATACACAGATCATACATACATACATACTATCACGCCCATAATCCCCGAAGGGGTAGGCAGAGGCAAAGGGGCACCAGGCCCCTTTAACCACATTCAGCCAAAAACAAAACTGGGCTGGGTTAGATGGAAAATTGTGAAAAAGTAGTGACAAATGTCTAGCTCGTCGCCTGCACAATCACATACCCACAACCCAATATACCATTAGTCATCTTTTACGACATGCTTGGCAAGAAACACAGTTGGCACCTTCTTTTAAGTTCCAGACCAATATCAAACACAGATCAGTCAAATAAAACACATTTAACACAGAATTCTTTATAATAGCATTGTACCTATTAACCCATATCATAGCCGTTTTTGAAACCCATAAAATGCAATAATAAATTCTTGAAAAGCCTCTTATCATATCAGTAGGGAGCCGACCTAATTAATATAATCAATTAATTTGAAGTGTAAGTTAAAACGTTTTAAGAGAATACATTTGTTGGCAATTAGTAAACATAAAGATTGTAATTAAATCTTTTGTACAAAGAATACCTAAGTCGGCATTTACAGCAGAGGCGAGGAGAAATATTGCGACGAAAAAATATTTTGTTATGTATTGATGTGTTATTAATTTATTATACTACTGTCAGGCCCGTTGGTCAGGGTCAGAGACCCTGGCCACGAATCCAAGAGTCGCGGGTTTGAAACCCGCAAGAGGCAAATGTTTCGTGATTGATGTGATAAACATAGACATTTGTAGATACTTACTCGATGTTTATAAACGTATTTAAGTATATCTATCCGTTCACCTAGTATCTAAAATACATAAATATAAATAACAATAAATACATAAGCATAAATAAATAAAATAAAAAATATAATAATAAATAACTGAACTACATACTTCTATTTCTTCAAATTGATAAAAATCTTTGAACTAAATATTAATTCAGTGGGTAGTATTATAATTTAATATTATACATAGTATGTAAATAATGCGTCCTCTCTTCAATTGCAGTGCCCTCACAGGGTCTATAATGTACTTTATCTCTTAAAAACCACCAACACCTTGTAAACATTATGGAAGCAATAAATTATTGAGTATTGAGTATTGAGTATCCGTATAATACGCTTCCTTATCCTTATAAGCTTACTTTGGAACTAGGAATTGGTGTGTCAGTCTGGAAAATATATTGATTTACTTATATTTTGTCTGTTTCCCTTTAGCAAGGTCTGATGTCTAACAAAATTCCAGTGTGTATTTTCCATTCGTATCGATAGTTCATGTTTCGTTTAGAGCACGTACACGAATACCAATTTAATTGACAAACAAACCAATTTTGATCCAATTAAGTGACTACAGGATCATTGCCAATCATCGGATTGAGTCTGCCCGAGTTGCGTAGTTGGAAAGACTGGTGCAAGAGATGTTTCATATGACAGTGAATTATTATAGGATTTTTACATACTCGTACATGCTTAATATTAAATTGATTGATATCTGTTTTGTTGTTCAAATAAAAAAATAAAATAAAATCGAAGTGGAAGTTTTGAGTTCATAAAGTGCCATGGAAATATAAACATATTCTCAAAAAGACTCCAAAAAATTATCCTACAGGATAAGTTACGAAAATTATCTTTTTACAACGTAGGTATCACATAAAAAGTTAAAGTATTTGAACCATTGCCATTTTAAAGGCTATCATTTAAAGTTAAATAATTTTAAATGATGGCCTTTAAAATGGTATCATTTGCAGATAAAAGTTAAGAGACAAATATGTTCTCACTGTCTTATTACCTCAGATTAGAGCACCCTAGGTCGTATCTGTATTGCCTATATAACTGGATCTCTAACAATAGAATGTAGCACAATAGATCTGTAGTTTAGTGTGTATTGTACCAGGTCTCGTAATTACGCATCCGAGATTCACTGGATCGGGGATTACGGCCGTCTTTATTAAAGCATAAACAAGGGTGGACATCGCTATCAGGCATTAATTAACGCAACGCTGTAATTACACGAAGTCAATTATCGTTAAAATAGTTTTAATATCAACGTTCCGTTTCATGGAAACTGTAACTTTGCGATAATTGAAAAGTCCGTCAATTAAGTCCAGATATTTTTTTATTACTATTTAGTATTTTTGGTTTCATATTTACTTTTATTTTATTGATATTATAGTAATGAAGGATATTATTGATCTGTGTTTTGTAATGCAAATGTGTATTTTAGGTCACTAACTTTTTGTTAAAGAATAACAGCTTTAACAGAAAATCAGTGGTTGATTTTTTCTTAGTGCCATTTTTTTTCATGTGAGTTAAATAAGTCCATATGTTTCTCCTTTCTTTTTCAAAAATGTACAAAGCACAGCTTAAAATATTACACTTAAGCATTTTTATCAAGTTGCTGGGGCCCGACTTTACAGAAATGCTTAAGTTTGTACTAGCCGCCCGCCCTGCCGACGCACGCGCACCCGCGGTCGTCCAGTTCGCAGCCTAAGAAACCAAAAACTAACACTAAAGATTATGGGATTAAATGGGTATATTTGATATTTTTTTATGGATTGTAGTTATTTTATAATCCGTATAGAAGTTTCCAGATTCCCTTTTATGATGATTTGATAGAAGCCACTTCAATGTCATTGTGCTAAAAATCTTGAAACCGCGTTTAAAGCAGAACCCGAGTAAGAATAATTTATCTCTTTTTTTAATGTAAATTTTGGCTCTGGTAAACAAAACCTAACTGTTTCGATTAGGTTAACGAACTAATAAATACACTTTTTATTTATATTTGAATGGTTGTTTCAAGGTAAATCGTTTGAGAATATCGCGTGTACCCCGCAGACAATTATATCCAACACCGGCGTTCATAAATTCGTCTCAGAAATAACAGTTTTATTGCGTCCCCCAGGAGCGTAGTTAGGCAGCGTAGGGCCCTGGTGCAACATAAACTGGGGCCCCTATAATTATTGTACATTCATTCCTAAAGGTGAAGGACAAGCATACTTCTGTATGCTTGATCTTGTAATAGGCTATCTGAGTATCTGGTAAGATAGGCTGTAAAGATTTGTAATAGGTTTTACCAGGTACATTTCTATACAAGTACATAAAAGACTAAAATAAATACTTTAATGATATATAGCGTCATCTTCATATTTCGCACAACAGGGCACTGCAAAGAAAACCTATTGCCTGTATGTTTGACCGAGAGTAATTATGTGAGTTTAAGACAGAAGACAGGAAGTAACGTAATAAGTCTGAGAGCCCCTCAAAGTGATAAGGCCCCTCCGACTTAGACGGCCCCTTCAAGCTAAAGGGTTCATTTGAGCTAAAGGGCCCCGGTGCCCAGCATTAGCGCTAGTTACGGCTCTGCGTATCTGCAATGAAATTCCAGCTCAACACAGACTATGCAAATAGTAGACTTGATTGTAATGCTTGGACTTAGCTAGGCTTTATGTCGTGGTATTGATTCACCGAGAACAAAGTGATTGCCTTCGATTACACCGACATGGTTGACCGAGGAATCCAAATACACAGTTGGCCGAAGCATCCAAATACACGGATGGTCAAGGCGTTCAAATACACGAATGGCTGAGTTGATTGTGGCTTGTGGATGGGTACACTACGGTGAACTGATCTGTAAATCAGTCTGAGATGTCCTTGTACGCTTAGTGATATGAGGTGTTTTTTCATTTAAACATAAACATAACATCACGCCCATAATTCCTGAAGGGGTAGGCAGAGTAGAAGGGCAGTAAGCCTCTTCAATCACATACAGCCAAAAATAAAGCCGGGCTGGGTCAGATGGAAAATTGTGAAAAGCAGTGACAAGCGGCTAACCTGTCGCCTACACGATCACACACCCAAAACCCGAAATACCATTAATCGCCTTTTATGACTAATTAATTCCGAGACAATCATGGGACAGTGGGCTGGGTTGGATGGAAAGCTGTGAAAAAGGAGTGACAAGTGGCTAGCTCGTCGCCTACTCAGTCACATACCCAAAAGCCCGTAAACCATTAGTCGCCTCTTACGACATGTTAGGCAAGAACCACAGTTGGAACATTTTTTTTTTGTCTCAGACGAACATGGGACAATTTTTGATTTAATATTGGACAAAACTTTCTTTGGTGCAATGGTTTAAACTATAGTTTATTTTTAATATATTTGTAATACTATGTAGCTCTGCCCGCGGTTTCATCCGCGTTTATGGTTAATGTTAAATGTTGAGTGACAATTGTACCTATACTAATTTAAGCATTTACTTGGCACCGATTTCAAAATTATAAGTATTAAAATACGTATTACTTTGGCCTAAGTAAATTTATTTTTTACTTTTATTAGGTTCGTTTTTGAAGTCGGTGTTTTTTTGTTAAAAATTATTTTATTTGAAGTTGATTGAAAAGGATGGAGGTTACTTTTTAATCGATAGGTCCCATAGGAAACACGATAAGCTCTGTGATAGACGGAATTTAAATTTAAAGCTAGTAAGGATTATTTCTATTGTAACATCGAAATAGATTTTAGATCCCAATTTAAAATATTATTTTATACTAGAAAACGCAGAATTAATAGGACAAGACAGGCCGTATTCAGAGTGAGCTGCGACCTTTTCTTGCATTCTAAATATTTATAGTAAAAACAAAGCCTGTTTAGTCTAGACTAGGTTCAGAGTTTGGCTAGACTAAGCCTAGTTTAACGAACTTGCGACAAAATGTACGACAAGCTACGAGAGTAATCCCGGGACAGATGGAACGTTCATGCCTTTTTAGTGTCACTTATGTACTTGTGTTTACGTATTTTGTGTAATTTTGTAACATTTTGTGACACTAAATAAATATTTTTTTTTTTCTTTCTTTCTTTCTTTCTTTCATTACAACTAGTTTGCTAGTACCAGACAAGGGCTGCTAAAGTACTGGCATAGTTTAGGTATATCATAAAACATGATAAAACGCGAATAAAATGAGGTCTTATTTTTTTAGGGGTTAAAATTATTTATTAAGTAAAATTATCATGAATAAACTAAATAAAAAAGAAATTGCAATTTTTCTCTGACCCATTAAAATTTTATTAGCTGAAAAAAAAACGGAGGTTCGACGCGTATAAAGTATATACAATTTTGGTGAATGTAGTTTTGGGAGTTTATCGTTCCTCGAACTGAACCTACTACCCCTTTGGAAATTGCAGGTGTGGTGATATAATGTATGTATTGTATGTATATAAAGATAATACTAACAAACTAACATATCCTGGCGCCCGAAGTCCCCGAAAAGTGGGGGGGTTAGAGTCCAAGGATTCGTACGCTGCTTTAACAACTTTTAGCCGAAAAATCGTTGAACAACATTGTGAATAAGTGCTTAGTCGTTAATAGAAATTACCACTCAAATTCAAACCATGTTTACAAAAAAAGTAACAGAAAGTGCCAAAAAAGCACAATATTTTTTGTTAGGCTTTTCCTTCGCCACGTTTCACTGTTTACACAGAACCCTACTTTATTTAATCAGTGGTTAATTTCATTAGGTATCAATATTTACTTAGGTCCGCCTTAGTAACCAGTTAGGCTAAGGCTATTCGCCACACTAAAACAATTTTATTTATAATCTCCATCCTAATAATATTTTGGTCTAGGATCAAAAAAATAATATAGACACCAACTGAGGCAAGGAGCTTCGCACGTCGTAAAAGTCGACTAATGCTGTAATGAGTATTAGATTCGTAATTTTGTGGACGACGAGCTAGCCACTTGTCACTGCTTTTTACAATTTTACATCTAATCATAATCATAATACAACTTAATTCCATTTTTGGCCAAATGTTGTTTAAAGATATGATAACAAACCCTTAAAAAACACAGTAAGAAAAAAAAATATTTACTTAACACGAGCCAAAAAATAAGCAGTGCCAAATCAATTCAAACATTCTCTAACGTAAATGCTTACAAAGCAGGCGAAGTGAAGCCGGTCCGCTTTGTAAGCGAGCGAAACGGTTTCCACCGCTCGCTTTGCTCAGCGCGCACCTCTTACCTGAATTACGATCGCACCGCAGTTTCTATTTGCACAGCTCGTAAATCTACGCCTTAGTCCCAATTAACGAAAAGTCTGTTTCGACGCACCTGTACCTTTTTAATTTGCCTTTTTAACGAAATATAAATAATGATTTTTTTTTATTTGTGTCGAGCAACGGAACATGAGAGTGCTAGTCTGGGATGAGGGCGAGAGAAATAAATTATTTTTAAGATTACCGGGCAGGTTATATTCGGAATAACGCCATATTTTTATTTTAGATTGTTAGTTCGGTACTGAAATGATTGTTTCAAGTTATTCTTTAAATCAGTTAAGTGCTGATTTGGTTCTTGTGCCATACATACATAATATTGTTAGTTTAGTGAATTCAGAATAGAATATTTACTGTACTTGTGAACAAACCCACAATTCTATATTACTTTAATGTATTTATATCAGTATGTTATAATGTATAAAATCTTTTTCAAATTAGAAACGGTAAGCTTCTAAAATATGTCAGTTCTCTTAAAATTTTCCGTCAAATATCTGCTCAGAAAACCTGATTTACATTGTCCAAATTTTGACATAATACAATGAAGAATACCAGTGGAGGATTTTTTACTGGAAATTATGAAAATTAAAAATTTTTCTTAATAGCCAACTTCGTGGAGAAACCAGCACATTCAAATGAATGTATACCAATGGTGCAATTAATCTGGTTCTCCTTGTCTAAGAACTACGAAGGTCATATACAATGTACATATTCGTCTCAATACAGTTAGGTCATAGCAAATCGTAGCTAGAAATGGAACATAGCGCTAGGAAGATATTGGTCGTTTATAACGTCACTATATCAGAGAACATCACATATATGGATCTGATTCCGAGTTAGGCTTAACCACTTGTGTTACGGATATCAGAATAACAGTGTTCTCACAAATATATACTCGAATATTTATATTAATACGTAGACATAGAACAAGCACTAGTATTCAATATACAAATGTCTTAGGTAGGAATTGGATCCCCAACTATTGGCGGATAAGACAGGGTTGCTACCGAATGTGCCATCGCCTAACTACATAATATTATAACATTTGTCTGACCATAAAAAATCGGTAACAAATTTAAAAGTAAATTAAAAAAGGTTCCCTTTTCCTCTCACTCTATACTGTGATTTAAACTTGTTTGAGAACAAACTCCGTAGACAATGCTTAGAAGGGGATATAAACTTGGTTGAACAAATTGTTTCTCGGAAACCTCGGCGAGACAATGTAAATAGCTGCGAGAGCGACGCGTGTGACTCCTACTGATCAGATACCGTGTTTATGGTAATCCCCGGGGCGAAAAGATGCGGTTCGATAGTTTGACAACGCTTGCTACGGCCAATAAGTGATTTTGAAATATAATGAGACTATAATATCATATACATATATACATACTTACATAATGTTACGCCTTTTTACCATGGGGGAAATATAATAACATAATATAATATAATAATCACGGACTAGTAAAAAGAGTCCCATGTTGGTCTGGGATTTGGCCTATGTTGATCTGGGACAAAAAAAAAGAATGTGCCAACTGCGGTTCTTGCCTAGCATGTCGTAAAGGGCGACTAATCGGGTTTTGGGTGTGTGATTATGTAGGCGACAGGTTAGCCGCTTGTCACTGCTTTTTGACAATTTTCCATCTAACCTAGCGCAGCTTTATTTTTGGCTGAATGTGGTTGAAGGGGCATGCTGCCCCTTTGACTCTGCCTACCCCTTCGGGGATTATGGGCGTGATGTTATGTATGTACCTATGTATGTATGTTGTAAAAAGAGAAGGACTCCACGTTGTCATACTATAGCGTAAAGCTACGTTTTTGCATGTGGGAGTGAGATACTTATGGATACCAGATATCGGATATCTGTCATTTGGACCACTTATTATGTCAATGTGTGACGTAAGTCGCGTGTCAAGTTGGAGCACCTGAGGACCTTCAATGCCTAGTTAGTGGCGCGGAGTCCTTTTTTTTTTACTAGTCCATGATAATAATATAAGACAGGCCCGTTAGTCAAGTGGTCAGAGACCTTGGCCACGAAACCTAGGGTCGCGGGTTCGAATCCCGTTAGGGGAAAATGTTTCGAGTGATGAATATGGACATTTGTACTCGAGTCATGGATGTTTATAAACTTATTTAAGTATATCTTTCCGTTCACCTAGTATCAGCTAGCACAATCTTATAAGCTTAGTTTTGAACTTGGGAATTGGTGTGTCAGTCTGGAGAATTTATTTATTCATTGTTATTAATAATAATAATAAAAGTGAGGGATTCATGATAGCGATTCAAGATCAGGTAATAAGTACCAAAAATTATAGAAAATATATTTTAAAAGACAGATCTCTCCAAAACGACCTCTGTAGAAAGTGCAATAATAAACCGGAAACAATTCAACATATAACAGGAGCATGCGTCACACTTACACAAAATGATTACACACACAGGCACAACCAACTCGCCAATATCATTCATCAAAAGTTAGTCCAGAAATACAAACTATTAAATGACTCACACACACCATACTACAAATACATTCCACAACATGTTTTGGAAAATTCAAATTATAAAATTTATTACGATCGCACGATACTTACGGATAACACTATATACAATAATAGACCAGACATAACTTTTGTAGATAAGCAAAATAAACATACATATATAGTAGACATAGCAGTTCCTAACACCAATAATCTTCAATCAACAATAGTAGAGAAAATAAGAAAATATACTGAACTACAAGATCAAATTAAAAGAGTATGGAAAATGAACCACGTTACAATAGTACCAATAGTCGTGTCCACCACCGGAGTCGTACCTAATCAGCTGTTAGTCAGCCTACATCATTTAAATCTCCCAAAGTACACATATATTACTCTACAAAAAGCAGCCATTCTCAACACCTGTAGAATAGTAAGAAAATTTTTGCAACTGGAGTCTGAGTCGAGCCCATAACCAATTCATCTTTGCTTGGTCAACAGCCCGCAAAATTGAATATTCCCCTTTCAAAGGGAGAAAATATTTATATATTTTAAACACAATAATAATAATTAACTTTTTTGACTGGCTCGATGGCACATTCGGTAGTGATTCTGCCCCATGCGCCAAGAGTTGTGGGTTCAATCTCCATTCAGGACAAACATTCATATGATAAATACTTGTGTTTGTTCTACATTGTCTAAGTACTATCCAGCAGAAAGATACTATCTAGACTTTAAATTTAAGGTTCTAAAACGAGATAAGTATAACATTTTGCAATCCTCGAATGTATTATAGAATTATAAACTTGGTATCTAAAATTAAACAAAACATCCATTAAACAAAGGCCCTAAACCTCTTTTTTAAAAAGAGATTTAGTCGAGTGGTTAGGGACCCTGGCCATGAAACCAAATGCCATGTGTTCGATTCGGGGCAATGTTCGTGTGATGAATGTGTTTTATTTTATCGTTTCTTATTTTTTGACTAACTATTGAAAAATCAACCCTTAATTATTATCCTTATATTTCCATCCAACCCAGCCCATTGTCCCATGTTGGTCTGGGACTTAAAGAGAATATGTCAACTGTGGTTCTTGCCTAGCATGTTGTAAAAGGCGACTAATGGTATATCGGGTTTTGGGTGTGTGATTGTGTAGGCGACAGGTTAGCCGCTTATCACTGCTTTTTCACAATTTTCCATCTGACCCAGCCCAGCTTTTTTTTTGGCTGAATGTGGATGAAGGGGCTTGCTGCCCCTTTGACTCTGCCTGCCCATTCGGGGATTATGTTATGTTTCATATTAGCCCTATTATTTAAATACCTAACAGTAAAAAAAAAAATTTGTATTTTCCATTCAATTCAAAATAGAAGCTTCTAAATCCGTGTCTATGTTTTTATTTGCTTTTAACCCTGTCGACGTCCCGGCCCGTGATACAAATCCGTGTGTAGTCGCAAAAAAACACACACATTTCATCACGTCTGTCCGTCGCCTCCCCTGTTGCAGACATCTGTAGTCTGATCCAATTTAATGGAAACCGTCGGAATGTGTCCAACTTTTGGCTTCGATTTTACGACTTACAGCTTTCTCCAAAACGCTTAGCATTCATATGTTAAGCATTTAGGAGAAAAAGCTTTAAGTACGTATGTATGTAAATTAAATTGAATCGTCCCATGTTGGTCTGGGACTTGGCCCATGTTGATTTGGGTCAAAAAAAAAAGAATGTGCCAACTGTGGTTCTTGCCTAGCATGTCGTAAAAGGCGACTAATGGTATATCGGGTTTTGGATTTGTGATTGTATAGGCGACAGGTTAGCCGCTTGTCACTGCTTTTTAACAATTTTCCATCTAACCCAGCCCGGCTTTATTTTTGGCTGAATGTTGAAGGGGCATGCTGCCCCTTTGATCCTGCCCCTTTGATTATGGGCGTGATGTATGTATGTATGTAAGTAAACTGAATCGGGTTAGATGAAAAATGTGAAAACATAGTGACAAGTGGATTGGTCGTCGCCTACATAATTACAAACTGGCTAGGCAAGAAGCTAAAGGTCCTAATTTTGTTCGGGACTTAAAAATAATGATTTTTAATTAGAAGGAACAAAATTAGGAACAACATGAGACAGAATAAGGAGGGGCCTTACATTTTTTGTCTTAAAATACTTTAGAGATTTGGAGAATCATGCTAAGCATTTTGGAGATTACCTACCTACCTATATGCCGTGATCCTTTTTTTAAACAGAAACTTGTAGGGTGCCGTTTGAGGCTCTTTCCTCAAGCACAAAATGAGCCTTTCCATAAGTACTCTTTCTCCGAACCGTACTCGTGAAAATAAAATGTTAAAATAAAATTATGTATAAATTTTATGTACAAGCTGGCTTTGATTTACATGTAGAAAATTTCATTTTATATTTTAATTTTAACTAGCGACCCGCCCCGGTTTCGCATGATGAGAACCAAACAATAGGAAAACTATACATATTATAATAAAACATATATTATAAACCTTCCTATTGAATCACTCTATCTATTAGTAAAAACAATATTCAGAGTTTAAAAGATCTAAGCGAACAGACAGAAACCGCGATTTTGTTTTATACTATGGAAAGATTGCTATACAATTTTCTTAGTATATACCATTTTTAAGCGGTGGTAGCTCATTGAGCTGATCCAAAGTTTTAATACGCAGGTTTCATCACGACTTTTTCCCTCAACGTCGAGCAAGCGGTATAAATACGACCCCACACCCCTAGCATATGAC
Source organism: Glyphodes perspectalis (assembly GCA_951394215.1). Classification (NCBI taxonomy): domain Eukaryota; kingdom Metazoa; phylum Arthropoda; class Insecta; order Lepidoptera; family Crambidae; genus Glyphodes; species Glyphodes perspectalis. Next base: position 5,476,546 of record OX596222.1, on the reverse strand, counting down.
GCGCGTGTCCTTACCCAATTGTGCAAATTTTTACATAGCTTGTCCAATTTTCTATTTCGTATATTTCTTTATATTGTATTAAAATAGAAAGTACATAAGAATGTATAATGTAATTGTATTAGTATTTTTTGTATTCTTATAATTTTGGTTGAATTGCATATAATTTATATTTAATTTTGTCTGTCTTTTTTTCCTTAATGCATGATGTGTTTGCCTATGACTGAAAGATCAGTCACGGAATTGTCATATTGCCTGTGATATTTATAATGTATGTGCTGTATTTTATCCCAATAAAAAATAAATAAATAAATAGTAAAAAAGTCGAGTCGGAACAAGTCGTGATGAAACCTGCACATTCAAATTTTGGATCAGCCTATATAACGGTTACGGAGGTTAGATCGGCAGCTACTTTAACTTAATTGACTCGATAAATCCTGGATCATGGTCGAAGCGGACCCCGGTTAAGCAAGGTACATCCTAGGAAAATGATAAGAAAATTTCCTTAGGTTAAAGGAAAGTTTCGATTGCAAACAGAATTATTCACGAGCAAAGCCACAGGTGAATGATAGTACGATCATGCAGTAGACATAAAGCAATCTGTTTGTCAACCTACACGTGTCGTTTGTATGGCAAATATGTATCGATTCCGTCCGTATTTTCCGATTGCAGTTGACATCTGTGGTTATTTTTCCATTCTAATGTATGTAGGGCGCTATCTAGTTTTGCAAAGCAAATAAAATACCGTATAAACACGCTTGCAACGTTTCCAAAAAAGTTTAAAATGCTAGTGTTTTTAATAAATAAGTATTTTTTATACGAATTGCTTGTGCAGATACAGTGGTTAGGGTCAAAACTTTATTTGGTGGTTAGTTTTCCATTTTCTGCACTCTGGGAAATGCGTAATGCATCTTCCACACTGAAATCTTTTTAATATTTAAAATGCTAATGTATTTATATAGGTTACTCTTTCCTATAAAAACTACTGAATGGATTTTAATGAATCTTTACAATAATATAGTTTATATATCCAAATAACATATAGGCTAAGTTTTATTGATGTACCACGCGAGCGAAATCGGGGGCAGGAGATAGTCAAAAATATTACACAAAAATGAGAGCACAAGTGTTAATATTGTAAAATAAATAAATAAATAAATAAATTCTCAGACTGACACAATTCCCTAGTTCCAAACTAAGGTTATGTTTGTACTATGGATACTAGGTGAACGGATAGACATACTTAAATACGTTTTAAAATAAACACATTTTAGATTCGTAATATTAATAATACATAATGCACCTTGCATTATGTCCATATTTTATAATCTAAAGATATTACAAGAACGCTGAAATAATTCGATATATAACATGCATTTTAATCTACTTACTCATCATCTTCCTAGCGTTATGTCCCGTGTTTAGACGGGGTCCGCTGAGACCATGATCCAGGATTTAGCGAGTCTGGTAATTACATTGAAGCGACTGCCGGTCTGAGCTTCGTAACCCTTAGATAGGGGAACCAGACAATTTTTGGATCATGGTTACAAATCCAAAGTTGTTTAAATTTGCAGGTTTCATCCCGATGTTTTCATTCACCGTCGAGCTAGTGGAATAAATACGTACATAGATTCAAAAAATCCAGAGGTACGTGTCCGGGTCTGAACCCGCACTCCTCTATTAAGAAGCGCGTGTCCTTACCATTGAGCTACCACCGCTCTACTTTAAACTACTTACTACTACTATTTATTATTTTAGTACTGCACTTACTTAGCTGAGATTTATTTGCAATGCTATTAACAGGAATCTACACTATGGCACAGTTGACATCAAAGCGAACAAATCACCCAATCCTAAGGTCCTACAGTTTGCAATACAGACGTCAGACGAGCAATCTATTTGCCAACCTGCACGTGTCACGGTGCGGCAGATCCGCTGATTCCGTTCCTATTTCCCCTCACAAATGACCGCAGCTGACGATTGCGCGGCTGTTTTTCGATTTCGGATTCGAATACGAAAATGTTTACGTTCGCGTGTGTGTAAGATAGCATGTATGCTTGATACTTAACCAAACACGAGTCGCGTTTTAGGCAAACTTCGAGAAAAGTTTTGCATTGAGGCTTTTTAAGTTTTAGAAGTTTTGCTCTCTCATTAACTGTTTATTTAAAAGTTTGTTTTTAAGCACTTTTGATCAAAGCTTACTTTTAATTCTCTTTTCGCGTTTTGTAAGCGCTTTTAAAGCTCCTTACCTAGGCATTGACTTATTCATGATTACTACAAGAGAATTTCCGAATATCCTAGATACCACAGAGCTTTCAAACTCGTTTATTACTAAGCCCCACCTTTTTTGGTACCTGTTTTAGTCTCTTTATTTGGGACTTGGAAATTAATCTGTGCTCCTTACCTAGCATGTGGTAATAGGCAGCTAATGGTGTACTGAGTGTTAGGCCTGAGATTATAGGTGAGCTAGCCACTCGCTACTACTTTATTCACAACTAGCAGCGCCCCTGCGGTTTCACCCGCGTAGTTCCCGTTCCCGTGGGAATACGGGGATAAAATATAGTCTTCTATGTTACTAGTCTAATGGTTTACGGGCTTTTGGGTATGTGACTGAGTAGGCAAAGAGCTAGCCACTTGTCACTTCTTTATCACAGCTTTCCATCCAACCCAGCCCACTGTCCCATGTTGGTCTGGGACTTAAACAGAATATGCTAACTGTGGTGGACTGTGGTGAACTGTGGTTCTTGCCTAGCATGTCGTGAAAGCCGAATAATGGTATATCAGGGTTTGGGTGTGTGATTGTGTAGGCGATAGGTTAGCCGCTTGTCACTGCTTTTTCATAATTTTCCATCTAAGCCAGCCCGGCTTTGGCTGAATGTGGTTGAAGGGGCTTGCTTCCCTTTCGACTCTGCCTACCCCTTCGGGGATTATGTATGTATGTATGTATGTTACTTGCTGATAAAGTTGCTATCCATAGTTGAAAAAATTATTCAAATAGGTTCAGTAGTTTCGGAGCCTATTCAATACAAACAAATAAACAGTCAAATATTTCCTCTTTATAATATTAGTACAGATTTTCTATTAACCCAATTAAAATTTAATTGTTGGCTTGATGTGGTTTTTAGATTTTACCGTTCCTTAGTTTCTGCATATCCTTTGGGGAATGCGAGCGTTATAGCATGCAAGTACGAGCATTTCTGTTAATTCCCAAGAAACCTCAAAAATTTCAAATTTCAGCAGCACAAAGGTGCCGCACGAAAAGTCTCTTTCACCTACATTTTCCTTTCCGACCCCGAACAGAGTTAGCACAGTCCCAACAAACAATTGGCAAACTTGTTAGACGAGGCTCAGTGAATGGATTCCGGCCGAAATTAACGCTTTTGAGACCGCTCTTTGTGAAGTACACCTGGATTGGTAATCGGAATCGGTATGCTAGTGTACTCAGATCTAGCTTCAGAAGCTTCATAGGTTAGGTGAGGCATCTATTGGGTTTGGCGTTAAATCTTCGTTGGTATATTTGCTTGCGAACGAATAAGGGCAGAATGTGTTAAGTGTATTTTGTGATGCAATTAGTTATCCGTTACTTTTATTATGCTATTTTGTTTGTTAGGGCGTTTATAAGACTTTGTAAAATATATAAAAAGCTATTTGTATTATATTTTTAATTTAACTTAATTAACTAAAACTTAGGCATTAGTCCCGTGTTGGTCTGGGACTATAAAAGAATTTGCCAACTGTGTTTCTTGCCTAGCATGTCGTAGAAGGCGACTAATGGTATATGGGGTTTTGGGTGTGTGATTGTGTGGGCGACGAGCTGGCCACTTGTCACTACTTTTTGACGATTTTCCATCTAACCCAGCCCATTGTCCCGTGTTGGTCTGGGACTTAAAAAGAATGTGCCAACTGTGTTTCTTGCCTAGCATGTCGTAAAAGGCGACTAATGGTATATCGGGTTTTGGGTTTGTGATTGTGTAGGCGACAAGCTAGCCACTTGTCACTACTTTAACACAATTTTCCATCTAACCCAGCCCAGTTTTATTTGGCTGAATGTGGTTGAAGGGGACTGCTGCCCCTTTGACTCTGCCTACCCCTTCGGGGATCACGGGCGTGATGTTAAGATTAGGCATTAAATTAAGTAATAGAAAGTATCAATGTAATTGACGAATTTTTGTGTCTTAATCATGCCAAAAAAACCTGGCTGCATAATGTTACTGACTCATCATCATCCTAGCGTAGTTAGGCGGGGTCCGCTTAGATCATGATCCAGGATTTAGCAAGTCTGGTAATTACGTTGAAACGACTGTTGATTGACCTTCGTAACCCTTTCGTAGGGTACCAGACAATTTTTGGATCATAGTTACACATCCATACCTCTTGGAATGTGCAGGCCAGGATGTTTTCCCTCACCACTGAGCTAGTGGTATAAATACGTACATAGATTTGAAAAGTCCAGAAGTAAGTGCCCGGATTTGCCCCTCACCTAAGAGGCGCGGGTCCTTACCATTGAGCTACCACCGCTCCCGCATAACATTACCAACTGACGACTTGTAATCTATACTTATAATAAATCTGTAGAGAGGTCAATTCTGTACATAAAATGTCTGCCTGTCTGTATGATCCTTATAGAAACAAAAACTACTCGACGGATTTTAACGAAACTTGGTACAATTATTCTTCATACTCCTGGGCAGGTTATAGTATACTTTTCATACAATCAATAGGAGCAGAGTAGTGAAGGAAAATGTTAGGAAAACAGGAAAAGTTAATCCATTTTTTAAGCTTTCGTCGCGTGTGCAGCCTTAATGGTTAAACTTACATAGAAATCATGTATGACGGAAATAGTCTTTATAATATTAACCATAAACGCGAGTGACACCGCTGGCACAGCTAGTAAATAAATAAAATAGTAATTAAGTGAAAAAATAATAATGAGAACTGTAATGTTTAAGTGTTAGACAAATAAATAATAACGTTACCATAAAATTATTAATATATTATTGTGCTGTTCACGGTAACAAAGTTTGGTACCTAGTTTAATCTGTAACTTTTGTTTGGTTTTACTAAACAAAAATTAGTGGAATTTGAAATTTCCCAATACGTCGATTCAATTAACAACATTGTTGTTAATGCGCCATCGAGCTTGTCAACTCGATGGCGCATTTGGTAGTGACCCTGCCCCATGCGCCAAGAATTGTGGGTTCGATCCCCACTCAGGACAAATATTCGTATGATGAATACTTGTGTTTGTTCTGTGTCTGGGTGTTAATATACAATATTTAAGTATATTTTTGCAATACCACTATTGATTCTGATATCCGTAACACAAGTGCTTAAGCTACTTACCTCGGAGTCAGATCAATGTATGTGATGTAGTGTGATATTATTTATTATATTATTTATTTATTGATGCAGAGCTGTGTACAGTGACTAGTACAAACAGAGACATCATACGGACAAAGAGAATATTAGTGCGGAAGTAAAAAAATATGAATTGCCCAAGCGTGCGAATTTATCAACCTTTCTGCCTATGTTTGACAAGGGTTGGCGCCGACAGCTGGATGCCTCTTTAATAAATACACATAGGTATCTATTTGTAGATTATTTCTAACTAAGTATGTAACCACTGATACGTAGGCTTTAGAACGAAATATGCATAAATGAACGTTTCTAGTGAATATTCAGCACACGTGTCAGGTGAAATATGGGATAATGTTGAAATAAAATGTAAGTGGTAACGTCTGCCTGTCAAGCATGATTCGCTCGGCTCGACCCAAAATTACAAAGTTTACCGCTTATCTGGATTCAAACCCGTCGCCATTTTTTGGTACACATTGAAATATCCTAATATCATAAATGCGAATGTGAGTTCGTTTGTTACGCTTTCGTGCCTACCACTGAACCGGCGTAAAAATTCTATCACTGATGGAAAGCTAATATATTATCAGCAAGTAACATGGGCTATATTTCATTCCCGTATTTCTACATAAACGGGAATAAATCGGGTGGAACCGTGAGGGCTTGTAGTATAAGAACGATATCAAGAAAAAATACAGACTCATCTTCTGAAGAAATTTACATGTCATCATTGATAAATTCGTAGTGATTTCTCAGTTGACTTTATGGAGCACAAAATCACAGTATTTCTTTGACCATGGCCCTAGACTTAAATTAGACTTGTTATAATCCCTAGAATTGTAATAAATACGTTAATTTAAATAAAATTAATTAATAAAACAATAAAATAAATACAACGCCGTACTCAATTTGAAGTATGGCTACTCTCATTATCTTGGATGGCTTCCAGTTCTTAAGGGGAAAATTGTATATTATTCTCCATGGAGAATTCTTTAACTCCATTTGAAGATGGCGAAAGCCCTCAAAGGCATTAGTTGGAGCTCGTCTAAACGCCACGTTACCTGTAACGATTACGTTGTAATCTCCAGTAAGACATGTTTGAGCGCCCGCTGAGATTGTAACGGGGGATCGGGTGATATCACATTTGCTAGAAGAGCGATTCGCGGGCGTTTTCGGATTTTGGGCGTAATTTTATTTTGTTCGATAGATATTATTTATACATCCAAATAGCGTAAAGGTAAGAACAAGCGCGAACAGGGATGCAGATCCGGATTTTTAAAGTCTATGTATGTCATCAACTCGATACTGATTGTAAAACACATTAAAGATTGCAGTAACATGCAGCATGTTAATGTCCAGGTTTCACCAGACAATTTCAATCGTGCAAACATATTATGGATAAGTAAGTTTTATCTTACATTACACAGTCGCTTTCTGGAGGGTGTTATGACGGTACCCCTCTGCGCTCGAGAGGAGGGTTCCACTCGAGCGCAGAGGGGTACCGCGAGGGTTAAGTGGGTATACCCCGGCCCCGGCCACCATCTTTGACCGGAAAGGGGTCTTCGAGGAAAGGCTTCTGGGAGTGACGGTTTATAAAAATTTCCCTGCGACAAAAAAAAAACAGTCGCTTTAATGCAATTGCCAGACTGGCAAAATTCTGGATCACGTTTTTAGTGGTTTCTAAATACGGGACATAGCGCTAGGAAGATGAAGAAATTGTTGATAGACTGGTTAATCGTCTATTCCGAATAACGATAAATGCATGGGGCGCGGGTTCGATATCCTCACCAGGAAAAATATTCATTGGTAATACCTACCTACCGGTTTGGTCGTTGTACTACCTACATACTTTGGAATAAGATCAAATAATATATTATGTAATATTATTTAACATTAATTAATTTGTTTGTTATACTAACTCAATTTGATTTTTCTCATGATGGTTGGTAGTGTTTATTGCTCCTTGAAATCTCCCTACGGTGTTTGCGCTGGTATAAGACATCCATCCATCTTCCTAGCGTTATGTCCCGTGCTTAGACGGGGTCCGCTTAGACCATGACCCAGGATGTAGCGAGTCTGGTAATTAGATTAAAGCGACTGCCGATCTGACCTTCGTAACCCTAAGATAGGGGAACCAGACAATTTTTTTTGGATCATGGTTACAAATTCAAAGTTGTTTGAATTTGCAGGTTTCATCACGATGTTTTCCCTCACCGTCGAGCTAGTGGTATAAATATGTACATAGATTTTTTAAAAATCTAGAGGTACATGCCCGGGTTTGAACCCGCACTCCTCGGTTAAGAGGCGCTTGTCCTTACCATTGAGCTACCACCGCTCTTGACATGCATGCATATATATATCAGATCATTGTATGTGATGCAGACTGATATTTATTTATTTGACGGACGGGTATCAGAACGTAAAACGTAGCTTGTCCATTACGAGGAATTTCTTCAAATAATAAGGCAGGCGTGTAGACCAATGAGGATTTATTCCGTTGTATGCCCAATCACATAGAAATATAACGAGATGAGCGTGATATCTTAGTACGTCTTTACTCCTCGGTGATCGGTAACAGAATGCCCCAAAAATGGCAGCAACTCCGTTTTTATACTAACGAACTGTCAAAAGTGACGGCCAGAGACAAACCAGTGTTGTCATTTTTTAAATTAAAAGTAGGTACCGAAAATCACGCCATCTTTACAATCGAGTAGGAACTAAAATTAAAAAGAAACAAAAATCGAACTGTCCCTTTGACCTTTAGGTTTCAAAACAAACAGTCTCTTAAACGTAATGTTGGATGTTCTCCGACATATTTATATCAATCTATTTTCTAAGCAATTAACATGTATATCACATGTGTCTTAACGCCGCCTAACTCTTACCAATACTTAAACTGAAATCGCTCACCCACCCGCTCTAGTAGAATGGAAAGGTAGTTACAGAGTTTCCAATATCATGAATGCTTAATTGATTAGATACCCATAATCCCATACAAACAAATACCCATATACTGTAACTACTCTTGTGTATCCAGTTATATTTAATCACTGTACCATGTCCCTGCGTTTGTCAATTAAACGGAATCGTGGTGTTTGGTGACAAACTGTATTTAATAGACTTTGATAATGGCGATGTTGTTTCTAATCTTTTGTGAGAAGCTATGTTTTGTTATTGCATTGAATTTTTATGGGACTAATTGGTATATTTGATGGTTTGGCTATGTAATGATAATAATAAATAATAAATATCCGACGACATCACATATATTGATCTGACTCCAAGGTAAGTAGCTTAAGTACTTGTGTTACGGATAAAAGAATGAACAGTGGTATTACAAATATATACTTTAGTATTAGATATTAACACACACACAGAACAAGCACAAGTGGTATCACACGAATGTTTGTCCCGGTTGGGGGTCGAACCAACAACTCTTGGCTCATGGGGCAGGGTCACTACCGAATTAAGGATCGGAATAAAGATAAATTTATTGGTATAGGCATAAAAAACTAGTAGTACAGTGGCACTTAAAAAAACACAGTAATTAATTTCATTTCTATCTCATCAATCTAATTCCTGATTTTGATAAAAGCTTGTGTTGAGTATGCTGGCCTGTAATTCAATAGTAAATATTATTATAGAGTATTATTATAGCTAAATCATTTATATTTTTGAGTTCCGTTTGTCAGTAGTGAAAAACCTACAAGTCTGACAAAAGTTTACCAATAAATGTTTAATAATAATAATAATAACCTCTCCACACCCTGAGCCGCTCACACAATGTTGCCAACCGTCGCTCCTGCTTCGTGCCTTGTGTGTGCGACCAATGGAGGGCCCATGACAGTGAGATGGCGAGTCACCACCTGCCCATTTTATTCGTGTTTTTAAACATAGATCGGGCAGGTGCCATAGTCCTTCCCATAGTCCCGGTTACCCAGTCCACTAGCACCTCATCCTAATAGCCCAGATTCTTTGTTCTTCCACTCCATTCCATAGTCCTGCACTGACCGGGGGTTGTCCTTGGCTGCATTTTATAGTGTATACAGGGATAATCGTCGGTTGGTGTCACATTACATTAAAATCATACTTGACTTTAAAGGGCCTCTATGTGTTGGCTTCGGCCCCACGCACGCCTCCCAAAAGTCCGGGACTCTATAATAGTCCCGAGAAATGGCAAAGTCAGATATAATAATAAATTCTCTATACTGACACCAATTGCCTAGTCCCAAACCAAGCTTGTGCTTGTGCTATGGATACTAGGTGAACGGATAGACATAGTCAAATATGTTTATAAACATCCATAATTCGAGTTCAAAATATGTCCATCACACGAAACATTTGCCCTTAGCGAGATTCGAACTTGCGACCCTTGGTTTCGTGGCCAGGGTCTCTGACCATTGAACGGGCCAGTCAAAGTCAAAAAAAGTTTACATTCCATAAACATTGTACTTTAAAGATATTTTGATGACCAACTATTCGAGGGACTGGCAGGCTCTGGCCTAGGAAAGGGAGCGTTGGAAAGTCATGGGGGAGACCTTTGCCCAGCAGTGGGACAGTAAAGGTTAGAAAAAAAAAGAGATATTTTTTCAGACATTTTTAGTTGTAACATAAATTCAAGCTATGAGTCGACAACAAATTTTACGAAACCCCACAAAATATTACTTAACATACAAATCCTCAGATTTGCAGACAAATTTTATAAACTCTACGAAACAGTTCAAGCGAAACAAACTAACAAAACCTGTAGCACACACGATGAAACTAAGTTATATTAGACCTGCACCAATGTTGACGCAGCAACTTGATTGATTGGACGAACGAACAAATATTTGATCAAACACCGCCGATGATGGAAGTGGTCCTTTCAGAGAGGCAGGGAAGAGGAACGCCAAAAAGAAACATTGGGGAAACGAATATTTCGGCAACTTAATGGATTGTCTTGCTTAAAGGTGTTGATTTTTAGGGGCCTTTAGAAGAATAAAAGATAAAATCAAAAATCTTACATATAAAAATGAATTACTGTTCGTTAGTCTCGCTAAAACTGCGGAACGGCTTGACCGATTTGGATGATTTTGTTTTTAAATGTATGTAATCCTCCAGGGAATGTTTGTACGGTAAGAAAATATGAAAACATTGCGAGGAAAATAACGAAGTGCGCCGGGACAGCTAGAAAATAACTAATTGGGTATCCGAAGTTATGAATTTTTTAGGAATTTTTCACAATTTTCCACCTGTTCCAGCCCAGTTTTATTTTTGGCTGAATGTGGTTAAAGGGGCCTGCTGTCTTTTTAACTCTGCCCCCTTCGGGGATTACCTAAGTCTTAGTTATACCCTTTTGATAAGAAGAAACTACAGCGAAATGAGTGTTAGATCGGTTGAAATTATCGCAATCAACAAATGTATCGTAAATTTTTCCCTGAATTACATGAAATGTTCGAATTATAAACTCTATCGCAATTCAGTGATTATTAGGCAGAATTTAAACTTAGTTTCACAATTCCTTTTTAATGTCAGTTTTTTTTTCTAAGTGGTTTTAAATGCTGCTAATATTACTTGTGTAACATATAATTTAAATAAAAAAAAATATATATGGTAAAAGTCCTGAAATCCTAAATTGAATGATTTGAATACAAGTAATAAATTTGCAATAAAAATATACATACAGACCTGCGGAACCCTCAGGACCAAAACCCTACTTGAACTTGTTAGGTTTTTCATTTACTGAACAACAATTTCTTAATGGATTCGCCACTGTTCAAATACCTTTAAAAGAAAAAATATTGTCTTTGTACACATTCATTGGTTGTTTAAATTAAGCGTCTTGGGCCGTAATAAATTCAGTAAAAGTACAGTCACTATAATTGAAGTTCGAGAGACACACCTGCGTACAATTAATGTTTTTTATAACTAGATTCTGTTCTATGGCTATTACATAACATCACGCCCGTTATCCCCAAAGAGGTAGGCAGAGTCAAAGGGAAAAGACGCTACTCACCAGCCAGGTCTGGAGTTTCGTGTTGGGGTATAAGAGATGTATGTGACAAGTTTTCAGCTTGCCTCAACTACCTACCCAAAAATTGGTGCCAGCTCGCCTCAAATACCTACCCAAAAATTGATGCCAGCTCGCCTCAAATACCTACCCAAAAATTGGTGCCAGCTCGCCTCAAATACCTACCCAAAAATTGGTGCCAGCTCGCCTCAAATACCTACCCGAAAATTGGTGCCAGCTCGCCTCAAATACCTACCTAAAAATTGGTGCCAACTCTCGTACCAATAGTAAGGACACGCGCTTCATTACCGAGAGGCGCGGGTTCAAACCCGAGGCCGTACCTCTAGATTTTTCAAATCTATGTACGTATTTATACCACTAGCTCGGCGGTGAGAGAAAACATTGTGATGTAACCTGCACATTCCAAAAGCTATGGATGTAACTATGATGTTGTAACTATGATCTAAAAATGGTCTGGTTCCTTTAACTAAAAGTCACGAAGGTCAAATCGGCAATCGCTTCAACGTAGGTACATAATTACCGGACTTGCTAAATCCTGGATCATGGTCTAAGCGTATACCCTACGTAGTATACGTGATGTGGATATTTAATGTTACAATAATTAACAATTATTATTTATTTGTAAAAATCACGTAAAATTTTGTCTGTCAAACAGACGTTATCCTGTAACCAGAAAAATCTATTTTTTTTTTGTGTATTAAGTAGTATATCAATATCGGTCTAGTGTAGGCGTATTAAGAAAAGATAACATTACTTTCGCATTTACAATAATTATGTCCTCCTAACCGATATCGGTCACGGCGGCCAATCTCAACGAGGATTAGCCATCTGCGCAGGAGATATTATAGTTGTAGGCGACGCGCTCATTGACCTCTAGTTGTCCTCTGCACTTTTATAATTTTTATATGTTTTAAATATAGGGTAGTGTGGTATCACTGACCAACCGCCGCGCGAGCCCCTTTGGCCGCGCCACGACAGTCTGCCTCAAACCTCTTGGAAAGTGACACCATACTGCGTTGCACTCTAAATTTGTTAAAGCTACCTAAGTATTCGTGTCTGTATCATTTTACTTCGGACAATATACGTTTTGGTTCAACTAAAAGCGGCATTTTTCATCGAAACGAACCCCTACCCCGTACAATAGTGCACAAGTATGTGCGCCAACACAGGTGCATTCTCTATTCCTTCACACTCATAGTTTGGTGAGACGGCAATTCGACATGACCGGAGAGAGGTCAGCCGCAAGACCAACGGTTTAACGTGCTTTCCAAAGCACGGGGGTGATTAAACCGCCAACTTCCTGACTCCGGACTGTCAGTAATATCAATGTCGAAATACCCAGCCACAAATTCTTGGTCCGATCCGGGAATTGAATCCGGGACCTCTTGGTCCTTAGGCGACGCATGCTACCACAAGACCAACGAGGCAGGCATTTATAATAAATAGGTAATACAAAATACATTTATATATCCCCTTTCACTTAGGTGCAAAGATCAATAGAATTTGGCGTTACCGTAGCATCTTAATCTTCAGCTTTACCGTCCATGGGGTCTACGAGGCTTACGTCCAGATATCCCAAGGGGGATCTTGATGGATTAACTAAGGGGATGTTGCTTGAAACATTTAATCACTGTGTAAGATAGTAGTAAGGGACTTGCGTCCGAAAAAACTCAAGGCAAATCAATCAAGAGATGTAGTGTTAAATTATTCGTCTGTACTAATGTTATATAGAGGAGAGATTAATATATTTGTAACGAATAAACTCGAAAATAACTAGATCGATTCCGGAAATTTGTTCACAATTAAAATTCCACAATGTCATCAGGATTATATTCCCAAGTAATAAAGATTAAAAAATGTGTCACCCCGCGTAAACCCGGAGTGGGCCGCTAATTAAATAAATAAATATCCGACTACATCACATATCTACATTTATCTGACTCCGAGGTAAGTAGCTTAAGCACTTGTGTCACGGATATCACAATCAACAGTGGTATTACAAATATATACTTAAATATTGGATATTAACACCCAAATGTTTGTCCTGGGTGGGAATCGAACCCACAACTCTTGGCGCATGGGGCAGGGTCACTACTGAATGCGCTATCGAGCGAGTCAATTGTTAATAAGAGCAGTCACCTATCACCGAGATAGGTGTTTTTAAAGAGAGTGGCGTGTGTCCTAACCTGATAATGCACCTTTGAATTGGATACCAAGATATTAAGGAAAAGCCTGCTTTTCTTAAAAATTAAAAGCCACTTAAGAAAATCACCTTACAAGATAACTGAATTATATAACAGTGTATTTTAAATTACTGTTCATTTGTTCACTCTTGATCTTCCTGTTATGTCCTGTTCTTGGTCGCTTCTTCTTAGACCAAGATCTTACATTAAGTAAGTAATTCATACTAGTATCAACTAAACAGAAGCAAATGTGATAGGTACATTCCAAAATAGAATTAGTTTTTAAAAATAATAATATATTTCAATTTAATGGACACTCTAAATAAAAAAAAGCATGGGACGGGTTGACGATGCAACTATTTTTATTTTCTGCAATTCTTCCCAAGTGGGTCATATGCCTGTGGTCCGTTGATGAATTACTAGTCTGATAATTACATTAAAGCGAGTGTCCATCTTATCCTAGTCACCTTATTGAGGGAGAACCAGACAGATTATTATGGATCATGGTTACACTACCATATAATTTGAATGTGCAGCTTTCCTCGCGTTGTTTTCATCACCATCAAGTGCTATAAATACGTGCTTATACTCATAAAATCCAGAAGTACGTGCCCGACTTTGAACTTTGAACCAATCCTTGCTTGCCATTAACCAACCACCGCTCACTATTCAATCCTTCACTGCAGTCCCAAATTTTCTATTTCTACTGCGATTTGGCTAGACTAATCTCGACGTGATTGATGAAAGTGCCGACAAAAGGTACGGCGGTGGCGAGGGAAGCGTGACAAGGGTAGTCGCGTGTTTGAAAGAGTTCACGTTGCGTTTGTGTGTAGGCGGAATAGGGTTTAAATGTAACGTCATTTAAAAAGCATTTAAGTCCGGTTACCGATGTTTTTAAAGTGAAATGAGCGATATTCAAACAACTTTGGATTTGTATCCATGACCCAAAAATTGTCTGGTTCCCCTATCTTAGGGTTAGGAAGGTCAGATCGGCAGTCGCTTCAATGTAATTATCAGACTCGCTCAATCTTGGATTATGGTCTAAGCGGACCCCGTCTAAGCACGGGACATAACGCTAGGAAGATGATGACTGATGTTTTTAAAACGTAGTTTATATTCGATAATATATGGTGTGATGTGATCACGTGTTATACATAATATCACGCTTGTAATCCTCGAGGAGTAGTCAAAGTCAAAGGGGCAGGAAACCGTTTCAACCAATTTCAGGCAAACGTAAAACTGGGCTGAGTTAGATGGAAAATTGTGAAAAAGTAGTGACAAGTGGCTAGGACGTCGCCTACACAATCGCATACCCAAAACCCGATATACCATTAGTCGCCTTTTACGAAATACTAGGGAACAGTTGGCTCATTGTTTTTAAGTCTCAGACCAACAAGGTGATTATATTCTTAGTTTTATTCTGTCAATAATTATCAATTAACAAATCTTGCCGGACCAATCAATCATGTTCCAACTTTTGACGTACCAAATCCTGAACAATCGGTTTCGTGACGTAGGCGTGAAAATGTTACAAACACTCAGGCAGGCTATTAAATTCGCATTAATAATAATTTTAACCCTGATCAATGTTGTGAATTTCATGGCGCATGACAGTTAGCTTGGAAATTTCATTGAAATACCTCTCATTAGGATTTAGTTTGTATAACTTCATTCTTCTTAACAAGTTCGCCTATGGTAATCACTAAGACACAATTTCCAGTAATTTTAGTGTTCTAGCTAGTAGTACTTAGATAGTAAGGTCCGAAAGTACTCAGATTTGAACCAGTGCCTCTTAAATGAGAGATACCATCATGAGCGTATGTAAGGGGGGCAGTAAGGCGCAGCTGTCCCCCCTGGAACTCGTGTGTCAAGGTCTATTTATTGTCCTCCTAACCGATATCGGTCACGGCGACCAATCTCGACGAAGATTAGCCAACTGCGCAGGATATATTATAGTGCACAAGTGTGTGCACAAACACAGGTGCACTCTCTATTCCTTTACTCTCAAAGTCCGGTGAGACGGCAATACGACATGACCGGAAAGAGGTTAGGTGCAGGACCAACGGCTTAACATGCTCTCCGAGGCACGGGGGTGATTAAACCGCCAACTTATTGACTCCGGGCTGTTACTGAGTAATTTCAATATTGAAATACCCAGCCACAAATTTTTCGGCACGACCCGGGATTTGAACCCGGGACCTTTTGGTCCTTATGCGGTTCATGCTACCACTCGACCCCCTCTTCCATCCTTATCCATTGTACTCTTCTCACGCGTCCGACGAAAGTTGTGAATTAATAAAAGCATAATTAGCTCAGCTATACTCTACTGCAACAGTTTGTGAAGTGTTTACGGGGGGATGTCAGTCCAATTATCCCAGGAGTGAAGATCAGTTTGAAATTAAAAAAGTTGCTATGTCTGCCCAATTTAACTTTGACATGACGCTATTTTATAGCGGTGTTCATTTATTTCCAAGCTGTGGCTGCGAGAATAATCCCTACTAAATTGAGGCTTCGAACTTGCGACGGTTTAACCTTTTATTAAACTGGTCGGTCTTTACGATCAGGAGTAAACAAGTTCTTTTTATTTGAAATTAGTGGCTATAATTTAACGGTCTATCTATATTGGGATTATTTTATTATACACTAGCAGCACCTTGCGGTTTCACCCGCGTAGTTTCCGTTCCCGTGGGAATACGGAGATAATATAAAGCCTATGCTACTCGCTGATATAGTATCTTTCCATTGAAGAAAGAATTATTCAAATCGGTCCAGTAGTTTTGGAGCCTATTTGATACAAACAAACAAACAATCGATTTTTTTCTCTTTGTAATACATTTCCACTTTATATAATATTAGAATAGAAGTATAAGTACCTATTACAGTTTAACCATCTTTTTAGTGTGATATTTTGGGAACTACATTATGTTTTCGCCTACAAATACTTAATCTACATTATTTAATGTAAGAGATTAAGGTATGCTAGATAAGAATTCCCCAGCTGCTATTCCTTATATTATTTACTTGTAGTTTAGATCAAAACAGCAATAAAGGAATACTATTCAAATCGCCTGTTCCCAACTACAATCCTAAACAGTTGACACTGCAAGACTGTCACACCCATTTCAAGCGTAGGCACTAAAGACCCGTCCTAAAGGAAAGGGTTATGTTAATTAGATACAGGTGCCTGGCATAGTTCGGCTGTAAACAGACTGCCTTCTTTATACTTGATAGGGTAGTTGACACCGCACAAACAATAGGGTATTTCAATAAAGCACTTGAGACCTGAAGAATTCTGTTAAATAGGTTCAACTTAATATTAATGAACCTATTTTACTTTGGGCGGGGCTTTGGGTATGTGATTGTGTAGGCGACGAGCTAGCCACTTGTCACTACTTTTTCATAATTTTCCATCTAACCCAGCCCATTGTCCCGTGTTGGTCTGGGACTTAAAAAAATGTGCCAACTGCGTTTCTTGTCAAGCATGTTGTAAAAAGCGACTAATAGTATATCGGGTTTTGGGTTTGTGATTGTGTAGGTGACGAGCTAGCCACTTGTCACTACTTTTTCACAATTTTCCATTTAGCCCAGCCCATTGTACCATGTTGATCTGGGACTTAAAAATAATGTGCCAACTGTGTTTCTTGCCTAGTAAGTCGTAAAAGGCGACTAATGGCATATCGGTTTTGAGTATGTGATTATGTAGGTGACAAGCTAGCCACTTGTCACTACTTTTTCACAATTTTCCATCTAATCCAGCCCAGTTTTACTTTGGCTGAATGTGGTTGAAGAGAGTTGCTGCCACTTTGACTCAGCCTATCCCTTCGAGGATTATGGGCGTGATGTTATGTATGTATGTTGGTTAGCTTGTTACCTATACGACATTTTACGACATGCTAGGCAAGAAACACAGTTGGCACATTATTTTTAAGTTCCAGACCAACATGGGACAACTACAATTAGTCGGCTTTTGCGATAGGTATGCTATGCAAGAATAGGACAAATATTTTAAGATGAATACTTGTGTTTGTTCCGTGTCTGGGTGTTAATATCCAATTTTTAAGTTTATATTTGTAATACCACTATTGTTTCTGATATCCGTAACACAAGTGCTTAAGCTACTCACCTCGGAGTCAGATCAATGTATGTGATGTAGTCTGATATATTTGTCTGATATATTTAAACGTAAGCACAAACCTTCATTATTATTTTAATCTAAGGATTATGGAAATTAAATTGATCTTCTGAAGACGTGTCACCTTTCGTAGTAAACGAGCGGCCCCGGGGTTTACTCGCGATATTGGTGCAGGACCACGTACGAATCCTAACAAGATTGCTTTGTACCTTTCAAAATAAGCATTTGACATAAATAGTTTCCAAGCAACTCGAAGTCTTTTTATTTAAACCTGCAGTTTTACAAAGCTCAAGATGTGTGACCTGGCGGAGAGAAGGCGTCTGCATCTCTGCGAGTAAAC
Organism: Glyphodes perspectalis; assembly: GCA_951394215.1. Lineage (NCBI taxonomy): Eukaryota > Metazoa > Arthropoda > Insecta > Lepidoptera > Crambidae > Glyphodes > Glyphodes perspectalis. The sequence continues at coordinate 5,458,526 of OX596222.1, read as the reverse complement.
AAGCGGCCCCGGGATTTACTCGCAATATTGGCGCTGACCGGACGAGATCCGCCCGTAACGTGGTTACCGGGTGCTTCTTCGACAGTGATGGGGCTAGTTATCGATAAAAGCTTTTAATTTTAAATAAATGTACATAATGTGTGATTAAATAATGGTCATTCATTATAAATTATAAATAAATTGGTACGTTGTTGCAATTGGTAAGTTAGGTTTAAACATTTTTTATAGTTTTATTATAAATCTACGCTATCGGTAATTTTAAAAAAAATCGATATCGATTCTTGGCGTTTACGAACTTCAGTGGCTTGCAGAGGTAGTGAAACATCACTATCGGAACATTGATGTCTGTACAACATGAATCGTCTACAAAAAAGATAGTTAATATAAGTAAACATTTGCATCCAATATGCATATTTTCTGTATATGCATGTAAACAGTAGTTTTCTAAATCGAACTTACGAATTAAAATACATACGAGTATAAATAAATAAACAATTACGTTAAAATTTCTGTCACACCACACCGAATCAATACTCGAAATTAAATTTTGATAGATAAGAAATAAGGTCTTAACAACACTGCTTTAAGTTTTATCGACGTTTGTTGACACTTCAGCGGCGCACTAGGCTCCGTCGGAGCAGGTAACGATTTTCCCTACCCACTCCCAATATTCATCGAGCCAATCATATTGACAGGGAACTGCGCCCGCTGAACAATAAAAATTGTAAATTGTTTATCCAAACACCGGTTAAGTGTAAACATGGTTTAGTGTGTACGTTGTGTTAATACTTACATACACGTGTACACATATCATGCCCTTAATCCCCGAAGGGCTAGACGGAGTGAAAGCAGCATTAAACTTCTTAAAGTAGCATTAACTTTCGGTCAGAAAGTGGACAGCCGTAACCAAATATATAAAATAATAAAATAATCCCGAAGAGGTAGGCAGAGTCAAAGAGGCAGCAGGCCCCTTCAACCACATTCAGAGAGAAACAAAACTGGGCTGGGTTAGATGGAAAATTGTGAAAAAGTGGTGACAAGTGGCTAGCCTGTCGCCCACACAATCACATACCCAAAACCCCATATACATAAACACAGTTGGCTCATTATTTTTTAAGTCCCAGACCAACATCAGACAAACGTAACCACTAGCTTGTAAAATTGTGATACTTTCATATGTTGTAATTTTCAACTACTGATTTACCTAAGATACTAGAGCTATGCTACCACAATGGTAAGGACACGCGCCTCTTAAATGAAAGGTGCGGGTTCTAACCTGGGCACGTACCTCCGGATTTTTCTAATCACTGTACGTCTTTATGCCACTAGCTCGGCGGTGAGGGAAAACGTGATGATCCAAAAATCGTCTGGTTCCCCTATGTAACGGTCACGAAGGTTAGATCGCAGTCGTTTCAACGTAATTACCAAACTCGCTACCTCGACTTGAACCATGACCCAGACCAGCCTTAGTATCCCTTAGATAGGAGAACCAGACAAAAAGAGTCTTGAAAAGCTAAGATAAGATCGGCAGTCGCTTCAAAACCAGACTCGATAAATCCTAGTTCATGGTCTAAGCGGACCTCGACTAAGCACGGAACATAACACTAGGTAGATGATGATGATGATGATTTACTTAAAAATACCGTAAATATGGCTACTGACTCAGAAGAAAATGTTGAATGATTGACGTTAGTGCTTTTATGACCACTAGTTTTTTCCAGCGTGAAATTCTGTCTTTCCAGAGACTCTTTCGTGGATACATACTTTTTTCTTCTGTTTGTCTAATATGTTTTCATACTTGTAATACCTAACCAATAGTTGAAGAAGTTTGACTCGCCCAAAATTTGAACACTTGAAAAAGGATATTTACGTACCTACTTTTTTTAATTAGATTTTTTGACATACTATGGTCTTTGTGAGAAATTAAGCTTACGGAAGCAAGACTTATGCTTTCTATCAACTCAACTCTCAATCTACTTTACGCAGTTGCTGTATAAAACGTTCGATCCAAAGTGTCTTCTCTTAAATTAAACAACTAACTTCAGAAAGCTTATTTAGAAAATGTACTTAATCAGTAACACGGTGACAAACTTGAAAAGGCCTACGGTCGTTCTCCCTAAGAGTAAATAAACAAATAAGTAGGTAGTTATATTGTGGCCACCTAAACAAGTTGCTGACTAGGCATTGCAAGCGCCCAGGTGGGCTGATATCATACTCAAATGTAGAGTCAGAATTTTAGTGAGTAAGGATTGTTTAATAAATAGTTTTAGAAGTCAGTCTTGAATAGAATCTTCAATCACTCACTTGTATCTTTAAATTAGAATAAATCGATATAATATCGAAAATTAGCTTTTTAAAAACCCCTACCCCCTCGCGCTTCCGAAAGTTAACTAGGTGTGTCGGTATGTAAACCGTGTAGGGTTGGGTAAACGTTGGATTGGGCGCGTACAAAATTAATGTGTATTTGTTTGAACAATCCGTACTATAAAATAAGGCCGGAATGTTTTGTTACTATAGTAGTGCCTATATTGTTTACTAGCGTATTGGAAAATTGCCAATGCACACCGGACATTTTTTTTTATTATACAGGATGTCCCATGGTTATGCCACATGGAGGGAAAGTACCTTGAATATTGTGGATGAAACATTTTAGTGAAAGAATACATTATTTTAATTTAAACAGTTTAAACTGCATTCATAGATTTTAAATAATTACATGGTTAAACCGGGAATCGAGCCCGCTACACGAGAAAAAATAATATCCTGTAGCTTTATCATACCGATTGTAAGGCTTCATCATAAGGATTATTTTTTGCTAAATAACATATGTCAGTAATAAAAGGAAGACCATGATTTTTAACATTTGATGTAGAATTTTGTTCAGAAAAATGAAAAGCTAACATTGCCGTAAGGAAATTATCATAAGTACCTATTACTAATAAATGTACCCACTTGAGATGTATGCATTATTTCCATGGGACTCATTTTGAGCATTTGATAAATTGATTAATTTTGTATTAAAAATGTTAAAATTAAAATTTTGTATTACAAATGTTAAAAATACAACTTTCAGTAAAATGTTCCATCTACAATATTCAAGGTACTTTCCCTATAGTACTTTCCTATGTGGCATAGCCGTGGGACGCCCTGTATAAACGTATCGGTATTTATTTACTGGTATGATTGTGCGAAATAAAGTTAATGCCAGAAATGTTTACTAACCTCGACAGTTAGATTATCAAAAAATATTGAATACTTTTTTTTTCTTTATCTAATAATCGAAATCGATGAAGATACAGCTGATTAAAGTTCTCGAGTGGGGCGTTTTGACGTCATTATGGCGTAAAATTTTGAGTTTTTAATGACTAACAAATAAACTTTACGCCAGTCTGTACGGGTCTTCGTATTTTTTGGTTTCATGGACAATATAAAAAAAGGCTGTAGGTACCATATTTTTTGGAAATCTCACTGACGGAAAATATTTTTTTGGTCAAGTAGTTAATTTGGATAAGATAAATATTTATTCCATGTTGGTCTGGGACTTAAAAAGAATGTGCCAACTACGTTTCTTGTCTGTCGTCGCATGTCTGCATGTCGCAAAAGGCGACTTATGGTATATCGGGTTTAGGATATGTGATTGTGTAGGCGACGAGCTAGCCACTTTTCACTACTTTTTCATAATTTCCATCAAACCCAGCCTAGTTTTATTTTTTGGCTGAATGAGTTTATGAGGGCTGCTAACTGTCCCTTTAATTTTGCTTACTCCTTCGGGACTACTGGTGTGATAATATATGTATATAAATATTTGTTTTAAGAGAATTAAAATAATGTCTACCTCCATGCTTTTGATAAAATGAAGCGAATGAAAAGCGCCAATCACAATAGACGAATAATAGCCCTATTTGATCGTATTTTGCGCGTGAATTTACGATTTCAAATATAAAATATTTTACTTGTATTTGTCAGATGGAGTTCAAAGAGTTTATCTATAGTGTGTAAAATTAAATTAGTGTGTATAGAGTTAAAGGGGCCAGCTGCCCCTTTGACTCTGCCTACCCCTTCGGGGATTATGGGCGTGATGTTATGTATGTATGTATGTGCATAAATTAACGATTCAACAGTCAGGTAAATAAAGTGATGGTGAATGTATAGAGAACTAAAACTAACTAACTAAACTTCACGCCACTTCCCTAGCGGGGTAGGCAGAGATATACCTAATGTATAGTAAATACGGATAATTCTAAAATGTTACCGTGTTTTTATTCCATCGAAGTCGCATTCAGTAAACTTCATCTGCCTATAATTTTATCCAAGCTTTTTAGGGATCTATTCAGGTCACGAAACTATTAAAGTTCCATCATACCTATTATTACAAGTTCATCCATTACATTACTTAGTTTTTACAATTCTGTTTTTTTCCTTTCTAGACTGCCTTAGTCTTTAAAAACTGGATAGCCTTCCCTAGCTCGAAAACCTTTAGAGCTGCGACGTATTTCCGCTCTCTACTGATATCACTGAGGCAACCCTTTGAAGGCTATAGTATTCAGCCTCTTGGTAACAAGACTAGATACGTGGAGATCTAAGCCGACTGCTAACTAAATGCCTCTGTTCCAGTGTAACTTAAGATAAGTGAGTATAAACTGAAATATTTTTGTGTATTTTTCATGAAGTTTGTGCCAAGACGATTGAAAAGCGTTAAATAAAAGTACCATGTTTAATATACTATACAATTTTATATTTTATATATACTCAAAATTATCACTGTATTTGATTTCACTTTTTCGTATTTTTAATACATTTTACGTATTTTTTTTTTGTATTTTTACTGAATATTTACATCTGTATTAAAATCTTCATCTATCACTTTTATTATACAAAAAAAATTGTGACAATTGTAAATAATTATCTAAATTTATATTTATTATTGTAACACATCTCGAAACTTGATAATGACACGAAAGCTAAAAACATTTGTAGAACGTATTTATGCAATAGAAATTAAATACCTATTTTAGCATTATCTCTTTTTTCAGTAGCTTATTTTCCTCTACCTGAAGGTTGTCTGGAAGAGATTGCTTTTAGCGATAAAACCGCCAAAATTGTATTGTATTTGTATGTTCCTTATTTCTGTATCTGTTTTTCGTGCAATAAAGAATATATCTACAAATATGATACATCGATAATTAATCAAAATAATGATACGTAAAATACTTCATCGAGAACTAAGCGATGTATAGATATAGAGCGACCAGAGAGATCATTTTCAAATATATAAAAACAGTCGTTTCTAATTTTCATTTGTATTTTTACTATGGAACCCTAAAACAACTGACTGTGAATATGTGCCAATTGGATTTAGAAAGCTGGAGCTAGATGGTGGACCCGGTTAGGATTTCAATTTCAGATAATACTCAAGCCCCGTTAGAAAAAATACCACTTTTTAACCGTCAGCTTGGACAAAGAGGTTATAATAGACACGGAACATTTTGGTCCTCTGAATGCAATTTTCCAGTTGTAAGATAAAAAGTGCAATGTTAACATTTTTGGAACAAGTTACGGTATTGTGGTGGTGAAAAATGGGCCGCTTATAGTCTACATAGGCGCAAATCCTTAACCTAATACACCATTAGCTATTTTATGACATAACTAGTTTCTGCCCGCGGCATCGCTCGCGTGGTAAATCGATAAATCATAGCCTATATGTTATCCAGGTGTATGACCTATATTATTCTAAAGTTTTATTAAAATCCATTCAGTAGTTTTTTTGTGAAAGAGTAACAAACATCCATCCATACATACAAACTTTCGCATTTATAATATTGGTAGGATAGGCAAGGAATAAAGTTGGCGCGTTCTTTTTTCAGAATAACCTTATGGTTACAGTTGCAACAGTTGGAAGTGTTTTAACAAACAAAACTCAGGTCAAATAGTAATAAACGTGGCGAGAGTTTACTATCTAATATTTATGACATAATTGACTGGCCTGTTGATCGAGTGGTCAGAGACCCTGGCTATGAAACCAAGGGTCGCGGGTTTGAATCCCTGTAGGGGCAAATGTTTCGTGTGATAAACTTGGACATTTGTACTTGAGTCTTGGATGTTAATAAACTAAGTATGTTTATCCGTTCACCCAGTACCCATAGCAAAAACATAACCTTAGTTTGGAACTAAGGAATTGGTCTGTCAGTTTGGAGAATTTATTTATAAGCTATTTATAAGTAGCGGCGCGCCCCGACTTTGCCCGGGTACATAGTAAGATATTATACCAATGAACCGATTACCATTGTAATCTCGTCCTCATCTTTAACCTTTAAGCCACCTACCTGCATACACACATGTAATTACTTTTTAAATACAAACTTCCCGATTCCGTTGAATCTTTCCAAACCTGTTCCTGACAATTACAATCATAATTTAAACAGATTATCCGATTTGGTGCAGTGGTTCTACATTTCGATATCTCATTTTTGTTGATATACATTCTAAACAACCGTCAATTATTTTTACATAAAAGTAAATTTGTACCTTTGTTTGGAAGAAACTTGTACCCACTATGGAAAGAAAATCAAAATACATTTTGTTCCCACTATCCCGTTTCATTATTTAAAACCCGTTCCTGTAATGTGTTCCATATAGCTTAGATCAGGCATCGATTCCGATACTCTTTAGTTATTCATGGGTCAGTCTGACCCATCGAGAATAGACTAAGCGATGTGTTTATAACAGAATCTGTGCTTATAAAGTGTGATTAAAATATGTTTACTTAAATTCAAATAGATATGTAAATTTGTCGAGGATTAAAACCACCGTGGCGTTAATTTTATTTTTACATTTATTTAATTGTATAATTTTCAATTTATTCTGATCTCATAAGATCTATGTAAACTATAACTTTATATCTTCAAACTGCCTAAGTTTTCATTACTTAAATACCTGCGTGGGGGGGTTGATAATAAAATATTTTTTTTGGTCCAGGAGGGGTACCTGCCCTATTTATTTACGGCGTTTGCGATCATTAGAAATAATACTATCGAAACTAAGCGACCTTGTGCAAAGCAATGAGCAATCGTAATCCAACTTCAGTGTTACACCCCACCTTCTTAAAGGTTAAAAAAAATATTAGGTCAAAATATTATATATTTTGCTCAAAGATTCCATTACATACATACACCCAATACCCAAGCTAATAAAAGCGTGGTAAAAATAAGGTTGTTTGTATTTTTTTAAATTTAGTTATAACAACTATTTTTAAGGTTTAAGCGTAGCCTGAAATGTAGGTAGTGTTCTGTATGTATTTTCGTGCAATACAGAATATCTCATTATCTTCTTATCCATACTTACCATAGCAGATCCCTTAATTAACTTACTGTACTTTTACATTAAAGAATTTCGGCATTGAAGCTCTCAACTTGATATCAGTGGCAATAACATTCAACGGTGTTCAACTTTCACCTCAGGGGCTTTGATCTCGCCGTAATGAGCTTTAAATAAAAGCAGGTTAATATCAAAGAAGACGTAATAGAAATTTGAATACGAAAGACGTGAAATGTTTTCCTAATTTGACTATACGTCAACGTGGAATACTGTTATTTAACTTAGCTCTAAGACAGTGTCAAATAGAAAACAATGGAGGCGCTCAATTTTGGACGACACAAAGTTGAAAGTGCAGCCATTTTGTTTTTTTTTTTTAATTATTATTTACTCTTTGCAGTACGGCATTGATTTTGTGAAACTTATGAATATGTACAATGAGTGTATATGTGTATATACAATTACCCTTTTGGCGTTTTGCTGGTATTTTTTTCCTTGTGTACCTAATTGTTATAGATACCGTAGTATTTGTAATACGAGTGTACAACACTACAGGTATACAATTAATATACAATAAGTATTGTATATATATGTTTTGTTATACCATAAATCTAGGCTCTGGAAAGCTGGGTTAAGACTTAAGCCTAAGCTGTTTTATTAAATTAATGCTCAACTGAAATATACTGTGTATGACGAAAACGGAGTATTTCTGTGGTCTGTGGTGACGCTATTCGCACAAAATATTTTTTATCAAAAAACATGCTCTGGTTAGAGGCTGTCGCCCTAACTTTTGAAACGTCATCGAGCTATCCACTACAATAAAAAGGCTGACACTACCGAGATAATACATAGTTATAGAAATGGATGGATAGTATGTCTGTGGTTTTTGTAAATGGTTTTATATTATACTCGCAGCGCCTCGCGGCTTCACCCGCGTAGTTACCGTTCCCAAGGCAATATGAGTATGAAATATATCCTATGTTACTCCTTGATAAAGTAGCTTTCTATTGGTGAAAGAATTTTTCAAATCGGTCCAGTAGTTTTTGAGTTTATTTATTACAAACATACACATACACACAAATATACAAATCTTTCCTCTTTATAATATTAGTATTGTTTTTTTAATTAAATAGGCCACTGCTGTGCTCTCGCACGTGAAGGTATCTACGGAAGACCAGCGCCGTTGCGACACTAGACTGCCCGACATACATACAGATTGAATGCAGTCGGGGCCTGAGACGAGACATACCTGAGCTCTGCATTAACTCGCGCGCTATCTGTACGTATATGATATACTTGATGTTAAAAACCAATGTTTTTTTAATTTTGTTGAATTATACGTGTCATTAAGAATTTTTTTTTTTCTTTCAACCTTTTTGTCCAAAAGATAATTTAATTTCGTAGTAGCCAGCCAAAAGCTTAGCAATAAATCAAAGACTTTACTTAGAAACACTTAAAAGTTTGCGTAGGAAATTAACGATTAAACGTTGCAGTACATAGATTCAAACTCAGTTTTGCTTTGAACTTATTTAATTACAGTCGCTTTACAAATTGGGGGCTAAATATTGGACAGCTCTTGAATGGTGATCTTTTGCTGAGATATTATTTCACTGAATACTTGCTTAAAATGAGTATAATAAAAGTTTAAATAGCTAATCGCGATTCCAATTTATTGTTGATCAGAGTAACATTTTGTTTTAGATGCAGACAGCCGTAAAATAGAATTTCTTTCAAACACATGGCGTGTTTGAAGTTTCCTTCAAATGGGTTTTCTCCCGACCCGCTATAAAATGGCCATTCGTCGGTTAACTGACACTATTATACTACTTTATTTTTAGTATTTTTTAGTATATACGTAATCTGTAAACTATTTATACTGAATTGTTATTAGTCTATTGCAATATTTTTGAAAGCATGTTATTTTGACTAAATAATATTTACAAAACCTTAAATTAAGTACACCCTACGAAAAGCCATCTCGCGCATGAGTGAGCTGTCCGGTAACCACACTCGCGAAAAAGCTAGGCAACACGAAAAGCGTGTTTTATTTATTTATTTTCTGCGTTTTTTTAGTGCTTGTAATTTTTTTCTATTACATTTTTTATACGGATTCTTTAAATTAAATTTAAGTATTTTACTCCTGTTTTAGTTTCGTAATGTAAAATTTGGGTAATGATAAAGTTATACTTTTAGAATGGATTTAGACTTTTATTTTGTAAACCCTCTCTAACAGAATTTGCGTAGATGGAGCCAGCGAAATCTAGTATCATAACCCAACAAAAACAGCAATCCAAAAGCACTACGTTAATCAAACAAAAAATTAATTCAATCTCTATGAAAGTGAAAATTCCATTTAGTGGAAGTGAATATTTTAATTTAAAATAGGCACCTTAATTCCATTTCATATTCTCGAACCAACTTCCATTCGGGTTATGGAACTTTTTGTAGAATAAAACATTATGATTACATAATTTCAGCGTGGACCTTTTTATTGCAAGCTCGCCTTGAAATTAAACTCGCCTACTTTGTTGATTTTAAAACAGACTCCGGCTACTTTCTAGGGTTCCCTATCAGAGTGGGAAAATATTGCATACTTACACTTTTTTTATTACATAATAAGGGTTCCTAATGACAAAAAATCAGTAATCTGTGACAATGGACTATCTTCTGTTAGAAGTTATTATAATAGTTTTGACCAGTAATGTTTCTCGAACACGACTGATATGATATTGATTTTTTTACATTTAAATGGGTTTTATTCATTTTATTAGTTTTAAATTTAAATTTAACGATAAATAACATCATTAGGAAAATTTGGTTTATATACCTACGGAATAACCAAGGTCACTAAAAATTTTTGTTTAGTCCTTCAGTTAGATTAATTATAAATTATTATAAAATATTTAACAAGAGTTTTTTTTATTTATCTATAAAAACAACCATTAACGAAGGTACAATGCATTCAAGTAGCGCTCGACGTCACACTTTCGTAAAATTTTTACTAAATGGTGACTTCACAAGCCCCTACTTCGAAACTTTGATTCTCTTTATCTTTGTGATTTTATATTATAATCTAACTGACGAACTAGATAAATAATAATAAATAATAAAAAAATTCTTCAGACTGACACACCAATTACCTAGTCCCAAACTAAGCTTATAAGCTTGTGCTACGGATACTAGGTGAACGGATAGACATACGTAAATACGTTTATAAACATCCATGACTCGAGTACAAATATCCATGTTCGTCACACGAAATATTTGCCCCTAGCGGGATTCGAACACGCGACCCTTGGTTTCGTGGCCAGGGTCTCTTACCACTCGACCAACGGGCCAGTCAATTCAATAGAATTATAATTTTATAATGCAAATATCATCCCTATTCTCGACGCCGCCGCGCCGACTGACATATTTTATGGTTTTACCGTTACCACTGAGTTTAGTGGTAACGGTAAAACCATAAATGTCATATATAAATGTTGCATTTCGTGACAGTGCGCTGTCACAATGCGTGTATTAGGTAAAGTACAATCATGGGCACCACTACTTTTAATTATCACAATCAAAATATAAGTAATGTGTTCATACGATTTTGGATACACTTCTAATCGACTACTACTTACCTGGCGATTTTAGTTCTGTAATTCAATTCCTATTCTCAGACTGTAGTCTTGTGACGTCAGCTGGGCTACTGCGTTCGTCGAATTGAGCAAGGTGTCAGGCTGCGAACTCGTTCAAAGTATTGAATGCGGTTCGGACTGCATGTCCTCTGTCGATTTTGCGTCTCCCGAGACGAGTTCAGCCGTCTTGACACTCCAGGCGAGTTAAGTACTGATGGCAAAATAATTAATATAATTTGTTTTTGTCGTGTCTTTTAAAACCCCTTAATCCTATGCGTTCTGATTTGTGCGTTTGATCCCCACTTACGATTTTATCCCCACTAAATTTTTTTGTCCTATGCCTGGTTGTTAATAATTGCTATATATATTCGTTAGATCATAGTTCATGAGCTTGATAGCAATGTTTGTGATGTTCTATGTATTTACAAAAAATAACTATTTAAACCACTCATTGGTGCAACGCTGTCAATCTTACACTGAGCTCCTTGGCTAGCGAGGCGCCAACTGCGGTAAGTCAGATCTAACTGCAGACAACTGCATGCAGTTGAATATATCGCCTGCGCGCGGTTGCTGCGATGATGTCCGTTTGAAGGCAGTCTTAAGCTTACTAGCAATACTACGTGTAAATCAAAATGTCAGTTACCGCAATCAATTCATCGAAATTGCACAACTACCTTTCGAATAGGCTGGTTAGCTTAACTTATATTCTGACAACGTAATATGTCATCTAGCAATCAAGGATGATTTATATCAATTTCAAATTCAAAATCTCTTTATTTATACAGGCTTTAAAATAGCACTTATAAATAGTCAACTTAAACAGAAAAGAAAACATGACCACCAGTTCTGAAGGTAGACTCTATCGAGAAGAAACTGGCAAGAAAAGAGTAACTATCGAGTTACTCTTTTAAATGTCAAAAATTACAATTTCGTAATTAATAATCTATACTTACTAGGTAACCACAATGCAGGTGAACACTTCATTATGAAGTTAAACATATATGTGTCAGTCTGGAGAATTTCTTATTACCCAATAATAATATTTATTATATCTAAAAACCACTGATGGCGAGATCATGTTATTCTCATAAATTAAGAAATCACTACGTTTCCCGTCATTGCTAACGCTACTATACCCAACAATACGAGTACTGAGTTATTGCTACTTGCATATACATTTACATAGGACAGCTTTGCCCTCAGCTGCAATGCTGAAGTCGATCGACAATGAAATATGCATGAGACTCATGCTCCCAAGATGTAGCGCCTTAACACGGAGAATTGCGTCATTTGTTATTTAAAACAGATGCAAGTGAGTTTGGACGAGTTAAATTTGTTGCAAAACTTGAATCATAGAAATGATATTTGGTTGACACGAGTGAGTCACGAAGAAGAGATGATGTTTATTGGGTCAATTCATGGTTGGGTAAATTCATGATGCGTTCTTATCGCTAAAAGCTCGCTAAAATCTCTTTTACTCGATGTCGCATTCGGTTGTCACCCTGCCCCATGCGCCAAGAGTTATGGGTTCGATCCCCACCCAGGCAAACAACCATGAATACTTGTTTGTTCTGTATATGGCTGTTAATATCTAATATTTAAGCATATAATTGTAATACCACTGTTGATTCTGATATACGTAACACAAGTGCTTAAGCTACTTACCTCAGAGTCAGATCAATGTATGTGATGTAGACTGATATTTATTATTATTATTATACCTGTGTACATAGAAAGCTTCAGTATTTATTAGGTAAATATGTCATCGCTTCACCGACTTGTAAAGTGTGTCCGCTATTTTGAAAGGAAAAATCATGACACAATTTTTCTTTTTTATTTTAGGAATAGGGCCTTGTTGCTTTAGTTCCATTTTTCTGAGAATAAAGTTACAAAATCTTAGAAAAAGTAATATTAATTGATTTCGACTTGACTAATCTAGTAAAGTCTAGGTAAGTAGTAAATTTTAATTTCAAGAAAAGCAATCGTTTCTCCATAGTACTTGTAATCCACAACGGATTCTGTAGAAAAAAACTGCCGATATCCGTTAAAAATAGACCAATTTGCTCTAGTTACATTTTATTAAGAGAATATCGAAATTGCTATTTAAAGAAGCCTCAAAATACCTAAAATTCCCAATGTGGCAAGGTCCCACATATCTTCAAAGTGCCTTCAAACGAACTCATTATTCAAATACTTGAAAGTCACAGTTCTAACCAAATCACGGACCTCACTGTTGGTGAGTTCTCCGAAACGTGAATTATGCTACACTGAACTTGAAATGAATGTGTTGCGAGGTATCAGTGAGAATTAATTAAAAGGTTGGATACTACATATGCGAAAATGGATCAATGTAAATAGAATTAACTAACTTAACTTTACGCCACTTCCCTAGCGGGATAGGCAGAGACAACCAGTTTAGTTAGTTAGTTAAATAAAATTAAAATATCGTTATAGAACGCATTAAACTCGGTGCTAAGGGACGCATTTTTCTAACAGCTATACCGATTGTGGAAACTTTGGTGTATGTTTTTAAGTAAGACAAAGCATGGAAAGGCAAATTTGGCCTAAAAATATGCTTCAAAACCCTCTTACATGGTTCTTTACACACAACAGAAAAATAGTATTTTTTCATGGTTCTTTAATATATCTACGAATGAATGAATGTCTTTATTTTATTACTCGTTGGGCGAGCGATTTCACCTCCGTTTATGGTTAATGTTATATAGCCTATGGTCTTCCTCGATAAATGGGCTATCTAACACTATTATTTTTCTAATCTGTTTCTGAGATTAGCGCGTTCAAGCAAACAAACCAACAAACTCTTCTTCTCTTATAAAGCTGAAAAGTTTATTGTAGATTTATAGTTACGAGCGCTTTAATCATGAGCGGTGGTAGCTTAATGGTAAGGTCACGCGCCTCTTAGCCGAAGAGTGTGGGTTCAAACGTGGGCACATACCTCTGGACTTTTCAAATCTATGTACGTATTTATACCACTAGCTCGACGGTGAGGGAAAACATCGTGATGAAACCTGCAAATTAAAACAACTTTGGATTTGTAACCATGATCCAAAAATTGTCTGGTTCCCCTATTAAGGGTTACGAAGGTCAGATCGGCAGTCGCTTCAATGTAATTATTAGAGAATATTTAATGAAATGCAAGTAAGAATTCCTATAAATACTTTAATTACAATTTACACGGGCAGAGAGAGAACACAAGCGCACCAAGCGGTGAAAGTCTGAATCAACATTGGTTTGTTTACAAAGTCAGCATAGGAAACAGTGTTTATGAAGGCACCTTTAAATTTATCTACTTAATAGTAATTACCAGACTCGCTAAATCCTGGATCATGGTCTAAGCGGACCCCGTCTAAGCATGGGACGTAACGCTAGGAAGATGGCATTAATAAGACTCCTAAAGTCACAGTTTAAAATGCAACTAGGAACTATGCTTGAGGATGATGCTTATAACCCTTATTGTCATGTTTGCTGTAAAACAAATTCAGGGGACCATTTCTACCGATTTCGTAATACGTGTTCAACGAATAATTCGCGCGGGGCTAGATATCAATTCCTCGCAGTAGACATTCATTGTATTGAGATTAAATTTTCAACAATCCAGTTGTATTGTTTTGACAGGCGGTGTTTGAGACGTGAGAGATTTACAGTGATTGGCCAGCTTCTCGGAGCTACATTGAAATGAGATCAGGTAGTGTAAGAGCGGACATGGACGAACTATTTGAGTGCTTTACCTCTTGAGTGTATCAATCTTGCTACTTGTTCTTGTATAATAAATAAATAATAATAAATAAATAATAAATTCTTCGGACTGACACTGCAATTCCCTAGTTCCAAACTAAGCTTATGCTTGTACTGTGGATACTAGGCGAATAGATAGACCTACTTAAATACGTTTGTAAACCATCCATGACTCGAGTAAAAATGTCCATGTTCATCACACATTTGACCCTAGCGGGATTCGAACACGCAACCCTTGGTTTTGTGGCAGGGTCTCTGACCACTCGAACAACGGGCCAGTCAAACATGATGATTAACACATTCTTACTTACTAATATAATAAATGCTTATGTAAGTCGGTCTGTGTGTTGGTAAGCCTATATTTTTTATAGTTTACGACGTCTATAGAAAGTTACTTTATCCCGAAAAATTTATATATATCAGGTGACGCCGATTAGGTTTCTGTAATAGACCAAATTTTATGCTGGCGGAGCGGCGGGTAAAAGCTTGTTCTTTATATATATACCTGCCTAATATGTTATGGTTAATAAATATAATAAAAGCTTTGCAATTCTTCATGGCCTATACTACATATTGTGATGAAAAATCGTTCTCAAATGTTAAAGAGCCATACACGACATATAAATATTTATGTCTTTTCTATGTAATGCTATAGTTAAATTCTCCAGATTGACACACCAATTCCCTAGTTCCAAACTAAGCTTATGCTTGGATACTAGGTGAACGGTTAGACATACTTAACTACGTTTATAAACATCCATGACTCGAGTACAAATGTCTATGTTCATCACACAAAACATTTGCCCTTAGCGGGATTCGAACCCGCAACCCTTGATTTTGTGGCCAGGGTCTCTGACCACTCAACCAACAATCCAAAAAAAGTAAACACTGATTCCATCATCGAAAACATGTTTTCGTATTCGAATGATTGACGTTCCATTTCACTAACATTGGGACATACGACACGGCTTCATTCTACATTTCTCGTTTGTAATGGAACGTTTCGTCCACTGGATAGGCTATTCACAGATTGTCAGAGTGATGTAAGTGTCAGGAATTGCTTTTGGCTTCGAGACAGCATTGGCTGTCTTGGTACTTGAGATGGAACTAGTATCAGAGGCAGTTTCAATTGCAAGCATGAGCAGTAGAGTATAGTATATTGTAAATGCTCTGAGAAGTACAATATAGCTTGCAGGCGAAATATATATGTATTTGTGAAGCATACATAACATACATAACCTTACGCCCATAATCCCCGAAGGGGTACGCAGAGTCAACGAGGTAGCAGGCCCTTTTAACCACATTCAGCCATTAACAAAACACGGCTGGGTTAGATGGAAAATTGCAAAAAAATTGTGACAAATGGCTAGCCTGTCGCCCACACAATCACATACCCTAAACCCGATACACCATTAGTCGTCTTCTACGACATGCTAGGCAAAAAACACAGTTGGCACCTTCTTTTTAAGTCCCAGACCAACATGAGACAAAGGGCTGAGTAAGATAGAAAAATTGTGAAGCAAAAATGATTAAAAATACGTTATGTTGTTAAGGTAAACTAGTATAGTAAAATTAAATGATTAACTTTTTAATCTAGCGGTTAGCGACCAAAGATCGTGGAAACAAAATCTCGTTTTGGTGGGAACCACAAGAGTTTTCTATATAAAGAATCCGTATATAGTCAACCCTATTACGTTATACGTATTTTTTGATATGACGGATAATAAATAGTGGCCTGGGACTTAAAAATAATGGACCAACAGTGTCCCTTTTCTACCTATGTCGTAAAATAATAATTCTCCAGACTGACACCAATTCCCAAGTTCCAAACTAAGCTTATAAACATGTGCTATGGATACAAGTACAAATATCCATATTAGTCCAAGAATCTTTAAAACGGGTACGTGGAGTCATAAGTTAGAGAAACCCTGCCATAGAGGATTACGAGCGAAGTGGAATGTAACATACATTCCATCCAAAAGCAACGATGGTTGAAAACGAGATACACAAATCCCACTTATACACTTTGATCGACTTTCATAAACAAAAATCGATACTCTTAACGTATTCCAACTTCGGAAAGCGATATGATTTAGGCATACTCCTACGAACAAACATTGTAAATATTGTAATCCACCCCGAATGTATCGAAGACAAACTTTGCGCTTCAACTTTACGCGAATCGGTGGGGATTAAAGCACTCCCGTATGTGTTAGGTGTCGCATGTGTTATTAGTAGCGAGATTATGTATACAAATACCCAGCTTGGTCTAGCATATTTGTCGTATACTTATAACATAGCCTAGCATATATATGCATTTGAATCAACATCCTAGAACGAGAAATGCCGCGTGTATAATTGAATTACTAAAACTTCAGTAGGTATTTCATAACCTGAGACGTGTTGACCATTTCCAAACGAAACGAAATAAATAACTTCAACAAATCAGCATCTATATTATAACTCTTTAAAATGTAATGAACAACTTTAAGAAACTGTTGCGATTTTTTTACAAACAAATATACATATAAATTACGCCCACAATCTTCTAAGGGGTAGGCTGAGTCGAAGGAATAAAGAGCTCTTTAAATCACAATTTTTTTCTAACAATTTCACAAACCGCTTTAGTGGTTATGTACCAAACTATTATCCATTAAAAGGTAACGCTAGGTTCCTTAAGCAAGAGGTGCAAGTCTTTCAAGGGATTACTGGCACAATGAGAAAGTTCGAGGCTTACAGTTGCAAACTTGGCTTGTTGGTGTCAGATGTGAACTCAGGGAAATTCCACTTTGGAACTGGAAACATTAATCTGGAGTACTTACTATTTGACGTCAGCATGAACCTGTTTGATGGCAGCTGTGAAAGCTTAAGGCTGTGAATATTCCGTTTTCGTAATAGATAAGTACACCTGTCGCATGTTGGCTAGGACTTAAAAGAATCCTTCCCGCTGGGGTCTTCGGTTTGCCGTACTGGGGGGCTTAGTAGGCCCTGGTTACCAGGACAGGGCCGAAGTCAAGAGGGACTCCGAAGTGGACCGCGACTGCTCGAGTTAGGACTAAATAGTCGCTGCACCGACCGCAGCACTGTCTGCGGTCGGACGAGGATTGCCAAGGAAGAGGAGGAGCTGAGTGTTTCGATGCTCAACTCCCTATCTTCGGCAACCCGGCAGGGGCGCACTGAGGATGCGTTGCGGTGGTTCGCGGGGAGATCGCTCCCCGCGTCGTTAGGGCTCTGCTCTGGATTTGGGCGGTCGGGTGGAAAAAAGAAGAACTTAAAAGAATGACTGTAATTTTGATGTGCCTTACATAAATATAATATGCTTTTTTCTTTTTCCCCAAAATAATTTCACATCTCGCTTACTTATTTACGTCTTCTTACCGTCTCACAAGCATCCTCATAAAAAACTCTAGGAAAATGTATATCTGATTAAACAGAAAAAATATTAATACTACAACTTTTTAGTCCTGTACTTACATCTCATTGTGCGATTCTCAAGCGAGACGAGTAAAATGAAAATTCATCACCAATTTCGAGGCTAAGAATTTTCAGAGCGAGAATTTATTACGGCGCTATCTGCCCCTTTGCGCAGAAAACCGTTCCTGCCGTTTTTACCTGCCAATTACAGCTTTCTACTTCTATTCCTGTAGTCTAAGAGCGCATTTTAGCTTTCATTAAGCCGTTTCTTACTCCAAGTACAATTAAGAAGTAAAATTAAACGTTTTATGCATTGCAATAAGTGTAAGTTTGTTGAGAATTGTGTTTTGAAATGCAACTATTAATATTTAATTTTAATGTATAACTACGATTATTCTCATATCATATTCCATTGTAATATTTACCTTTAAAATCGATTATTACGTCTCTGGCGTTTATTTCGACAGGCCCGATTCGACAGGTCGAGTCAGATACCTTGGCCATGAAACCAAGGTTCAAATCCATCTAAGGGCAAATGTTTCGCGTGATGAACATGGAAATTTGTACTCAAGTCATGGATGTTTATAAAACTACGTATTTAAATATGTCTATCCGTTCCCCTAGTATCCATAACACAAGCTTATAAGCTTAGTTTGGAACTAGGGAACTGGTGTGTCAGTCTGGAGATTTTTTTTTTTTTTTAATTTATTTTATTTTTTCTTTTCAATCTGTAAATTACTTTGACAAAAATAACAAACATACATACATTGACTTTCAAGCTTTTGGTAATGTGTTGTTATTTTAATGTTACAAACAGATACCACAATTTAATTTAATTGGACATATATTATATTTTATTTAGCGGTAAGCAGCGAACGAATATATTATTAAGCTACTTCTACAAGCACACAGTCTGGTTGATGGTGAGCAGTCATCATCTACCTACTTCTCTCGCTAATACCTGAACTTGACAAGCTCGATGGCGCATTCGGTAGTGACCCTGCCCCATGCGCCAAGAGTTGTGGGTTCGATCCCCACTCATGACAAACATTCGTGTGATAAATACTTGTGTTTGTTCTGTGTCTGGGTGTTAATATCTAATATTTAAGTATATATTTGTGATACCATTGTTGATTCTGATATCCGTAACACAAGTGCTTAAGCTGCTTATCTCGCAGTCAGATCAATGTATGTGATGTAGTCTGATATTTATTATTATTACCAAAAGGTTCACTTTTAAGTATTGATTGGCTGTAGTGATAGCATGAAGGCTCATGAACCAAGCTCCTCAACTACTAGTCTAAGGACTAGTATATTGATACAACCCTACATGTACGTTAACGATACCCGTTGATAATGGACGTGCTTTTCCTCTCGCCTCCAATTAGCGACGGAGGACAGGGATGCATCTAGGGCCACACAAGTTATGTTAACGGAGAATATGAACGTTAGCTTGGAAATGCAGCAACGGTAATATAAATTTAGCTATTCTACCTTTAGCTAAAGGCTTCTACATTACTGTGTTTTGTCTGTCGTCTCAGCCAACATCCTTTAATACGAACGCTGTTTACATATTCAAGCGGTTACACACCGTTTTATGAGACTAAGAAAGTTGACTTAATATCTGGAACGGCGCCATTAAGTAAACAGGCTAGAATGCTAATTAAAAAGCTTATTTAATTAGTTTGATCTGCGATGATTGGATATTAATATAATCACTTACTATTTTCTTGAAATGCGTTTTTTATTAGAGTTTAATAAAAAAAACAATCCGGCAAAAATTAGTCGACGGATAAATACAGGCAACTGATTTTTATATACATACATACATATACATATATACGCCTACTCCCTTGGGAGTAGGTAGATATCACATTGTTCCACTTGCTACAATGCTGGCACACACTTTTATCTTCTTTTACATTCATAAGTCTTATCATCTACTTTTAAAAATGTCTGTCGGAAATTTTACTTATAAAACAAAAATATTTTAAAATTATTCGTACTGTTCTTCTTTCTTAGTATTGTTCTTCTTTTCGCTGTTATTTTTATCTCCCTCATGTTAGTAGGATTCAAAAAGTCTACTTATACCTACGAACTACTTGGTTTAAGGAACTCATTGATCATTAGATTCCTACTAATATCCACTTCTTATGTTAGCTATCCCTGAGGGGATTGCGGCCGAGTTAAAATGCATGTATTTTATATCTATTGAAAGTTTTGAAGAAAAAAATATAATCTAGCAAAAAGGCAGACAGTTTTAAACAATACTTATCTTCTCAATACGCTCCAGGGTGGTGCTTAAATCCATTATTGCACGATCCGATCGCGACACAGATCAGTAAGACAGACACTTTGACCCACGCGGCGCCGGGAAGCGTCGCCCGAGTGGAAAATTGGGAATAAAATTGCAATAGCGATATTGCCTTTTTTATAAAGTTAAAATACTGGCTGGAAACGAAATGATATTATAAGTTTTTAATTGAAGATCTGGGTTCTTTTGCTTTTTTGCTTATTTATTTGAAAAAGGAAGCATTATTAGGAAATTTACGACTGTCAAACTTATTCATAAACAAAAGCTAAGATAATAGTCCAAGAAAATAGACCTTTAAATACGAATTTGAGGTAAATACTTGAATTTTTGATATAAGTTACTTTGAAAGATTTAAAAACGAACTGTGAAAGTTTTTTGTAAAATCACCCCCGAGAACATTTGAAAAAAAAATAAAAAGTATTTGTTTTTGAAATTTTGGGAAAACGGTAAGTAGTAGCAAAAAAAGGTTTAAATAAAAGTTGTAGAGCATCAGATTTTATAAAGAAATGCCCTGTTTATGTTTTCGCTAGTATTATAATTATCCGAGATAGGGCGGTTAGAAGTTCGGGGATGATAGTAATAGTCCGGTCAGTTTTCCATTTTGATCTGAAAGGATAGGACCAACGGGAAAATTTGTGTGTGTACTAGATATTTAACAATCCAGAAATTCAGGTCTCTGACACATCAGGTTAGCTAAAAAAAAAAGCGCGGAAGATCGAAAAAGGCAAATAACTCATGAGTAGTGCAAAATATTGGAAAATGCTAAAGGTAAAAGTTATAGATAATTGAATTTCCTACAAAAATGGTATTGCATATTTTTTCATAAGTGCGATACTTTTCGCAAAAAACACGCCTAAGTGTAAAATTATTTAAAAATGTTTTTTATCTTTCAAGTTTTTCTCAATAAATAAGCGAACGAAAGTGCTGCTTATTATTGAAAAATAGACTTAATAATGTAGCTATACGCATTGTTATTTATTAAGAAAAACTTGAAAGATAAAAAACATTTTTAAATAATTTTACACTTAGGCGTGTTTTTTGCGAAAAGTATCGCACTTATGAAAAAATATGCAATACCATTTTTGTAGGAAATTCAATTATCTATAACTTTTACCTTTAGCATTTTCCAATATTTTGCACTACTCATGAGTTATTTGCCTTTTTCGATCTTCCGCGCTTTTTTTTTTAGCTAACCTGATGTGTCAGAGACCTGAATTTCTGGATTGTTAAATATCTAGTACACACACAAATTTTCCCGTTGGTCCTATCCTTTCAGATCAAAATGGAAAACTGACCGGACTATTACTATCATCCCCGAACTTCTAACCGCCCTATCTCGGATAATTTTAATACTAGCGAAAACATAAACAGGGCATTTCTTTATAAAATCTGATGCTCTACAACTTTTATTTAAACCTTTTTTTGCTACTACTTACCGTTTTCCCAAAATTTCAAAAACAAATACTTTTTATTTTTTTTTCAAATGTTCTCGGGGGTGATTTTACAAAAAACTTTCACAGTTCGTTTTTAAATCTTTCAAAGTAACTTATATCAAAAATTCAAGTATTTACCTCAAATTCGTATTTAAAGGTCTATTTTCTTGGACTATAAGTTCTGGGTGCTATCGAAGTAACTGGGCGAATTGCAGTAAAAAATACTGATTAAAAATATTTTTTTTTTCTTTTTTTAATTTCAGCTGGCGCAATTCAATAACTTCTTCTACATTATTATAATGGCTCTCGGTCAACCGGTGCCATAATGACAATTTTGATTTCTCTATTTGAATCTTGAACAGAGTGGATTTTATTTAAAACTCTTATTAAAATCTTACTAAAATAATGAAAGATGACGCAAGCTGTTATTTAAATAGACTTACCTGAACCCATAAAAACCCTCAACTTGAAATCATCCCACCACATCGAACCAAGAGAAACTTGTTTTCAAAACCAACTGGGAAGTAAGTTTTCAATCAGTAGTCCGGCTCCGTAATGGGCAGATCGTAATTAACGTCTGTCGATAACACGCGACCGGCGAGATCAAAAGTCGCCGTCAGCCCCGGAGATCGGACGAGATTAGTAGGGGCCTGCTACACCCGGACACATAGAGTTTGGAGAACCTTGGCAACCTCCTCATGGATGCAAAGGCACTCATCATTTTAGCCACGTGGCTTAGTAGCCATTCCACCATCGTCTGCCAGAAATAGGACCTTCGATCCAGAGCAACCTGAAAGTCAAACACACCATGTCGTTCTCCTAACCAGAGTGATATTGCGTAACGCAGTTCTTTCAAAAAAGGGTGGAAGAATCATCATATTCTATTGATATGTTCCTAGCTAGTTATTTGTAGTCTGCTAAGACCCTTATTTTCGTAGTCGCTGGATCTCAAAAATAAAATATCGCAGTATTGTCTGTCTATCTAGATTTAAATAAACGAGAATAGGTTCTAAAACTCAAAGTCACCTAGATTATTAGATCCCCCATGTCTGGGTACAGCAATGAATCCACCATTTATCGCCAGGAGTTTGATATAGGCTCTGACTAAGGTCTTAAGAAAATGCATAAATAATTTTTATTATTTAAGATAAGAGCTGCTAGCACTGAAAATACTCCAATCTAATTCATAAGCTTTTATTATATTTAAGTAAGTGCCTAAGTGAAGCAAGCTTTGACCATCAGACATTAGCCCACAACATTTTTTCACACAAATCTTGATGGTACCATAAATATATGCTGTTTACATCGACATATCTATTCAGCTATTTGCGATGAAATGGCTTTCAGACCAATATAGATCATTGATCTAAAAGGTTGCTTATTCAGGTGAAGTTAGTGTATTAAAAACGGTTTACTTATGGGCTGAATAGCGAGGAGTGAGGATACAAAAAATAGAGATGGAATACATCAAGGCTGTCTTGACAAGTTAGGCCATACATGTTTTCTTTAAATAACATAACATTACCCTATGTGACGCTTTTCCTCAGAGTTGAAGACAATCGCTTTTTTTATAAAATTTGAGGTGAAGAGTAAATAGATTTGATAAAAAATTTATTAAGTGTAATTTAGGTTAAGTAGCAAATCGAAGGATGTGACTCTCTTATCTTCTTACTAGCTGTGGTTTTTATACCAATCTTATGCTCTTATATATACTAATATTTATAGCTGAATAGTTTGTTTGCTCGAACGACCTAATCTCAGAAACTACTGGTCCGAATTGAAAAATATTTTTTGTGCTGTATAGTTAATTTATCGTTTTATCAATGTACTTTATTAATAACCGCTTGTCAACATTGTGGAAGCAATAAACGATTAGGTATTGAGTATCGAGAAAGGCTTTATAACATTAACTATACACGCGAGCGAAACCGCAGGCACAGCTAATAAGGAGGTAAGGGAGTCACATCCTTCTATTTGCTTATCCTGGCTCATATATTTCGCTTTTTCTGCATTCATAAATTATTCATCATATCTACTTGCACTTTACCTCAATTTATATAAAAAAAAAACAATTTGGTCATGGTCATTGCTTGGTACATTTCTTTTAAACATTACAAAATTGCCAGTTAAGTATCTATTCCAAACACTTCCTTTATAAATATAACATTGCTCACTTTATCAAATCCCACAAAATTTACTACAAAACAATAAAAACTATTCTCACAAAGAAATTTTTGCATATTTAAAGTTGGCAGACGGATTTCAACTTTATATACATTCTCAACTTCTATAAGGTTTTGCTTTATATGTTAATTAAAAATAGAATATATATTTAACGATATGTATATTATACATATTAGTTAGTTGACATATTATGTCAACTGCAAATATAGCATGCTTGTTTATTTAAGTTCGTAAAATTAAAGTGATTAATTATTTTATTTATGTTAAGTTGGATGTACGTAAGAACTAAATTTCAACTAATTCATGAAAATTTTCAAAACTCATTTATTTTACTAGGTTCATATAAAATACAAGGAAAATAGCTTTTCTCCGCCAAGGAGAAACATAAAACGAAATCTCACTGAAACATGATTAATTTTGACTTATAACACTAAGCATGATTTAACAAAAAATTGTCTAGGCCCACAAAGATTGTTTTGATTGAAAATTCCAAGCCAATGGTTCGAAAAATTAGTTTTTGTAGCTGAAGTAACTACTTGACGTTAACTGTTTTTTGAATTTTTTTCGCATTCGAGAAAACATCTACCATCCTTCTTTTGGGTAAACAAACGTGTATTGCTATCTGGTTTAATTGGGATACCCTTGAACGAAGTTATAACGAGTATGTTCGTACTGTTTTGACAGTTAAAAGCTACTGGAAAATCTGCAGCAATTAATTGTTACCTAGGAAAAGAACACGACGTACGTTTTTATAAAAAAAATGAATGGTGAAAATATATGTCTTTTAAATAAAAGTATTTATTTAACGGCATTATTTTTTAATTTAACTGCCAGATAAACATGGAAAATAAACATGAATGATTTAGTAGTATTTTAGCATATTTGGATAGATAACAAATATCAAAATTTTACATCAAGGGACACTAGTTTTATTTCTGGCTAAATGTGGTTAAAGAGGCTTACCGTCACTTGAATCTGGCTTCCCCTAAAGAGATAAGGCGCGTGATGTTATGTAACTAATATCATTATCGATAAACAATAGCTTAAAGTTCTCTCAACCTATTTCAGTTTCGAAGTCGAAGTATTGTAGTATTAGACCCACAAACTGTGTGTCTGTGGGTCGTGTGTATGTGTGTGTGTGTGTGTGTGTGTGAAAGTTCACACAACCATTTCGCCAGCTGTTACCGCAGAGGTTGTGTAAATTGTAAACTTGCCGCGTTACCGATTGTTAAGCTTCCGTTGCTACAAACAAAACGCTACGAGCGCTACGAAATGCTACGGTGCGCTACGAATCGCTTCTCTTTGAATAACTTGTTTACTGTATCGCGGTGTTGCTATTTAAAAGGCTCACTTGCTACTTAATATTTGCTTGTAAATGTTTTTGATATTATTTAAATATATTACGTATAAATAAGAAAAATGTGTCGTAATTTGTGGAACAGATAATTCATATGTTTTTAGATCTAGGATATGACGGATCAAGCATAACGTTAATAAAATGATAAAGATCACACGTCGCATTCGATTTGTTATAGAGTCTCTATCGTGTGTCTTTTGGGATCTATATTTTTTCATGGATAGTGTTGTTATTTGAATAAATGAAACTGTATTTAATAATTAGAAACGTTGTTTTATTGAACAAGATTACAATAGGTACGCCATTAGCAAAAATTAGACAGTCACTCTGACACATCGACACAGTGTTGCCAATACAATAGATAAAAATGTATCTACATTGCTTGTCTATTAACACCCCTTCTCAATGTAAATACATTCCTATATTATAACTAATTAACATTATTAACTTCTAATTTTAACACAAAATCTTTTGAACTTAAACTTTTAATATTTGTTGTGAACACTGCACGTATTTAAATGCCTCATAATTAATTCTTTACACAAAGCTTTTGTTAACATGTCTGCTGGTTGTTCACTAGTGTTAATATAATCAATACAAATCCTATTTTCCTTAACTAAGTCCTTTACAAAATGGTACCGAATATCTACATGCTTCAAACGCTTTATATTATCTGTTTTTGCATTTATTATGGCTGATTGATTATCACAATATATTTTAACTGGGTAAATGCTTTCACATTCAAAATCATTTAGTAAATTCGCAAGCCAGCAAGCATCACTCACAGCCATACTCATTGACACATATTCAGATTCTGTGGAAGACAAGCTGACTGAAGCCTGTTTCTTAGAGCACCATAAAACTAAACAGTTCGAAAATAAAAACAAATAACCTGAGGTAGACTTTCTATCTTGAAGATCAGCCCCCCAGTCAGCATCACAATAACCCTCGAGGGTAAACTCCTTACACTTATAAATCAACTTATAATCCAAGGTATGCTTTACATATCTTAAGACCCTCTTTAATGCACATAGTAACTCATTATTTGCACATGTCTGATACCTGCTTAACATAGAAATTGGAAAACACAAGTCAGGCCTAGTTCCTAATGACGCATACATTAAGCATCCTATAATTTGCCTGCATAATGTTTCACACTTTTTATCTTTAGATGTGGTTTCATTTGAAAATATTTTAGTATTTAGGTTGGGGTCCATAGGGGTTAGCGTTTCCTTACAATTCTCCATATTAAATTTTTGTAATACACTCTCCAAATAACTTTGTTGATCTAACTCTGTAATGCCAGTTTCCAAATTTTGCTTAACATTTATACCAAGAAAATTAGATACATAACCAAGATCCTTCATTTTAAATTCTTTATTCAAAATAGCTTTAATTTGTAAAATAATTTTCTTACTTGACCCAATAAATAATAAGTCATCGACATAAAGTAACAAGTAGGTCTTATCATTGTCATTACATCTTTTAAGTAAACATGAGTCATACTTAGATCTTGTAAATCCTTCTCTAGCCATCACTGAGTTAAATTTAGCATTCCAACATTTAGGTGAACTTTTTAAACCATATAAAGCTTTATTTAATTTAACAAGGTTGTTATTCCCAGAGTAAGCCCCTTCTGGCAATCTAACATATACTTCCCTATCTATATCACCATACAAAAACGCTCCAGTAACATCCATCTGATGTATAGGCTGATTTAACTTAGTTGCTATAGCTACAAAGACTCGAAAGGTAGATAACTTTGCTACTGGTGCATATAATTCACCCAAATCAAATTCACTATTTTGCTCAAATCCCCTAGCGACTAGCCGTGCTTTATATTGCTTGACGTCCTTACTTCCCTTTAATTTAAAGACCCACTTACTGTTTATAATTTCTCCACTGGCGGGTGCACTACACAAGTCCCAGGTGTTATTGTCTCTCAAGTTTTGCAATTCTTTATTCATTGCCTCTCTCCATTTACTCGAGTCACTTCTTTTAATTGCCTCTTCATATGTAGCTGGTTCATATTTCTCACTTACTACATTATTGCACTCATAAAACAATGTTTGTTTCCTTGTTCGCTTTGGCCTTTCATCTCGTACCTGTACTATTTCATCAGCCTCCGACAGTTCATCATCCGAAGGTATGTAATCACTTGAACACTCACTTTCCACTAAGGACATATCTGTGTTGAGACTAGTACGAGTATTACTTAGGTTAGGTTGAGATACTTCACTTTCAGTTATTTCTTCCGCTGTCACTGATTCAACCATATTATCATTTGTAGATTGACTATCCAGATCCAGCATAATAGTAGTTTCTTTCTCCTTATCTTCCTCTTTATTTAAGAATACCACATCTCTCTTTATAAGTACACAATTTTTCTCAGAAAAGTAAATTCTATAGCCCTTGGTTTCTTCGCCATAACCAACCATTAATCCCTTCTCGGCCTTCTTGTCGAATTTCCTTCTCTTTTCTTTAGGAATGTGGGCATAAACTGGTAAACCAAACTCCTGTAGTTGGTGAATATTGTAGCTTCTGCCTGTCCACAATTCATATGGTGATTTCCCGTCTCTGCCTTTACCTGTTCTATTCAATACAAAAGCAGCAGTGTTAACTGCTTCTGCCCATAGTTTCTTGTGTAAGTTCTTATCGTGTAACATTGTTCTTGCTGCCTCAACAAGTGTACGATTCTCCCTCTCGGCCTTGCCATTTTGTTCAGGGGTATAGCATACTGTTGTTTGATGAATGATACCCCTCTTAGAGCACATTTCTTTCACCTCTTTATTTATGAATTCCAAACCATTGTCCGTTCGAAATGTCTTGACCTTGTTACCAGTTACATTTTCAGCTTTGCATAAGAAATCCTCCAGACAATGCTTTATTTCGTCCTTCGTTTTGACGAAATACACGGTACGGAAGTTTGAGTAGTCATCCTTCAGGACTACAAAATATCTCGATCCACCAATGGACTCTTCTTCCATGGGTCCACATGTGTCTCCATGTATTAATTCACATGTCCTAGTGCTTACATTTTCGCTTTTCGTAAATGGTAACCGATGTATTTTTCCTTTTAAGCAGCTTTCACATTGTGGCACATTGGTTTGTTTGACAACAATGTTGTTTTTCGCCAACACTTTCTTTACGTGATCAAAGTTCTGATGTGCTAACTTCTGATGCCATTTATATAAATCGTTCTTCACTACGTTAGCTACATTTACATGCTCACTTTTAAAACGGAATTCCATATAATATGAGTTATCGAGTCTATTCGCAACAGCACAAACACTGTTATTCTTGTAAAACCGGCAAGTATTACTATCTGTCATCATGACATAGCCACGGTCCGCTGCGCGGTTCACAGAGAATAAATTTGTCTTCAGTTCGGGAACGAACAACACGTTGTCTATGGTCGTATCAACCCATTCATTCCCATTATAGACCTGTACCGCCATCTGTCCGGATCCTACTACACTAATAATAGCGCCGTTACCTACAATTACCGACTTTTGCGAGACACTCGAAAATGATGACAACAATGACCGATCACAGCACATATGTTCGCTAGCCCCTGAATCAACTAACCACTTTGATTTTTCATATTTTTTGTCTTCTGATGTAGACATGACGAACGCATTACTCATTTTCTTATTGTCCTTTGACTTTCTAAAACGACACTGCGCCTTAATATGTCCCGGTTTACCACAATAAAAGCATTTATTAAAGTTCACATTTTTCTCACTGTCTTTATTATTTCGACACTCTGACTGGTAATGTCCCGGTTTGCCACATTTAAAACACTTAACACTTCTCTTGGCTACGAATGCTGATGATGACGACGTCTCCTGGTTTTCTTCAATCTTTTCCTTCAACCTTTCCTCTTCTACTAATAGCCTTGCCACCAAATTATCAAATGTTTGTTTATTATCGGGTGCAGACTCCCATGCCGATATAAAGTGTTTGTACTCATCTGGTAAACTCATCAAAACTTTAGTTATTGTAAATTTGTCCGAGATCTCCTCACCCAATTGCTTCAATTGACTCTGCATTTCTTGGATTTTAGATATGAACACCGACATATCAACTCCTTTCTCGTATTTAAATTGGAAGAAACGTTGCTGAATAATGTGAATACTCGTTTCCGACTTCTGCTCGTACACACATAACAACTTTCGCCACATTTCAGCAGAAGATGTACAAGTTATGATATGCAGCATGACATCCTCAGACATTCTGGTGACCATCAATGATTGAGCCTTAGCATCCTTTACTTCCCAGACAGCTCGTGCAACAGCCTCTTCTGGTTTTACCGTCCGCCCTTCAACAACGTCCAACCATCCTTGACCTCTCAACAAAACGGTTATTTGAAACTTCCAAACATTCCAGTTTTTCGCACCTTCCAGTTTCATCACATTAGTGGTATTATTTACTTCCATCTTGCGTTATGTACTGCCTTGTCTAACAATATAGACAAGTATTCCTTCTGACTAAAATTTTCAGTCGGCACGTGCCGGCCAACTTAACCTTGCTTTTCGCCAGTCTTCAATAGCGCACGAAGTAATTGTTATTCTTCCTTCTTCTAACAGGTGGCCGTGACTGGGCCCATAACCTGTTGTTATTTGAATAAATGAAACTGTATTTAATAATTAGAAACGTTGTTTTATTGAACAAGATTACAATAGGTACGCCATTAGCAAAAATTAGACAGTCACTCTGACACATCGACACAGTGTTGCCAATACAATAGATAAAAATGTATCTACATTGCTTGTCTATTAACAGATAGTTCTGCATGTTATATGATTTTAAACTTTCGCGTTGCATTATCACAAGTGGTCGACAACGACCGTGGTCACGTGGACCGCTTGTGACCACGGTCTTTGCAACACGTACTACATAATGCATATCGCGTTTAGTCCCGTCAGTATTATTTCCAGTAAACTGGTTATTGGTAGCTATAATATCTTTACTTGATATTCTGTAATTTTTACATCAAAATTTAATTAAAGTCTGTTGTTTGTTGTTTGTTTCTATGGTCTGGTTTATATTACAGTTTTGGGTTCTTTATTTAGATCAATTGATTAAAGAGAAGAGGTAATTCGCGTCATTTGATTCGGAGGGAAATTAATATCTTAACTTTGGAAATCACTAGTAAAACACGATAGCTGGTTGTTATTGGATGAAAATTACTGAGAACTCATTTTGTTAGAAAATATTTGTAAGGACTCGAAAAATTTGGATAAGTTCAAATTACAAGAATAAAAATATAAGTAGTTATTTGTTTTTGTGATGTGGAAAGAAATAACGAAAGGAAGAACAATTTATTGATAATATACATCATCTTCCTAGCGTTATGTCTCGTGTTTAGACGGGGTCCGCTTAGAATCCAGGATTTAGCGAGCCTGGTAATTACATTGAAGCGAAGCACGGGACATAACGCAAGGATGATGATGACTTAATTATATTTCAGCGGCGCTAAATCAAGATCGCGAACCTGCATCAAAATCGTTCAGCCATCCAAACATCACATCAAACAGAGCCTCCCTTGAGAGGCCGCGAGATGATAAGTGGAGTTAAAACAATAAGCTCAATAATCCAACTTATCCCCCAGTAATAGATTGGCGACCCGACAGAATTCAATCGGCCCCGCTACCAACTCCTCGGCACACTAACTCGCGCAAACCACTTTAACTTTTACACTTTCGCACTTAAAACTGAATTTTGACTGACAACTCTATCGTGATTTGGGATTCAGAATCTACCATTCGATTTTAAACTCTATTAAATTGCAATAGAGTAGATTTTTTCTCGGCTTGGGATTTTTTAATTCGTCCAAGCTTCGTCGCAAAACAAATTAAATGTTAAAATACATAACAGCCAATCAAAGCGTGCAAACTTTCCAATTCACTCAATTTCTCTTTCGCTAAGTTAATTTACTCTTAAAATATTTATTTATAGGCTGAAATAATAGAATTATGTGATTTGAAACCTCTTTTTGGATAAATCTATATTAATTAGTAGTTTAAAACGTTTCAATGTTAGTTTTGTCCGTTAGTAGGATTAACTTTCCTTTTTGTAATCCTTGAGAATCCGCAGTCACTAGCATCACAAGCATATTATGTATCTACGCGAATAAATTTAAAAAAAGAAAATTGTAATATAACTCTGATTTCCGTCTTTATCATAAATAAGTTTATCTTAACATTGACAGATAGACTTTTTTACTTTAAATCTGATCATTAACTAATTACTCCATTAATTAAGTTGTACTGTATGACTGTAGAATGACGCCTGAATATAAACTAAAAATTTCTTTTTAAATGTTATTTAAATCACTCCCAATATTTCCCTCTTAATATTTTCCTCTCTCCCATTCTCTGCATTCTATAATGTGCTAAGCCTTATAATAAAACAAAGCAATAAATACTGGAAAAGCAAGTGAGTACGAAATATCAAGTAAAACAGATGTGTTTATTTCAAACAAGCCTGTTAGACGGTGGTCTATGAGAAATTACCGTTGCACCCGACGTAACGTGACCACAAAAGAAAAACGACGAGATGAAACTTTGCTCTCATTTTATGTAAGTTCCGAAGAATCGCTATTATGATATTTAATCTTCGTTTGTAGCGTTTTATATGAAGTAAATCCAACGAGGGTTTCAATCAATATTATACTAGCTGTGCCCACGGTTTCACCCGCGTTTATAGTTAATGTTATACAACCTATAGCCTTCCTCGATAAATTACCTATACAACACAAAAACAAAAATTAAATTCGGACCAGTAGTTAATGAGATTAGTGCGTTCAAACAAACAAATATACTCTTCAGCTTAGTAATATTATTAGTATAGATAATAGATGAGATATCGGTTTTATGACAAGTGTATTATGTTCGAGTTCTGAGAGGTTTAGATACATCTATATAGAAATAACCTCCTATTTCTGGGGACGCTATATTTGAGAACGGTTTTACCGATTTCACTAATTCTTTGTTAGTTGTGTTTGTTATTATCAGGTGGAGGTTCTTATGAAAGAAAAAAAAACTTGCGCGGAAAATAAAGAAAATGGGCATTGAAAATCCGAGAACGGAGCGTTATGAAGTGTTCCGGGTCAGCTAGTTTCTAATGTTTCTCTTAACAGTCGTAAATTATGTTGATCTGGTATTCAAAAAGAAGATACAAACTGTTTTCTTCACTACTAATGGTTACGACTAACAGTGTATTGGGCATCGGATTTGTAATTACCTCGACAACGAGTTAGCTTGTTCATAACTTGTTCATAATTTATATTTTATTTTTGGCTGAATGTGGTTTAATAAGCTAATAATATACATACAACCAAAATATCATAACGCTCATTATGGGTAGGCAGAGTCAAAAAGGCAGCTAGCCCCCTTAACCACATTTAGTCCAAAAAATTAAACTGGGCTGGGTTAGATGGAAAGCTATGAAAAAGTAGTGATAAGTGGCTAGCTCGTCGCCTACACAATCACACACCTTTTTTTTTTTGTACGTGAGGAATGCATTTACGCACCATCCAGGTAGACCTGAGTAAGAATCTACAAGGGAGTGTCGGACTCGGAACTCGGCTGGCAACACCAGTGCCCCTACCGACTAAACCTCACGGCTGCCATTCTTTGCGATGTACGCAAAACTATCGGGATCCCCACTGTCGGGATTCTCACGAAAAGTCTACGCAGCGCGCGCTGTCGCCTTGCGGCCCATCTCGGGAGAGTGGAATTCTCTACCCAGACACCTGCGGTGTGTGCGACAACACAGACAGCTGTGTACCCTATCCTAACGGACAGGGTGTTATACGCGAGCTGTCGCCTTCTCTAGGGACGATTGAGAGCTAGAAGGCTCCCCCGCTAGCTCCCATGACCCCAAATGCCCTTTTAGTCGCCTCCTACGACAGGCAGGAATACCTTAGGAGTATTCGTTGCCCCCCCTGCAGGGCGCAACACAATCACACAACTAAAACCCCGTATACCATTAGTCGCCTTTTACGACATGGTAGACAGGAAAAACAGTTGGCACATTATTTTTAAGTCCCAGACCAACATGGGACGTAAGCTTATTGCTATTTGCATTCTGTCTATATGTGCAGATATTGCAAGCGTAATGGTTTTGACTATTTCAATAGTATATAATTATTATAAGAAGGAAGATGATTTGTTTCTGATTTTATTGATAAATAGTTTTGCTTGTTGTAGTAAAAGACTAGTAATAGCCCTTCTAATATTTTTTTTTACGTATTGTAATTTTTTAATTAATTTAAGATACTACTACGTAAATTATCCTTGTCTCCCCGAGATTCCCGACATCAAAGCCCAAAACCTGAAATCCTTAAAATAATGATCTTACTAAACCTCCGTTCATTACCGATCCAAACTCCAGTTATCAAAGAACGAAAATTACAAGTTAAGCGTTATTTATCGCACAACATCCAATAGAGGGTGGCGTAATAAAAGTGTTGGCGGCACAATGGACACGCGGCACAATGCCGCTTTGTGCGGCTATCTGCGCGCCGCAGGCGGCAATGTGCCGCTGTGATGCCGCACTCACTTATACGACAGTGAAGTAACGTGTCTTAACTTTTACGGGTGTAGTGCGTGGGTCTCTTAGGAGTCCCTGAATTATAGAATAGAATAGAAGAGCTTTATTTAGCACACACACAAGGGCTACAGATAAAAGCAAAAAAAAAGCAAATAAAAAATAATAATAAAAAGAAAGAATTTATTAAACAAAAATAAGGTGTGCCAAAACGGCGCCCGCTCAGCTTAAGTCGTGAGCCACCTGATAGTCGGTTAGGTCACGACGCTGGTTTTCAGCGGTTATCAGGTCTACACCGCGCATCCGTCCCGAATCAATTAGATGCCCTCTATTTACTCAGAAGTAATTATTGCCTTTTGTCACCTGAGTGACGAGAGCGTAAAGTCGTAAAACGGGTTTAGGTATTTTTGGGTTAGTTTTTTTGTACTTAAACTAATCTTAAGGTAAGGATTTTTGCATACCTATACCACGCTTTGAAAGCAGCTTGGATGATACCTTTACTTATATAGTAATATATGTATATTATAAAAGGAGAAAGTTACTTTCCTTTATTACGGCGTTTTATATTACTTAATAACTTATAGTGACAAAAAATCGCCAACAAGATGGACCTTAAAAAATAATATTTGGCTACTTTTTGTACCAAAAAAATATTGTTGTTCCTCTTTTTGTCGCTCCGTATCTATGTTTTTCTTTCCTTTTTTGTGATATGCCTTCACTCTAATGACTGTTCACCGTCCAACAATACTGCAATGCTGTCCGACCTATTCTCAGACTGTTAAGTTCAGGCACAGTTATCTTCCTAGTGAGTACATTTACAAAAGAGCATTGATTTTCATTTAACTCCTAAAAGATACCAATTTCCCTTGACAAAGCGCTAGCTTTTATTTCTAGCTCCTAAAAATTTTATACCTTTTTAATATTTCGTAATTCAGTCAATATTGAACGAGAAGATTCTTATCGAGGGGACATAATGGGAAAAGTTCAAGGCTAAATTTCCTCACTGTTCCCCTCGGTATTGTGGTACTCGTGATAAACAAATGTTCACTAAAAGTGAGCGAGGTACTTGCAATGAATGAAGCCACGTGTAAATTCGGATGTCCTCTATTCCTTTCGGTTAGAAATTATTATAAAGGTATATGACATATATATATATTGACATGAAATCTATATATATAAAGTCGTGTTAGTTACACCATTTGTAACTCGAGAGCGGGTGAAACAATTTTTATGATCGTTGTGTTTTTGGATTTACCTTCGTCCGGAATATTTATTCCGTGTAATAAGTATTAAAATATGATATTCATTAATAGAAATAACATCAGTTTCCAAGAGCAAAGCTCCTCATTGATGGCTTGAAGTTCGCCGGGTCAGCTAGTATATACCTAAATAAATATGAAAACTTAGCTTTTTGTTACGGCTCCTGTATATTTTCCATGATCATTCACGCTGATGAGATTCCCAAAAGTTCTGTTCCCAAGAGATAGAAAAACAGTTTTTACAAAAATAGTTTAGGTATAAGATTGACTGGACTGGCTTGATGGCGCATTCAGTAGTGAAATTAGTGACCCTGCCACATGCGTCAAGAGTCGGGGTTCGATCCCCACCCAGAACAAACATTCGTGTGATGAGTACTTATGTTTGAACTGTGTCAGAGTGTTACATACACACATACCTACATCACGCCCATAATCCCCGAAGGCTACCCCTTCGGGGATTATTAGTAGTGAGTGTTGATATATAATATTTAAGGATGTATTTGTAATACCACTGTTATTCTGATATCCGTAGCACAAGTGCTTAAGCTACTTACCACGGAGTTAGATCAATGTATGTGATGTAGCCTGATATTTAAATTTATCATTGAATATTCGCTGGGATCTTAGTAACACTTGTAATTACTAACTTGGTTAGTTCTTAGAAATTCCCCTGGAATTCTAATTTCTTTATAGTAGATAGTTAGCTTTTGAAAAGTCGCGTCAAAGTCAGTCTAGTCTTTTAGATTAGCTGAAACAAGCAGACAGAGAAATATAACAAATATGTTTCTACAATATTTTATTTACTACCTCTACTTGTTATTG
Organism: Glyphodes perspectalis; assembly: GCA_951394215.1. Classification (NCBI taxonomy): domain Eukaryota; kingdom Metazoa; phylum Arthropoda; class Insecta; order Lepidoptera; family Crambidae; genus Glyphodes; species Glyphodes perspectalis. The sequence continues at coordinate 5,422,497 of OX596222.1, read as the reverse complement.
TGCAATAAATAATTTGAATTTAAATTCGACATCGTCATTGAATTAAATATAGACTCAGTAAAGTTGTAATTTTAACATTACAAATAGACTTGATCATTTTCTAAGCAAGTAAAGGTGAACCAGGAAAAAATAAAATAAACAAAACACGTTTTCGCCCCGAAACATCAACCAGGAGGGCTTGTTGAGATTTTTTGATTTAGCCAATTTGCTCAAAATTACCACAATAAAAGTTAGTTAGCCGAAGGGAAAGTTAAATTGGAATGTTGATGCGATTCCCGCAGCCGATGCCGGTAATGTCTAGCGTACTATTATTATGATTTTTGCCACGAATTTCCCAAGTTGACTTTGAGATTTGTGAGCATGAAGTTTTAATGCACTTTCGTAATGTGGTTACTTGCGGATTTATGGAGACAGCTCTCTTCTCTTGTGCTTTTCGTTTTCCCTAGGTTTTACACTTCATAGTTTTGATATTCCTATTTTACTACATTATCTATAGGCACTTAGTGAAACTATAGAAGAAGCACTTACGGTAATAAATCTAAGCGGTGTGAAAAGTAAGTAAACTTGGATTTAGTGAAGATCTTTGGTGTGGGACTTAAAAATAATCAGTTCCTTGCCTAGCATGTCGTAAAGGCGACTAATGTTGAATTGGGTATTTGATTGGTAATGACGTAGGCGACGAGTTAGTCAGTTGTCACTACTTTTTTTAAATTTCCATCTAAACCAGCTTGATTTAGTTATTAGATAAATGTTTTTGTTTTAGCTTACAGCATCTTAGAGTCAAAACTCTACCCTTTCAGGGATTGTATGATGAAATCCATGTTATCAAAAATTCTACTTAGCTTTATCACAAAATCATTTTGAAAATGCTATACAATCAAATTAACTTCGCACAATCGCTATGATATATTATTCTGACATAAAATGTAACCTTGTTTCCTGAGTGTGGTTACACATTTGCACGGAAGATCCTGTTAGACATCTCCATCCAATATCGTTTCAAACCCAAACGGCTACTTCCATTAGTTGATCAAGCTTCTCGCTCAGGCGTAGGAAAGATAAGTTTTTTATTAACTATAAAATAGAGTATAGTACAGGTAATAAAAGGATCATCTTCGTTTCTGTGGAGATATGACGAAATCATACTAGTCAATGCAATTTTTATTTGTAATTGTCTAAAATAAAACCTCATTTAAGAAGCTTATTTTTGTCCCATGTTGGTCTGGAACTTAAAATGAATGTGACAACTGTGGTTCTTGCTATGCTAGACAGCATGTCGTAAAAGGCGACTAATGGCATATTGGGTTATGGATAAGTGATTGTGTAGGTGACAAGCTAGCCACTTGTCACTACTTTATCACAATTTTTCATCTAACCACGCCCAGTTTTACTTTGGCTCAATGTAGTTAAAGGGGCTTGCTGCAGGCGTGATGTTATGTTATGTATGTATGTATGTATTTAAGTTGCTCAGGCATTCATCTCAGTTAAATGTATTTTCTTAGGACTGATTTCTCAACAGTCAGATAAAAGATAACAATCGGAAAAATTACAATACGGATTATTATAAAATGTCAGTTCATATCTGACCATTTAAAAAATCGGCCCTTAGTTAAGTCTGCTAAGCTTTAAGGGGCTATGCTACACAATAAGTTCGCCCCTGAAAAAGATATTGTAATTTGTCACAGTTTTATTTTACTAAGTTAATTTGTAACATTGTAATTATAATTATTTGTAAATTCGTCAAATTGATATTTTCCTTACAAACAGCAAAAAATCTTTGTAATGTTTTATTGCGCTTGTATAAAAATACAAATTAAATATTTTAAACATTTTAAAGATAAAGACAGCAGTATCCTATTTATTTGATTGTTTTATTTTTTCTCATATATGTTGTATAGAATACTATTAAATATCAATATTTAATATACGGACAGGCTCTTTCCGTCAATACTATTTACCAAATGGTTTACAGTTTCAGAAAAAAAACACGCACGCGAACAAAAGCTTATTTCATCATCATCCTCCCGTTATGTCATCATGCTTAGTCTTGGTCCGCCTAAACCATGATCCAGGATTTAGCGAGTCTGGTAATTACAGTAAAGCGACTGCCGATCTGACCTTCGTAACCTTTAGATAGGGGAACCAGACAATATTGGACCATGGTTACACATCCATAGCTGTTGGAATGAGCAGGTTTTATCACGATGTTTTCCATCATCGCTGAGTTAGTGGTAGATATAAATAAGTACATATATTTGAAAAACCCAGAGTTACATTCTCGGGTTTGTACCTGTATTCCTCGATTAAGAGGCGTCCTTACCATTGAGCTACCACCGCTCCGAATAAAAGTCAAATTTTGCCAGCAAAATTAGTAGTGTTTAAAATTAAAGTAGCATACGCGAACGTTTATGAACGTGTGTGAATGTGCAAGAACGTGTTTGACACTAATCGCGTGTCGCCGCCCACCTAGTACCCGCAGCATTAATGTAAACACAGGCCCCTATCTCGGGCGCAAATAAAATGTACGAGCTAAGCACACTTGTCTGGGAGACTATTCTAGAATGGGACTTAAGTTGCACACTGCAGTTATTTTTTCAGTAGCAACAGAGTATTTTGTTGTTCGTTACCCGTTTGACTGCCTCGATGGCGCATTTGGTAGTGACCCTGCCCCATGCGCCAAGAGTTGTGGGTTCGATCCCCACCCAGGATAAACATTCGTATGATGAATACTTGTGTTTATTCTGTGTCTGGGTGTTAATATACAATATGTTGTTTCTGATATCCGTAACACAAGTGCTTAGGCTACTTACCCTGAAGTCAGATCAATGTATGTGATGTAATCGGATATTGTTACGTGTTTGTAATGTTACGTAATCTATACGTATATACGTAATATGTATATTATTTATAATATTGGCAGTACTGATGCAATTAACCACATTTAATTATTCCGAAAAGTTACCTACTATTAGATTTTTTCCGGCAGAAGTAATTGTTATGTGTACATTTGGATTTCTGGCGGTTCTTTCTCCAAATGTTGTATAAAAATATCAAATTTGAATGTCATGATTACATTATACAAGTTTTTCATCTAATCCATTCTAATTTAATTTTGAGTTAAATGTGATTTAACGAACTTATTGTTCCTTGGACTCTGCTTACCCCTTCGGGGATTGAGCGCCTCGTGGTTTGTATGTATTATTCTACTGACATTGTAACATAACATGTTTTGCAATAAAAATAAATCACTTAGTAATTTCCACATACGTTTGTAGCAAAAAAAGTGAGTCGCATAGCAGTGTAGGATTATAATTTATGTATGTTAAAATATATTTCCTCACTCTTAATGCGAATCAGAAAAGAATATAATACAGAAAGTTCTTTTACCCTAAGCAAATTGAATGACATTATACAGCTTCCACAAAACGAGACCGCTATCCTCTATTAGGATCATAAGCGATTCAACTGAATGCAACTTCACAGAATAAGACTCGCGTAAGATTTTCCTCGATATTGAAAACTCGAGCGAACAAAAAGTTACGATTGCGATAACGATCCGCATTCAAGCTCCGGTAACGATACACGTACGTTTAAAAGCAGATTAGTCGGTTATTCGAGAGCATGTAAAACTTATTTGCTCTCATATATATTTTGTCGAATAGCTTCAAAGCGTGGTTGGCATTTGTTTATACAATTGATGTTGTTCTGATGTCTCAATATCGACCTAAATTTACACAAACATACATAATATCATCACGCCCGTAATCAGCGAACGTAGATAACAGGGTAGACAGGGTCAAAGGGCCAGCAAGCCCCTTAAACCAGATTCAGCCAAAAAATTAAACTGGGCTGGCTGGGGCCTGTACCAGCGCTAGGTACGGGCTGAGCCGCGGGGCGATAGAGAAGACTGCGCAAGCGTACCTCTGTTGCCCCTCACACCTTCAGCGGCATACATGGAAGACCCGAGGGTTTTAGCAGGTAAGAGTCCGTTTGTGTATCCATGAGAATTTCCCTCGGGAGAAAAAAAAATGGTGGAAAAGTGAGAAAAAGTAATGATTAAGGGCCAGCTCGTCGCTTAAACAATCACACACCCAAAACCCAATATACTTACCATTAGTCACCTTTTATGACATGGCATGGCATGGCATAGCCAAGGAACACAGTTGGCACATTCTTTTAGGTTCCAGACCAATATGTGACTTAAGTTTACACCTAACAATAATATTAATACTGTTACAGAAACACTCATATAAAACGTTAGGAAAAAATTGGTATAGATAGACATAAACAATTTTCCTGTCGTTACATACCATTTTTGGTACGCTTGACTCATATTATCAAGACCTAAGGTTCTAGGTATTTTTATTAAGGAATCTAATATTAATTGGAACAAATTTATCAATGTTTTTAATAACAGGAACTCGTAGAATTACAAAAAAGAACTGTTTTACCCAGAAAACAGTACATTACCTATTATTACACAAATATTTACAAAGACGTCAAAAACGCATTAAAAATCTTAAATGGAGTTGTTCTGGATTTCGGGGCTAACTAAACGCAACATTTTGGGTTTAATGACTTTACACGAAATTTGAAAAGAAAAAATTCGCATACAATTTCTGCAATATCATGAAATGTTCTAGTCATTTTGCATTTCATGCATAACAATAATTTTTTGCTATCCTTTACCCGACAACGACTTAGGACGATGAAAGCTAGAGCTAATTGGGCAGGCGTGACTCAGCATAGCTGTCCAGACTGATTGATGGATCCTCAATATACCTTTGTGTTTATCTAGCTTGGCTAGGGGTCAACTATTGTCCGAATAGTGACTAAGGACACAATAAAAAAGGCAAGAAGACTAAAAAATTCTGTTTAGTCCATCAGTTAGACTATAAAAAAATATTGAACACGTATTTATTTATTTATTTGTAAAACAAACATTGACGAAGATACAATGCATTCAAGTTGTGCATAAATAGTGACGTCACAAGCCCCCACTCCAAAACTTTGATGCTCTTTATCTTTGTGATTTTTTCGTAATTTGCAATAAAAGCGAAAAATATGTGTCTAATATTTTTGTATAATCTAACTGACTGACTAAATAGTATTATAGTTTTTAATGCCGTCATCATCCCTATTATCCATACTAGAGCGTTATGTCACGATTTTAGTGCGCTTGGACCACTATCTGAAGAATGCGGGAAGCGATTTCCGCAATAATAATAATTAATATTTTAAAGGTTATTCTTGTAGTAAGAGGATAATTTGCTTCTAAATATCTAAACATATTTATGTCAATAAAGCAGAAGATTAATATTTTTAACCCATGTTGGTCTGGTACTTAAAAATAATGTGCCAACTGTGTTTCTTGCCTAGAATGTCGCAAAGGGCGACTAATAGTATAGGTTTTGGGTATGTGATTGTGTAGGCGACGAGCTAGCCACTTGTCACTACTTTTTCACAATGTTCCATCTAACCCAGCCCAGTTTTGTTTTTGGCTGAATGTGGTTAAAGGGGCCTGCTGCCCCTTTGACTCTGCCTACCCCTTCGGGGATTATTGGCGTGATGCAATGTTTGTTTGTTTGTTTGTATAAAGCATAAATATAAACATTTAATAGCTATATTTTCTTAGTCTCGAACGTAGTGGAAATTACCTACGATACTATAAAAAAATTTAACGGCATAGAAACCAGCCCGTTTTCGATTCTAGGTAGACGAGCTTTAAAGCTCATAATACCATTCCCTTTGCAGCGGGGCTTAAACGAAAGCCCTGTGAATTATATTATACGGAAAACATCACGTACGAGTATGAAGATTCAAAGGATTTGTCTGGATGTACTGTTACTTTAATGGCATATTTTTGTATGCTAAATATGCTTTAAATATTGTTGTCTATAACAAAACTGCCGATTTATAGTTCGTTAGTTATTACGAGGTTACGTATATGATGATGAACCAGATGAACTAGGAGAAGGGCAAGAGGGTGATGATGATTATGTTATCCTCATCACCCTCTTGCCCTTCTCCTAGTTCATCTGGGGTCGGCGCAGCATGTCTTCTTCTTCCATACGTCCCGGTCAGCCGTCATCAAGCATCCACTCCCATTTCACTCATATCATCTTTCACACAATGCATCTATCTCTTATTTGGCCTTATTAATCTGTATTGGTATATAATATATCATCATCTTCCTAGCGTTATGTCCCGTGCTTAGACGAGGTCCGCTTAGACCATGATCCAGGATTTAGCGAGTCTGGTAATTACATTGAAGCGACTGCCGATCTGACCTTCGTAACCCTAAGATAGGGGAACCAGACAATTTTTGGATCATGGTTACAAATTCAAAGTTGTTTGAATTTGTAGGTTTCATCACGATGTTTTCCCTCACCGTCGAGCTAGTGGTATAAATATGTACATAGATTTTTTAAAATCTAGAGGTACATGCCGGGGTTTGAACCCGCACTCCTCGGTTAAGAGGCGCGTGTCCTTACCATTGAGCTACCACCGCTCACCACCGTATTGGTATATAATATATGTAGATAAATAAATTGATCTGATTTCTGTTTCCAGTCATAGTTCCATATATAATAGAATGAATAGGCTCCGAAACTACTTAACTAATTTGAAAATTTTTGTCATCAATGGCAAGCTATATTATCAGCAAATATTATAGGCAATTTGTCCCCATATTTCCACGGCAACGGGAGTTACGCGGGTGAAACCACGAAGAGCTGCTAATATACTTAAATGCACATCCGTTGCTCGAAATAATGACCATATTCAGCGTACAAACGTTTGCTTATAGAAGAATTAAAACCAGGTATTCATTTCTTGACTCCCTAATTAAATACTTGACCAACAAAATTTTAGTTTTGATAATACCCCAAATCAATATTCTGACAAGTGCAAGTCATTAAAAATTAGGTATATGGCCTTTTTAGGAGTGAAAGGGTGGAAGGGAATAAAGTAATAAAGGGCTCAGAAAAGAAATTGATATTATATATTAAATGAAATAAAGAAATACAGAAGTAGAAAATTACGTGGCACAAACCAATTCAGCAATACAATGACAAAAAGAAATTTGACAATGTAAAAAAGAAGCATAAAATTTCTATTTTAGGCCAGTTTCAACCTTTTTTGATACCATTATTGGTATCAAAAAAGGTTGTAACTGGCCTTGCGGCCAGTTGGTAACGTGGCCATTTCATCCATATTTAGAGATATCTGTTACATACAGTCACGTGCGTGCTTTGGAAGATCCGTTAAATTAATGGTTGCAGTGATGTTTGTTGTCGACAGTCAACAGTTAAGCCTATTCAGAGGCTTACAGCAGCTTGACCTCCCATCTAGACTAGGCCTGTGTATTATGGCGTTTAGCTTCGCAGTTAAGATAAGATCTCTAAATGGCGTAACATGGTCTACATGTATACTATCACGCTCGTAATTGTGAAGGGGTGGGCAGAGTCAAAGGAGAAGTACCTAAGCTCAATCAACCAACTATTAACGAAGAAGAAAGTTTTTTGGATGGACGATTGGGTATTGAGCTTTTGATTGTGAAAGTACACGCTAGGCTTGCTCCATTGTGAAAAATAGTGACAAATGGCTAGCGTGTACTTTCACAATCACAAGCCCAATACCCAATCAGTGCCGGCTTAGCCATACAGCAGGAGGTGGCAAATGCTACGGGCCCTGCGTTACATTTGCGTATTGCGAGGCCGAAGACCGAACTCCGCGTAGGGCAAAGTCCGGAGCGTCCACCATCGCCACGCAGAGCTGGGGATTCCGTTGGACTAAGATCCAAACATAGACTAGTTTTTCTATGCAATGATCTTTTGGTAAACATTTGGTACGGGCCCCGCGCTGGCTAAATCCAGCACTGTATCCAATACGCCATTAGCCGCCTTTTACCTACAATGTGCTCGATACTGAAAATAGTTGGTACATGATTTTTAAGGCCCAGACCAACGTGGAAACTGACATACTTAGTAAGTATTCAGTGTTAAATCCTAAATTGATAACACATGACTTTATGAATTTTATAACAATTTAGTATTGTACGTATAATTAGTGAATGCACTAGATAAAGCATATGAACCAAATAGAATAAATTAACAAAGAAAAATTATATTTATTTCATTATTACTGATATACGTTGCGTATGTGTAAATAATTTAAAAAGGTGATGGTTGTACACGTTTAGTTTTGTTTTGACCACGTTAGCAAGCCACCGGACTAAGCATAATACATATATATACATAATACGGGGTAACAAGTAGGTAGGCAGAGTCAAAGGGCAGCAAGCCCCTTTATCCACATTCAGATAAAAATAAAACTGGGCTGGGTTAGATAAAAAATTGAAACAAAGTAGTGCCAAGTGGCTAACTTGTCGTCCAAACTATCACATACCCAAAACCCGATATACCGTTAGTCACCTTCTACGAAATGCTTTGTTTTTCATGTTCACTCTCAATCTTAAATCAATATTTTCACATTATGACGTATTTTCACTCGGCTGATCGTCATTCAAACCAACCGTGTATAGATAATGGAATGTGAAGACGTGTTGAGATACATTAGTAATAGCTTTCCCGTTTCTATTCTTGACATCTCGAGGCGGGTGTCAATTTCCACGTAATGATTTTTTTTGTTACTGCTTTAATAATGTTTCGTAGGATAATATGTTATTTATATTCATGGTTGTGCAAGGACCTCTTTGAAATTTCAATAACATCATATAACCTTTAAATTTTATTTTTAATATTTTATTACTGTTATTGAATTATAATCTGAAATTGGTTTGTGTAATATCATCTATATATAACACAAACGTATTTTGGATATATGTTAATAAATACTCGACTGGCTTGGCGCATTTAGTAGTGACTCTGCCCCATGCTCCAAGAGTTGTGGGTTCGATCTCCACCCAGGACAAACATTCATATGATGAATAGGTACATGTGTTTGTTCTGCGTCTGAGTATTAATTTTTAAGTATATAATTGTAATACCACTGTTGATTGTGATATCCGGAACACAAATGCTTAAGCTACTTACTTCGGAGTCAGATCAATGTATGTGGTGTCGTCGGATATTCATTTTTTTAATTATACATCTTCTTTCAGAAGTTATGACCAGCGCTTGGCCGGGGTCTGTTTGAACCAGCGTCCTAGACTTATCTGTAGGTATGGTTATTACAATACATTGAAATAAATAATAAATCCTCCAGACTGACACACCAATTCCCTAGTCCCAAACTAAGCTTATGCTTGTGCTATGGATACTAGGTGAACGGATAGACATACTTAAATACGTTTATAAACATCCATGACCCGAGTACAAATGTCCTTGTTCATCACACGAAACATTTGCCCCTAGCGGGATTCGAACCCGCGACCCTTGGTTTCGTGACTACCTAGGATAGGTAGTCACGAATTCATCGTCACCTTTCTAATCCTTAGAGACAAATTATCATGCCGTCGTCATGTTAAAAATAAAGGTCATAAATAATTAACTCATCCTTAGACTATATTTTGATCATTATAAAAAGTAACTCTACTACAAACTTCAATTCTCAAAAGAATCTGACAATTGAGGTATTTTGGAAACCTATTATTAATTTAACCTAGCTGGATTTCATCATTGGCAATTAGCAAATTGTATCAATATCATACAGAGTAAGCTAGGAATCGACTCTGAAATTAGATTGAACGCAAGCCATTTAATATCCTGTCTTAATAGTGTTAATAACAAACCAGGTTCGCTATCAAATGTATACGCTATTTAATATGGCTATGAGTGAATTAAGTAATATAATATTCGCTCCCAATCACGCCTCCTCCTAGCGAACCCACAAGGTTCAAAACCTATTTAAGCCGCACTATGACAAGCTCGTGTATGATCGTAATATTAATTGGCTATTAAAGATTGTTGCGACGTATGTATCACATCTCCTATTAAGTTTTAGTAGTTTAATCGCATTTACTATAATTGCACTATTAAGTAACTATCTTTATCGACAAGATCGATGGTGCATTCGGTAGTGACCCTGCTCCATGCGCCAAGAGTTGTGGGTTCGATTCCCACCCAGGACAAACATTCGTATGATGAATACTTGTGTTTGTTCTGTGTTTGGGTGTTAATATCCAATATTTAAGTATATATTTGTAATACCACGGTTGTGTCTGATATCCGTAACACAAGTGCTCAAGCTACTTACCTCGGAGTCAGATCAATGTATGTGATGTAGTCGGATATTTATTTATTATTATTTATTATCATATGTCAAAGTAAACATATCTTACAGTAGAGATCGTGCAGTAAACGAAATTCAACGATAATTAGTTTATTTATTTAAATGAATTAAACGTATTTTTTTTAATGTATTGTTTATTCAAATATTAGCTTTCCGCAGTCCTTCTCCACATAAACTTTAGCTGTGTCTATTCGCATACTCATCCGTCCGCGCAATTTTCGTAAAATAGGGAAGTCTTTGCTTCACAAAAATTTTGAATAAATATATACTTAGATTTTTATCTTTTAAGACATATTTGTTCGTTCTAATTTTATATGTTTTATGTTCCCATATAATAATAGTCTTCCTCGGTTTACTAATTCTGAAGATACAAATATACCTTAATAATACTTACATACATCACGCCTATAATCCCCGAAGGGGTAGGCAGAGTCAAAGGGGCAGCGGACCCCTTTAAACACATTCAGCCAAAAATTAAACTTGACTTGGTTAGACGGAAAATTGTGAAAAAATAGTGACAAGTAGCCAGCCCGTCGCCTGCGCAAACACATACCCAAAACCAGATATACCATACCAGTCGCCTATTACGACATGCTAGGCAAGAACCACAGTTGGCACATTATTTTTAAGTCCCAGACCAACATTGGACATTTGGCTGGGTTAGATGGAAAATTGTAAATAAATAATACCTGAAGTTACAAAATTGTGTAGATTCCAGAATTTCCCAACAGGACCCGACATATAACTTCAAGACAAGCTTTTAAACATTCTCTTCATGTCCTTATGTCTAACAACAAATGTCAAAAGTACCGCGTTTCATTTCTTACAATTATTCATCATTGCATCAGCAAAATACATTTCGTACGTACCTACTTTTACGATGAGCATCCTACTGCAGCTTACACATTTTTCCATTTCATACTCTTTAACATTTAAAAGAATAAAACGGATTACCTTGTTCTTTTTTGCGTGTACTGAAAAGAAAATGCAAATTTCACAGACATCTGACTCTTTAGTATGATAATGAGTCTTGAATTTAGTACTCGGAAATGCAGCTTGTAGTTAGTTACGATTTTTGGAATATGAATGGCATTACATTTCATTGAAGGTTGATTTTCCATTGCCAGACATTAAATTTGGCTTGACAATTGAATGCTACTGATTTTAAAAATATGTTCGTTTAACATACATACATAACATCACGCCCATAATCCCTGAAGGGGTAGGCAGAGTCAAAGGGGCAGCATGCGTCTTTAAACACATTTAGCCAAAAATAAAGGGCTAGGTTAGATGGAAAATTGTGAAAAAGCAATGACAAGCGGCTAATCTGTCGCCTACACAATCACACACCCAAAACCCGATGTTCGTTTTATTGTAGAAATAATTGAAGTGAAATGAAATGAAATGATCTTTATTTATATAGGCTTAAAAAAGCACTTATAAATCGACAGAATAAATATAAACCGGTTTAAACAGCAGATTCTACCGAGAAGAAACCGGCAAAAAACTCAATAGTTATTCAATTCATGAAGTTCTTAATCGGTCACATTTACTTGACTTCCAAAGAATTCATTGTATTTAATATAGAATTAAATGAATATCAACTGGTTTAAAATAAATAATACTTATTAATGACCAACCCCGTCGATATTACTATACTATAGTATATTAGCAACCTAAAACAATAATACTTCATTGGTTCTGTTCTGTGATAGTCTATACTTATAATAAATCTGTAGAGAGGTCAATTCTGTACATTAAATATATTTTCAAAATAACTATCAGGGGGTGATTATTGATCGATACTGATGCCAAAAATGCAATCAGTAAAATTTTTGTCTGTCTGTCTGTCTGTCTGTCTGTCTGTCTGTCTGTCTGTATGTTCCTTATAGAAACAAAAATTACTCACGGATTTTAACGAAACTTGGTACAATTATTCTTCATACAAGTTATAGTATACTTTCATCACGCTACAATCAATAGTGAAGGGAGAGTAGTGAAGGGAAATGTTGGGAAAACGGGAGAAGTTACTCCATTTTTTAAGCTTCCGTCGCGTGTGCAGCGTTAATGGTTAAAGTTACATAAAAATCATGTATGACGGAAATAGTCTTTATAATATTAACCATAAACGCGGGTGACACCGCTGGCACAGCTAGTAATACAATAAAATGTCTACAAGACAGGTCTTCTTAATAGAAATCTCTGTTATCATGAAATGAAAGAAGCTTATGTTGGTACAATTTAAGTATTGAAGTAGTTTTTGTAAACTACATGTACCTATAATATGTAAACTTTTCCTTCAAGATGGTGTGAAAATTGTTAAACAAATTTATTTAATTTTCATTTTTTTTTTTTTTTTGATATTCATACAACTTACTGGCAGTTTCCCCATCATCTCCCTCTTCAAGACCTAAAGTGGAGCCTCCAACGGGATTCTCTGTGATTGCACATTCTAATCGGCTTTACACAAGCGGATTTCACGGATTTAAATTTAAAAAGTTTTTTAGTCACTGGAATCTTTTATTTTACGGGAGATCAGCAGCCTAAAGTGAAAGCAAACTTTGTTGCTTACACGAAAGTACGAACGTTCTCTAAAGCTAGCGTTAGGCTAAGTTAAGTTTGATTTTCCAAGTTGTAAGTCATTGTATGTGTACCATTTATTACTTCCACTCAAAAACTCTTAAAGACAACATAAAATGGCCCGTAATAATTATACCTTTCGAGAGAATCAAAAATTCATAATAAAGGTCCCTAATTTGTAATATACCGATTCGATTGAATTGCGTCCGCTTCAAATCTCAAGGCAGTTTATGAAATATCTTCCTTGATTTCATCATAAGCTCGTTTATTTCAAATAATATTAAGGTTTGTTACCGGTTGATTGTCGTTAAACGTTAAATAATAAGCCACATTAAATTTATTGGTAAAACGGTAATAATGGTTTCAAAAGGGTTGGCCTAATTTGGCAATGGTGCGTTGATAAGAACCTGCGCAAACGAAGGACCTTTTTTTGTCCTTTATATAGTCAATTTCTTACATTGTAATTGGGAGAGGTGGTAGCTCAATGGTAAGGACACGCGCCTCTTAACCGAGGAGTGCGGGTTCAAACCCGGGCACGTACCTCTGGATTTTTCAAATCTATTTACGTATTTTACCACTAACTCGACGGTTAAGAAAAACATCGTGATGAAACCTGCAAATTCAAACAACTTTGGATTTGTAACTATGATCCAAAAATTGCTTGGATCCCCTATCTTAGGGCTACGAAGGTCAGATCGGCAGTCGTTTCAATGTAATTACCAGACTCGCTAAATCCTGGATCATGGTCTAAGCGAACCCCGTCTAAGCACGGGACATAACGCAAGGAAGATGATAGGAAATTGCTTACAGCTGCATCAATATACTTACACGCCTGAAGGTGATGTAAGTATGTTTGAAAAAAATATAATAAAACCGTCGGCCTTGACTTCTACGCAAGTTTACTATAGTGGTGGGAATTTTGTTCGCGTCATATTAAATAAATATAAATAACATCACATACATAGATTTGACTCCGGGATAAATAGCTTAAGCATTTGTGTTACGGATATCAGAATCAACAATGGTATTACAAATATACTTAAATATTGTACATTAACACCTAGACACAAAACAAACACAAGTATTCATCACTCTTGGCGCATGGGGCAAGGTCACTACCGAATGCGTCATCGAGCCAGTCAAAATTATGTCTCATGTTGGATCATTCCTTTAGAATGAGTGAAGGAAGGCTAGGGAAGTGGCGTGAAGTTTAGTTAGTTAGTTAGTTATGTTCCTTGCCTAGCATGTAGAAGAGAGTGACTAGTGGTGGTTTGGTTTTGCCGTAGTTTAGACAACGAGCTAGCCACTTTTCACTACAATTTTACTATTGCCATTGACCCAGTTTAATTTCGGCCAAGAGTGGTTAAAGGAGCTTGCTGTTCTTTGGACTCTGCCTTTTATTTCGGGGATTATACATGGTATTTGGCGCATGGACCAAATTTTTTTTTGAGAAAATGGTGGGGTCATTTGTAACCTTTCCATCCTTGGACCCTGGTAAAAAGAGTCACGGTTATGGTAATATGATTTTAAAACCCTTTTAATTTTTTTACCCTTTTACTTAAAAATAATGTACCGACTGTGGTCCTTGCCTAGCATAATAGCAAAATGCAACTAATGTTATATCGAGTTTTGGGTATGTGATTGTGTAGGCGCCGAGATAGGCACTTGTCACTACTTTTCCACAATTTTTCATCTAATTCAGTTTTCATCTAATCCAGCCCCTTTCAGACAATTATTTTTGTCTGAAAGGGCCTTGCTGTCTCTTTTACTCTGCCTACCCCTTTGGGGGATTATTAACCGTGACTCTTTTTATCAGGGTCTGAGAATGAAAACGTAACAAACTACCCCACCAGCATCACAAAAAAAATGTCGGTCCATGCTCCAAACACCCTGTATATTCTAAGCAAAAATTTTATTTTAGTTATTTTATCACATAATATTAGTTTGTGACGTGAAGTTTTGTTAGTTAATTATTATTATTTTTTATATATTCAATTTATTTCTAATGTAAAATAGTACATTAGTAACGTTTTATTTTTCACTTAGTAGGTAGACTGTTTTATAAAATACAAATTGCCTTCATTAATAACGACATTCATTTAATTATATTCTCTAAAAGATGGCACCAATTAATTTTACAAAGTAATCTCCAAAGCTATCAATATACTAGAACAAATTTGTCATAACAATTTTCCGATTATTTAAATTAAACTAATTTAATTTGCTTATTTGAAGATAAATGGTACACTTTCATTATTCGTCTAGGATTTCAGAGAAAACTTTAGTCACAAAGTATACAAAATTAACCCACCCTAGTGTGCTATTAATCGCTAACTTAATTTTAAGATACTTAATATCTTAACCTTAGTCTTAAACTATGTTAGTCTGGGACTAAGAATAATGTGCCAACTGTGTTGCTTGCCTAGCATGTCGTAAAAGGCGACCTATGGCATATCGGGTTTTGGGTATGTGATCGAGCCACTTGTCACTACTTTTTCACAATTTTCCATCTAACCCAGCCCAGAAATAATACTGACGGGACTTATCGCGATATATCGCGTTAAGTCCCGTCAGTATTATTTCTAGTGATAATGTAACGCGAAAGTTTAAAATCATATAACCTAGCCCTGTTTTTTTTTATAGATGAATGTGGTTAAGGGGCCTCCTGCCCCTTTGACTCTGCCTACCCCTTCGGGTATAAGTCTGTATGTTTATTAACCCTCCCTCGTCACAGCATCGTGACATGGAAAAAATGACACGTCATATAAATTCATCAGCACATTTCTGGGCACATTGAATTTTGGAGTGAATGAGTGAATGTACGGGGATCTTTACGACCGGAATAAAATACTCGTAAAGACGGATTCGGGACATTCGGCGCAAGATATGAACGGTAGGGTTACTGAAATATTAACATCTTGCGTTATGAAGGTGTTTCTCGCTATAAAATGTCGAAAACTGTTAGATAAGATCTTCAGCTGTTTAATAGCTATGATGATTTTTTAAGAGATCAACAACTTTAGTTGATATACTACCAAATTGCCAAATTGTCTGTTATTAAATCTTCAATAAAAGACAATCGGGGGGTACAAGAAGAATTATCTTACCCGATCAAACGACGACATCAAGCACCCCAGTCTGTGCCCCAGTCTGCTTGTGACCTCGGTCATTGCAACACGCCCGAAACGTCAAGCTGTAAGTACTCATGTAATGCATATTGCGTTTAGTCCCGTCAGTATTATTTCTAGTGATAATGCAACACGAAAGTTTAAAATAATAATTATTTCTGAACTTTTTCCTTTTTCATATGTCCGTGCTCACTTATTTTTGCTTAAATATGATAAAAGAAAAGAAAATTTGTATCCAATAGCAGCAGAATAATCCATAGATGCATACTATTAATAGTTCGATTATCTTTGAATGGAAAGTCAAAGTCCAAAGAGGAATATATAAGTGACAGGAGAATTTTATTTTTTCAACATAAAAGGTTATTTAAAATTATGTTTGTAGATTCAAATAAATAATAACAAACAAATTTTTTCTGAAGTTTGTATAATATCTCATACCCAATAAACAAATAGAAAAAAAACGACTTCTTGCACCAAACCTTAATTCTTACCTGGAGGACAAATTACAGGAGGGAGATATCTAAATAAAGGTAACAATTGAAGCGAGCATATTACAGATCTAAGGGGTTCCCATGTTTATCTTGCGCTCCACAAAGACACTCGACTAATACTCGTATTATAATTTATTTTAAGTAGAATGACTTTCTAAAGTCCTTTAGAGAGGTGGTAGCTTAATAGTAAGGTCACGCTCCTCTTAGTAGAGGGGTGCGGGTTCGAACGAGACTTTACAAAGACATCATTAACCACCTAGCGTGGATTTGTATTGAATAAATAACATTAAATTAGAATTCGCTTAATCAGTCAAAAAGTTAAACAGTATCAATACAATATTTTTTCTAAATTTTAACTTAGCTCATTAAGAACGTCTAAACCCTTTAGCCAAGCTTGATGGCGCATTCGGAAGTGACCCTACCCCATACGCCAAGAGTTGTGGGTTCGATCCCCACCCAGGACAAATATTCGTATGATGTGTTTGTTCTGTGTCTGGGTGTTAATATTTAATATGTAAGTAAGTATATATTTGTAATACCTCTGTTGTTTCTGATATCCGTAACACAAGTGCTTAAGCTCTAGCTTACAGAGCTAGCTCACAAAGTAGGTTTAGGTTTAAAGATCTTTATTCTCATACGAAATTACATTTCATTTACAATGAGATATAAATTTAACTTAATATAATAAAATAATTAGCCGGAATTCGACTCTAAATACAATTTTAGCTTATTTTTAAACATATTTACGCTTTCACACTCTTTTATGGTGTTTGGTAGCTTATTGAATAGCTGTGCTCCCCCAAACAGTACTGTCGTCTTTCCATAGTTAGTTCTAGGTGCTAATAATTGTACTTTACTTTTGTTTCGGAGGTTGTGAGGGTTACTTTTTATATGCAATTTTATGTTACTTTTAATTGAATTTGTAATTATTTTTTTTACCAAAATGCATGTGTTGAATTTATACAATCGGGATAAATTGAATATTTTAGTTTTTTTATATATTTGATTAGTTGGTGTGTGGAAGGGATATTGAAATAAAGTTTTAATGACTTTGTTTTGGGCTCTCTGTAGTGGTATAAGGTTTGTGGGTGCAGCTGAGCCCCAAATCTCTATAAGGTAGTTTAAGTGTGATTTCACCAGGGCATTATACAAGGTTAATTTAATCTTTCGTGGTATGCAATGTGCTATCTTATGAAGAGTTCCAACCAGTATCTATACTTACCTCGGAGTCAGATCAATGTATGTGCTGTAGTCCGATATTTATTTATTTATATATTTTAACATATTTATTTAGCCACTTGTAGCCAAAAAAAGAATTAATGTGGTTAAAGATTATTGTGAATTAGTAATGTCAGGCGGTTAACTCGTCGTCTATGCTATCGTAACTCACCACTAAATGCCTTAAATGACGTGCAAGGAACACAGTTAACACATTAAAAGACCCAGACCAACAACTTAAATGACCATTGACGAAATGTAACCGTTTAAATTCAGTCGCCCTCTTCCTCATAAAAAAACGAATACTTATCTACAACAAACATTAAAAACCCAGTTTTATTGTTGGCTGAATGTGGTGAAAGGGCCCTGCTGCCCCTTTGAATCTGCCTACTCCTTCGGGGATTATGGGCGTGATGTTATGTATGTATGTAACAAACATTAAAATTAAAAGCATTAATAAACTTTTCATTGAGCAATAATTAATCGTGGCCATTGTTCTAAATACATTTTTAGATAAACGCAATGCCCTTATAGATTTGATAAATACAATACATATAGGTAATGTATGAAATCAATACTTAGCCTCTCCTTGCACCACACCCTAAATCCATGTCTAGAAGACAAATTACAAGAGGGAGATAGCCAAATAAAGGTAACATTTAGAGGGAATGTCACAGGTCTAAGTGGTTTTGAAGTTTATCTTAAGCTCAAGAGACACTCGACTACTCGTAATAATATATGTCATTAGTGGTCTACCTTTCTTTGTAAATTTGATTTCAAATTCTTAAGGGCTAAGTAGTTTAAACGAGATTTCTTGTTTTCGGTTGCGGTTTTTACGTGTCTATCTGTGTATTTTACATTTTTTAATTAAATTAGCTTGTAAATTATAAAATCAACTAAAACTCATTCAATACAGAATATTTATGTTTTGTCAACACACTAAATTAGAGGCTGCTTACTATAGTGATCTGATGGCCCCACATGTCTGGTACAATTATCATATCTGGTGGCACATATGGCCCCATCACATACATACATTGATCGGACTCCGAGGTAAGTAGCTTAAGCACTTGTGTTACGGATATCAGGATCAACAATGGTCAAATATATACTTAATATTGGATATTAACACCCAACATAGAATAAATACAAGTATTCATCACACAAATATTTGTCCAAGGTGGGGATCGAACCCACAACTCTTGGCGAATGGGGCAGACTCACTACCGAATGCGCCATCGAGCCAGTCTAAATCCCCATCTGGTGACAGAATGTCGAATGACGTTGAGGCCCGCATGGGAGGGACTTTTATCCTGCCACTCTCATAGTCTCATAGTCTCCTACATGACCAGAAAAACGTCAGGCGTTGGACTAACACTTAAACACAATAACACAAGACTATTGGTACTTAACATTCGCGACTAATATTAGCTTTCTTTCAAGTGCATCGTATATGCACACCGTGCACACTTTCAAGTGCCCATATATTTTACTTAGAGAATTCTAAACTATTGTGCTAAATTATATTACAAGAAAAGATTTGTCTAATTATAAAGTTCGTTGATGAAAAGAAGATAAATTATATTCAAATGGTATCTTTTGTGTATGTTTATAACGATACAAATATTTGTGGTATGAAATCAATATTAAATAATTATTTTTCAACTGTAAACGACTTCTCCGTATCAAAGAGATTATTTTATACCAATGTGAATTCAACATTGTAATGTCAATATCACCAATATTTCATAGTTCATAATAATTCATTATTGCGGTTTAATTTTATGAGCTATGGTTGAATTTAATCGCTGTGTCAATGATTTATCCTGGTAGTGAAAATTGAAATCAGTATTTCATTGTAATGAATGTCATTGTTTATTTTGTGAGTAATAGAATATATCATATCATCACACCCGCAGTGACGTAGGCAGAACTAAATGCAGCAAGCCCATTTAACTACTTTTGGACAAAAACAAAATTGAATTGGGTTAGTTGCTAGACTAAACTAACTAACTAACTAAACTTCACGCCACTTCCCTAGCATGCTAGATAAGGAGTCCAATTATTATATTCTTTTTAATGTCTCAAATGAATCAAAAACACTATTATCATCTTCCTAGCTTTATGTTCCGTGCTTAGACGGGGTCTGCTTTGACCATGATCCAGGATTTAGCGAGTCTGGTAATAACATTGAAGCGACTGCCGATCTGACCTTAGTAACCCTAAAATAGGAACCTGTAAATTTTTGGATCATGGTTACAATTCCAAAGTTGTTTGAATTTTCAGGTTTCATCACGATGTTTTTCTTCACCGTCGAGCTAGTGGTATAAATACGTACATAGACTTGAAAAATCCAGAGGTACGTGCCCGGGTTTGAACCCACACTCCTCGGTTAAGAGGCGCTTGGCCTTACCATTGAGCTACCACCGTTATAATCAAGAACACTAACGCCAATTAAATGGAGATTTTAAGAAACATGATTTTACTTAAAAAATTGGTCGCCAAGTTTCACTTAAATCTTCCTTCTAAAATAGCGCTCCACCCTGCATACGCGAAAACAATGGAGAATCCTGATAAGCTGATACTAAATTTTCTTTGCCCAAACCGCTTTAAGCTTTTCACATGAACAAAACGAATATACTGAGATCAGCTAACATGTAAATGCCGGTGATAATTACTACAGATTACGAAACTTAGAAATGTTTGAGGAAGGGTTTTATAAGGTGGTGTTAAGTTGTGCTTAACGTACGAAAGTGGAATAAGGAAGGATTGAACTAAGACTGTTCATCTTTTAGGGCGCAACTCTACAAGATATTTGATTGGTATTCGATTTGGTTGAATCCATCTATCAACAATTGATGAGTTAAATAAATCCAAGAAATATCGACTATCAGTAATTGACCCTGTTATACATAAAGAGCTAGCCACTTGTCACTCCTTTTTCACAGCTTTCCATCCAACCCAGCCCACTATCCCATATTGGTCTGGGACTTAAAAAGAATATGCCAACTGTGGTTCTTGCCTAGCATGTCGTAAAAGGCGACTAATGGTATATCGGGTTTTGGGTGTGTGATTGTGTAGGCGACAGGTTAGCCGCTTGTCACTGCTTTTTCACAATTTTCCATCTAACCCAGCCCAGCTTTATTTTTGGCTGAATGTGGTTGAAGGTGCTTGCTCCCCTTTCGACTCTGCCTACCCCTTAGGGGATTATGGGCGTAATGTTATATATGTATACATTAAAGTGATTTTCGAATAAATGTTAATTAAAGTTAGATACATTCTTAAAATGTTATCTAATCTAATCATGCATTTACAAGACTTGGGAAGTAATTAAGATACTAACTTCTGCGCGCGGCTTTGCTCGCGTGGAACATCGATGACACATAGCTATATGTGGTATTCTAATCTATACGATATATTATTGCAAAGTTTTATGAAAATCGATACAATATTTTAAAACAATAAAAAACATCCACACATCTATCCATCCATCCATACGAAATTTCGCGTTTTCGATTATAATATTAGTAAGATTTAATCATTTGTAATGTTACTATCAATATCAGGAATTTTCTTAATTTAAGAAAAAACATGGTTGGATCTTTTATGCATAACAAGATCCGTTCCTAATACTGATCAATCATCATAATAGCATGAGTAGAATAGATAATGTCAAAACTTTTTTTTTATTTTTATTTAAATATTTTCTTCCTCTCTTTATCCAATATTTTACCATTACTTTGTCAACAAAGATGGCTATCGGTCCATTAAATCTGTAAATAAAAAAGCTAGAAAAAATAAAGACTAAAAAATCAACGCATAAGGTAAAGAAATCAATATCCAGTTTTCAAGAAATAAGACCAAAGTCAAATGTAGTAAAGCATAATATACTTATATATATTTTTTTTATTTGCTTGTTTTAGGAAAAATTTTGCTAATTTAATGCTCAAATATAAAGAAAATAAACGGCCCTTCGGACCTAGAAAAATACGAGATGTAATACTAGGAAAATTAAGAATCTATAAACATATTTTATTTATTACTATTCGATCGGCCCGTTGGTCGAGTGGTCAGAGACACTAGCTACGAAACCGAGGATCGCGAGTTCGAATCCCACTAGGGCCAAATGCTTCGTGTGATGAACACGGATATTTGTACTCGAGTCATGGATGTTTATAAACGTATTTAAGTATGTCTATCTGTTCTCCTAGTATCCACAGCACAAGCACAAGCTTAGTATGGGACTAGGGAATTTGTGTGTCAGTCTGGAGAATTTATTAGTATTAATTTTAAACGTTTTCTTTGCAATATTACTAGAAATACTTATCAACTTAACCCACTGATCGAAAAGTCAAAATGTTAGTATACTTAAACTTAATGTGAAATGCATTTGTATGTTATTATCGGAACTATAAATAATACTAACGCGAGTTATCCCGCTTATTAAATAAGCGTTATCTAGACTTTTACTCCGTACTAAATCAAAAATGTTCCATCAAAACATTTTGTGTCAATTTTTTAATACTATTCCTCACATTTTTTCTAAGACTTGCCCATAAACGTCTCAGTATAACCTTGATTCATTGACTTACTGCCCCGAAGCTCATTGTCCTCATTTACCGGGGGCGTTTAAGCGAATTCCATTAATATTGATTCGTCTCCCGGACGTGACATGACGCCCAGATAATATTATAATTTGCGACGAGAAATGTATTAGATGAGGCATTTTGGGGACTACCTAGAATTTGAATGAAATTTCGCTGATTTACTTCCTCATCGAGGCTTGTTTATTTAAGCGCTGCGAGATTGAGTGCGATTGAACAATTTAATTTAAAGTTTCGTATATACACTGGATTGTATTAGCTACGTACTTGCTTGTTGCTTGGCTTTATAGTAAGGTCAAAGCACTTTTTTTATTTTCTTTGCTCTGAAATTTTTATTGAAATAAGTACGCTTATTTTTAATTTAATTACGATTCGGACTTATGTGTTTCTTTGCTATTCGACAAATACTTATTAGTTATAAACATAATCTTTTTTAAAATTAAATATCCGACGACATCACATACATTGATCTGACTCCGAAGTAACTAGCTTAAGCACTTGTGTTACGGATATCAGAATCAGTCTTATAAAATGGTTTCACTTTTATCTGCTAAAACGGCATTATCGAATTTTACAATATTAACTATAGTATGAGTATTATTTTATTAAAATTAAGTCTAAGTATTAGGTCAGATACATAGTTTCAATATAATGTTAAAAGATTAGATTACCATATGCTGTTTTATTATATAATGTATACTTTATAGAACAATCTATACAGTTTATATCGAATCGAATTACGTCCAGAAATTAGTCAGTAGCTAACATTCCCCTTGCTGGTATAACCATTAGCATATTGCGTCTTGTATGGGGTCACAACAGCCTTGATTTATATGATAACAAGCTCCGTTGGAGCTGTACAGAGCATCCCCCTATAACGTTATTGTTTGTCGTCCGAGACAACTATAAACACTTAGCTATAGGAACAAGATGGAGACGGAACATGAAAGGTTAGATTTATGCGAGCAAATAATAATAATGCTAGCACACTGTAGCTGTCCTTTATGTAAATTTGCTTGGTAACGTTTATTACAATGCGTGATAGATTTTTTACTTAAAGTCGGTTCAATTACTTTTTGGACTGGCTCAATGGCGTATTTGGTAGTCCCTGCCCTATGCGCCAAGAGTTGTGGGTTCGATCACCACCCAGGACAAACATTTGTGTGATGAATATTTGTGTTTGTTCTGTAATTTAAGTATACATACATAACATCATGCCCATAATCCCCGAAGGGGTAGGCAGAGTCAAAGGGGTAGTAGGTCCCTTAAACCACATTCAGTCAAAAACAAAACTGGGCTGGGTTAGACGGAAAATTGTGAAAAAGTCACTACTTTTTCACAATTTTCCATCTACACTTTTGTCACTACATGTGGCTTGCTCGTCACCCACACAATCTCTCAACCAAATCCCATATACCATTAGTCGCCTTTTACGACATGCTAGGTAAAAAACACAGTTGGTACATTCTTTTTTAAGTCCCAGACCAACATCGGACATCGCATTTAAGTATACATACATACATACATAACATCACGCCCATGATCCCCGAAGGGGTAGGCAGAGTCGAAGGGGCAGCAAGCCCCTTCAACCACATTCAGGCAAAAATAAAGCCGGGCTGGGTCAGATGGACAATTGTGAAAAAGCAGTGACAAGCGGCTAACCTGTCGCCTACACAATCACACATGCTAGGCAAGAACCACAGTTGGCATATTCTTTTAAGTCCCAGACCAACATGGGACAATGGGCTGGGTTGGATGGAAAGCTGTGAAAAAGGAGTGACAAGTGGCTAGCTCGTCGCCTACTCAGTCACATACCCAAAAGCCCGTAAACCATTAGTCGCCTCTTACGACATGCTAGGCAAGAACCACAGTTGGCACATTCTTTTTTTTTTTTTTGTCCCAGATCAAAATGGGCCAAGTCCCAGACCAACATGGGACTAAGTATATATATATATATTTGTTATACCACTGTTGATTCTGATATCCGTGACATAAGTGCTTTAGCTATAAATTGTATTGAAAAGAGTAACTACCGAGTTTCTTGCCGGATTCTTCTCGGTAGATACAACATTCCGAACCGGTGGTAGAATCATATAGCTGTGGCTTTACCTGTATTTGACGATTTATAAGTGTTTCCTTGAAACCTATATAAATAAAGAATATTTTGACTTTGACTTTGACTTTAATTACTTTGTTGACAATGTATATACTCGTAATGTAGTCTGATATTTATTTATTCATAATCGCTTTTAAAAAAATATTGTAATTATTGGGCATATTATAATTTAGAGCGGTGATAGCACAATGTTAAGGACATGCGGATCATAATCGAAGGTTGCGGAATCAAACCCGAGCATTTACTTCTGAATTTTCCAAATCTATGTATGTATTTATGTGGTATAAATACGTACATAGATTTGGAAAATAGATCGGCGGTGAGGGAATCGTGATGAAATGGGCAAATTCAAACAACTTTCTAATTGTAGCCATGATCCAAAATTGTCTGGTTTCCCTATCTTAGGATTACGAAGGTGAGATTGGCAGTCGCTTAAAGGTAATTACCAGAATCGCTTAAAGTCTAAGCGAACCCCGTCTAAGCACGGGACATAACACTAGACAAATGATTATAATTACTGGGCAAGCCATACTGTTTTATTGACAACATGTAATGTAAATTACATAATTTTTTTTTTTACCAATATTTATTATGAGTAGTTGTAAGACAAAAAAGAGTTATAAACAAATTGACTTTATCATTTATAATATTAATTGAAAAAATAAACAAATCAATTACTCTTGTTTGTTTTACGTATTTATTTAACACTAGCTGTGCCAGCGGCGTCACCCGCGTTTATAGTTAATATTATGTAGACTATTTCCGTCATACATGATTTCTATGTAACTTTAACCATTAAGGCTGCACACGCGACGGAAGCTTAAAAATGGAGTAACTTCTCCCGTTTTCCCAACATTTCCCTTCACTACTCTGCTCCTATTGATTGTAGCGTGATAAAAAGTGTACTATAACCTGCCCAGGAGTGTGAAGAATAATTGTACCAAGTTTCGTTAAAATCCGTCGAGTAATTTATGTTTCTATAAGGAACATACAGACAGACAGACAGACAAAAATTTTACTGATTGCATTTTTGGCATCAGTATCGATCACTAATCACCCCCTGATAGTTATTTTGAAAATATATTTCATGTACAGAATTGACCTCTCTACAGATTTATTATAAGTATAGATTATTATTTATAAACTGAAACATTCATGTATAAGGAACGAGACATTCTATCTCCCGTCTCCAATTTCCCTCGTAACAAGACGTTACGCAACCTCTTACTGGATACAATATGAACAGTTTTATTACTGTAACCTTTTTTGTGTTCCCAAATTTGGGTTGACATGACACTGAAAGCCTGAAATGTACTGTTTTACGTTTATTTGTCCCTACAAGTCCCTACTGGACCGAATTTTTATGATTCCTTGACCTCTGGATATACGTGAGTCTTATAAGAACTTACTTTATTGTGATAGAGCTCTGTGTTATTGTAGCTAGTACTAATAAGATGTCATACAACGCGACATACAACTATATTGTTTAATTAGTTTTTTTTTAATTATGTTTATATATCCATGTTGTTCCATGTTGGTTTGGGGTTTACAAAGATTATGTCATCTGTGTTTCTTGTCTAGCATGTCGTAAAAGGCGACTAATGGTATATCGGGTTTTGTGTATGTGATTGTGTAGGCGACAAGCTAGCCACTTGTTACTACTTTTTCACAATTTTCCATCTAACCCGGCACAGTTTTATTTTTGGCTGAAGGTGGTTAAAGGGGCCTCTTTGACTATGCCTACCCGTTCGGGGATTATGAGCGTGATGTTATGTATGTTTTTTTTTAGACTGAACTGGACAATGTTTGACTGAAGGCTTATTGTGT
This sequence comes from Glyphodes perspectalis, assembly GCA_951394215.1. Classification (NCBI taxonomy): domain Eukaryota; kingdom Metazoa; phylum Arthropoda; class Insecta; order Lepidoptera; family Crambidae; genus Glyphodes; species Glyphodes perspectalis. The sequence goes on along the minus strand of OX596222.1, from coordinate 5,396,279 downwards.
TTTTATATTCATGTGCGTAATCCCTAAACGGGTTAGTAAAGTCTGAGAAGTCATTATTTAAACAACATTTCGAAAAAATAAATTGAGTTGGGTTAGATGGAAAATTATGAAAAAATTGTGATCAGTCATTATTTCATCGTTCTGGTAGGTAATTACAAATCCATACTTTTAATCACCTTGTACGACATGCTAGGCAAATAATGTGGCAGGTACATTGTTCTTAAGTCCCAAATCAATACGGGACATGAAAATATTATTGAAAAATAAATACTACTTTCATAACGTTTTATTAAATAATTTTTTTTTGACACGCGTAGCATGTTCATTCACAGGATATATTACTATCATGTTTAATGCTCGCAAACTTTTGTAATATTCGCTTCTCGTTTGTAATAAGTGTCAGGTGTACGTAAAAAATGAATGTGTATGAAAAATATCTTGGCCACAAAACGGAATACTGGAATATATACTTTTACTTGGATGGGAAAATAGAATTTAGTTTGCACGAATCGTGAAGTAAATTGTAACAACATTAAGCAAAGTAACTTTTTTTCAAGTGCAACTTTCTTTAGCTTTATAACGATCGCAGACAAGTAGTAGTACAACTAACGCCATACATTATTTCGGATTTATCTTTAATCCTTTGGCTCTAGCTGCACGTAAATTTTAAACGGCCATTGCAGCTTATATGAATTTAAAACATCAAATTAAATTACAATTCTGTCCAATCAACTAGCTTCATAACGTTGTTAATCGATATATTTAATAAAAAAATATTCATGCTCATTCACTTCACCTACAAATGGTTTTAAAGAAAAATTAATAATCCTTATTATACATAACATCACGCCCATAATCCCCGAAGGGGTAGGCAGAGTAGAAGGGGCCGCAAGTCCCTTCAACCACATTCAGCCAAAAATAAAGCCGGGCTGTGTTAGATGGAAAATTGTGAAAAAGCAGTGACAAGCGGCTAACCTGTCGCCTACACAATCACACACCAAAACCCGATATACAATTAGTCGCCTTTTACGACATTCTAGGCAAGAACCACAGTTAGCATATTCTTTTTAAGTCCCAGACCAACATAAGACAGTGGGCTGGGTTAGATCCTTATTAATCCTTATTATTCGTACTATAATGAAACATTAAAGGCCAGTGGGTCAGGTAACAATAACTCTGTCATCATCATCATCTTCCTAGCGTTATGTCCCGTGTTTAGACGGGGTCCGCTTAGACCATGATACAGGATTTAGCGAGTCTGGTAATTACATTGAAGCGACTGCCGATCTGACCTTCGTAACCCTAATAAAGATAGGGGAACCAGACAATTTTTGGATCATGGTTACAAATCCAAAGTTGTTTGAATTTGCAGGTTTCATCACGATGTTTTCCTTCACCGTCGAGCTAGTGGTATAAATACGTACATAGACTTGAAAAATCCAGAGGTACGTGCCCGGGTTTGAACCCGCACTGCTCGGTTAAGAGGCGCGTGTCCTTACCATTGAGCTACCACCGCTCTCGGTAACAACAACTCTGTATATTTTAATAATTCGCCTTATGAAGACAACGGTGTCTCAGCTTGCCTGAGCCGCTTTCTCTCGGCCTCGGCAGATAAGATTTAGCCAAGACAAAATTAAATTATTATAAGGGCGCATAATGACGACAATACTATGTTGGAATTGAATTTCTGTGTAATATGTATGTAAAGTAAGGTGAGAAATCTTTTGCTATTAAAAGAGCTTTTGAGAGCTTAAAACCTACGGGACAATTCGTCTGATGGACAAGATTATTTAAGAGTAACTACCGAGTTTCTTGCCGGATTCTTCTCGGTAGATACAACATTTTGAACCGGTGGTAGAATCATATAGCTGTGGCCTTACCTGTATTTGACGATTCATAAGAGTTTCCTTGAAACCTATATAAATAAAGAATATTTTGACTTTGACTTTGACTTTGACTTATACTTTTTCTTGATTTTATAAAAATGTATCCATTACCATAGTATGGTCTGAGACAAAAATAAAGTACCAAATATGTTTCTTGCCCAGTGTACGTTATAAGTTAGTTTGGGCCTTAATATTTAATAAGTAATATTTACTTAGACTATTGATGGGCCAATTCATTTTGGTTAAGGTGCAAGTGAAAATAAAACCACAGATACGGTGAATGCTCTATATTAGACTGGATAATAAAATCTGTAGTTAGCGAACGCAGCCGTGCTCACACACCTACATTATAAAACTAGCAGCGCCCCGCGGTTCCACCCGCGCAGTTCCCGTTTCCGTGGGAATAAATTTGAAATCGGCGCGGCAATTGATTTTAAGTTCATTCATTACAAACATACACTCACACACAAAATACAAAAATACAAATCTCTTCTCTTTATAATATCTCTTTAGATAGACAAGGTAGTGGCGTGGAAACAGTGCACGATCCTTAAATACCTCACTCGCTTCTTCAACATTCATGATTCTTTTCATACAAGCTCTACGGTTTTTATGACTTGTAACTATAATGATAACCGACTAATTTAAAATTTTGTGATTGACGAGTATAATAATAAGTGGTAGGTACATTTTCAATTTACTTACTGATTATAATCACTTAATAATAATAATTTTTAGACTGGACTTTATTTACTTTACTTACTTACTTAACTTCACGCCACTTCCCTAGCGGGGTAGGCAGAGAGAACCGAACGCCATATGGCACGATCCTTACACACCTCACTCGCCTCTTCAACATTCATGATCCTTTTCATACAAGCTCTACGTTTCCTAACATCACCTTCTGTTAATACGCGACCAATCTGGTTTAACTTTATTTAACTTTTAATAAAGCTGTTTAGGTTTTTTCTATAGATAGATAGATGGTATTCCAATAAGAAGAAATCTCACAATACTTGTAATTTATCTATCCATCGGCCTAGACACAGGTCGGACAGACAGACATTGATATATTTATTGTTGCTCCTGTTTGATTAATGTAGAGCCTGAACATTGTTTGCCGAGGTGTTAATGAACAATAGTTACCAGAGTAATAGTCATTATTTTAAGTGACTGGTTGCTATTGCCGAGCCCATTAACCTTCATTTACCTTAAGGTCTTGAATAGGACTTTGAATTGAAACCTATATAAATATAATAAGTTAGATTAATTTTACATTGTTTTTACTTGTTGTATTAACTATAAGTCTCATGTTGGTCTGGGACTAAAAAAGAATGTGCCAACTGTATTTCTTGCCTAGCATGTTGTAATAGACGACTAATGGTTTATCGGGCTTTGGGTATGTGGTTGTGTAAGCGACGGGCTGGCCACTTGTCAATGCTTTTTCACAATTTTCCTTCTAACCCAGCACAGTCTTATTTTTGGCTGAATGTGGTTGAGGGGGCCTGCTGTCCTTTTAACTCTGCCTATCCCTTCGGGGATTGTGGGCGTGATGTTATGTTTATTCTGTATCTACTATTTTTATTACAGAAATAGAGTACAAAAGTGCAAACAGTCAGCCGTTTGTTAAATTGGAATAAACACACAGACTGACAAACACTTTAAAGAATAATTAAAAAATTTTGTCAAACACAAACTTTAAAAATATTTATAAGTTTTTGTCCGAATAAGTTGTATAATTACCTATCACGGTACCTAGTACTCCCGGTCTGAGCGCTCCCCTCTTCCCGTTAAATACACCCCTAATATTGGGGTCCAGGTGCTCATTACCTCGCAATTTTGTTGGTGCCAGGTGACCCGGAATAACGCAGGGCATCATCCCTGTCTCACCGGAATTAGAGTGGTTAGAGACAGTCGGGCGTAGTTTAAAATAAGGATATATAGATATTTAGTCAGTACATGTTAACTGATCTACTTTTTTTTCATTATCCAGGACATGTTGGTTGAATCTAGGTCAGTTACGAGTAACTCTTCATTTGATTTTCTTATTTTTCGCGTGGTTCCCGTTCCCGTGGAAATACTGGGATAACATATAGCCTATGTTACTTGCTAATAAAGTAGCTTTAAATTGGTGAAAGGTTTTTTCCAAATTGGTTAAGTAGTTTTGGAGCCTATTCAATTGAAACAAACAATAAATTCTTCTGCTTTATAACATACATAACATCACGCCTGTAATAGTTAGGCCGAGTTAAAGGGGCAGCCAGCCCCTTTAACCACATTCAGTCAAAAATAAGACTGGGCTGGGTCAGATAGAAAAATTGTGTGAAGAAGTAGTGACACGTAGTTCGCTCGTCGCCTACAAAACCACATACCCCAAACCCGATATACCATTAGTCGCTTTTTACGACATGCTAGGCTTAAGAAACACAGTTGGGACACTCTTTTTAAGTCCCAGACCAATATGGGACAATTATTAGTATAGATATATATATGAATGTGTTATGTTGGTATTTACTTTTACCATTGAGCAACCACCGCAAGGAGCGGTGGTAGCTCAATGGTAAGGACACGCGCCTCTTAACCGAGGAGTGCAGGTTCAAACCCAGGCACGTACCTCTGGATTTTTCAAGTTTATGTACGTATTTATACCACTAGCTCGACGGTGAAGGAAAACATCGCGATTAAACCTGCAAATTCAAACAACTTTGGAATTGTAACCATGATCCAAAAATTGTCTAGTTCCCCTATCTTAGGGTTACGAAGGTCAGACCGGCAGTCGCTTCAATGTAATAAATAACCAGACTCGCTAAATCCTGGATCATGGTCTAAGCGGACCCCGTCTAAACACGGGACATAACGCTAGGAAGATGATGATGTGTTATGTTGGTATTTCAATGATCACACCTCTTATGTGATGGTGAAGATGAATCGGTGAAGGAAGATATAGTAAAGTTACGCCTCTGATTCTAAACATGATCTAATTGGACTCAGTCCCCTGTCTGAGTGTTAGTACACTTATATAAACTCGCTAAATCTTCAATTACAATTGACTGCCTCGTTGATCTAGTGGGAGCATACGCCGCCTAAGGACCAAGGGGTCACAGGTCTAAATCCCGGGCCGGACCAAGAATTTTTGGCTGGTTATTTCAATATTGAAATTACTTAATAAAAATTTGGAGTTAGAAAGTTGGCGGTTTAATCCCCTCCGTGCCTTGATACGTCAAGCCGGTGGTCCTGCACCTGACCTGTCTCTGTTCATGAGAGAAGGAATAGAGAGTGCACCTGTTTATTATTATTGTAAATCTACAATTATACTCAAACTTAACCTTAAAGGAATAAAATGGCAGGATGTAGACTAACGACATTGTACCCTGATCCCAGTATTATACTTAAGATATATTACAACATATATGTAATATATGGGTAGTCATTTGTAACCCCTCAAGATGCGTAGACTAATTAAGCGATGAGTGTAAGCGATGTGTGACACCCTTCAACATTCTACCACCCATTCGTTTAAGCTACAGACATATATGTGCTTATATGACATATGATAATTACAAGCACGAAACTAAATAATACTTGTATCACAATAATATGTGTTATGGAGTATAAATAGAGGAAGACTAATAGTGCACATATCCCTAAATTTCCTATACTAGTTTAGTAATGAATAGTAAAATAATACAAAAATCTATATTTATACTATTATTATAAAGCTGAAGAGTTAGTTTGTTTGCTTGAACGCGCTAATCTCAAAAACTACTGGTCCGATTTGAAAAATTATTTCAGTGTTAGATAGCCCATTTATCGAGGAAAGCTTTGACTATATAACATTGACCATAAACGCGGGTGCAACCGCAGACACAGCTAGTGTTTAATATAATAAATAAATAATAATAAATATCTGACCACATCACATACATTGATCTGACTCCAAGGTAAGTAGCTTAAGCACTTGTGTTATGGATATCAGAATCAACAGTGGTATTACAAATACTTATATACTTAAATATTGGATATTAACACCCAGACACAGAACAAACACAAATATTCATCATACGAATGTTTGCCCTGGGTGGGGATCGAACCCACAACTCTCGGCGCATGGGGCAGGGTCACTACCGAATGCGCCATCGACCCAGTCATAAAATATGCTTAGAGGATCTAGTAAAATAAAAGAGAATGAACTAATTTAACATTTCTAAATTACCTAAATTATTCTAACAATAGTCATTTATAGTGCCCAAATAACACAGATAAATAAATATCAGACTACATCACACACATTGATCTGACTCCGAGGTAAGTAGCTTAAGCACTTGTGTTACGGATATCAGAAACAACAGTAGTATTACAAATATATACTTAAATATTGGATATTAACACCCAGACACAGAACAAACACAAGTATACATCATACGAATATTCAAAATCAAATATTCGTACATTAAACATTATCGTACTGGCCCCATCATTTATTATTATAATTTATAACGTAACCTACAGATAAATTTTATGTGCCCGTATTGTTTTGGTAGCATAAATGAGTACAGACGTACACCACACATTTTGTCAGCCATGTTTGCGGTTTGAGCTCGATGTTGGGGCCAAATGACAGTTTGGTACGAGCACCAGGGCTCTCACTGATATAGAAACATGCATGTATAACATTACGCAAGCAAACCTGAACGGTAGGCAGAGTTAAAGGAGAAAAAGGGAAATAACAACGTTCGTTGGAAAAAGAACTGGTTGAGTTGAGCTAGATAAAAAATTGTGATAATTTTGTGACTAGCGGCTAACTCGTTGCCTACATGATCACAAATCTAATACCGAATACGCCATTAGTTGCCATTTTCGCCTCGAAATATCGCCTTCAAATATTACTTTTTGTGAACATAAAAGAAAACTAGAAAAAATCGTGGATGAGGACATTTATGATTTTGAAGTAACTATTTTGTCTTCATTTGGAATCATGAATATTTCATTTCAATTCCAAATTTAATTGAATATTTAGATCTAATCTTTATTAGAATAAATTAATGAATCTTATTAACCCAAATTTGTATCACCTACCACGACCAGATTGGTCTTGTATTAACAGAAGGTGATGTTAGGAGTCAAAAAAACCGTAGAGCTTGTATGAAAAGGATCATTTATGTTGAAGAGACGAGTTAGGTATGTTAGGATCGTGCCATATGGCGTACTCTGCCTACCCCGCTAGGGAGGTGGCGTGAAGTTTAGTTAGTTAGTTTTTATATCACGGGAATTATTTGTAGAATAGAATATAATTAATCCCATTACATACTTTATTTGATTTTGATTTTGATATCGTTACTGCGTATCGTCTTATGTTAGAAAACATATTTAGTACAGGAGTTAGCATTTAAAGTTGAAAATAATCTAAATTGTAATATTTTAAACTGCTTGTGATAAAAAAAAACTAAAAGAAAAGAATGCATTTAGTATTACAATTGTTTGTAAACAATTCCTCATAGATTTAAATGGAAATAAAGAGACTTTGACGTGGACTAAACTTGATGGATAACTAAAGATAAAGTATTGCTAATTTTTCCTTTGGAAAGCACGTTAACCTGATAATCCTTACGGATTAAGGTGAAATATTGTATGTTAATGAAATATCGGTATAAGTATACTAACTGCATACCTCATCTACATACAACCAACAATCAGCTGAAATTCGGGGCCCAAATGGATGAGCATTTTATTTCATAAATAAGACAGCTTTATTCTTAAAGTTTTCTGGTGACAGATTCATTGAATTTATTCTAAAATTTACACGAGTGAAATCGCGGGCAGTAGCTTATTTAAATAAATAAGGAGTATTATTGGTGGTTTAAATTCTGTCAAAAATTTTTCAAGTTAAGGATAGAAGTCTTAGATAAATTAAATAACAAATCCTATTTTAAATACATAATTGAATGTAGACACTATCATTTATTTTTTATGATTTTTTAACAATACCTACATATTTAATGCATCAGTAGTTGCAAATAGTGTATTATGAGCTCCTGGCCTATTAAGTTACACTTACATGTTAATAACACCGCTTCCAAGCCCAGTACCAAAGTTATTAAATTTAGTAATTTAGTCTAGACTTCAGAAAGCTCATTACTTTAGCCGCGTGTTAGAAATGTATAACTTGCTTAAGAATAATATTATCTTTTAGTATTAGTAAATAGGTATTATTTGATGTAGTATTTATAGCATGAGTTACTGAGATGATAACTTATATAGAACAAAATTAGTTTTTTCACTGTTTTGCCTAATATGTTGAGTGTTACCTACACTCAATCACCTAATTAATGTCTTTGTTTATCTTTTTAATTCATTTTTCAATTTATTAGTCTAAATATTTTTTATTATAACGTCATAATAGACAGGCCTGTCAGTCGAGTGTTCGGAGACCTTGGCCACGAAACCGAGGATCGTGGGTTCGAATCCCGCTAGGGACAAATGTTTCGTGTGACGAACATGGACATTTTGTACTCGAGCCATGGATGTTTATAAACGTATTTAAGTATGTTTATCCGATCAACTAGTATTTATGGCACAAGCACAAGCGTAGTTTGGGACTAGGGAATTGGTGCGTCAGTCTGGAGAATTTATTAATTTATTATTATTTATAAATAAGAGTTAGAGGCAGAAAGGGTAGTGTGCATCAGTCTTTACCAGGGAACTGATAACTAGAGACAGACATATATTATTATAATAGTCGAATGCGACTATTATAATAATATATGTCTGTCTCTAGGAAGGAAATGTCCTTCCAGAGCGTTTGTCGCCATAGCACAAGCATAAGCTTAGTTTGGGACTAGGGAATTGGTGTGAATTGGATATTTTATTTATTTATACGTCATCACGCCCGTTACCGAATGGGTAGGTAGTCCAAGGAGCATAAATCTCCTTCAACCACTTTTAGCCAAAAAATGAACTAAGCCAAAAAATTAAGTTGAGTAAGATAAAAATTGTCAAAATTAAGGCAAGAAACACACTTGGAAAAGTTCCAGACTAATAAAGGACACGTCATGTTATACGCGGTACAACGACGTAATTAGTTTCCAATTTCACAGCATCTCCCGTAGGTCCACCATCTTTCACATTCAGCTATTCGATGAATATCCACTAATGCTTCATTCAATTCCATTTATTCAGTCCCTTTTGCAAATCAGCATTCATGCCTTTCCAAGTCTGTGCATCAAAGCATGAGCTCGATATTGATTTTAAAATCCAATACTGTTATCGTTGAACAGACTCTTGGTTCTCGCTTCAGCTACTCTGATATTACAACATCTAGTTTCAGTCTGGACTGTTTCAACTTTTCATCCAAATTTAAAGTTAATAAACTGCGGAGTGTTGATAAGTAACATTTGGTATTCCCGATTGTTGCAAACTTTCGAGGCAGATAAATATCCCTACGCGATGAATAATATTTGTTTTCATTTGTTAGTCTGCGAGTAGTATTTATGTTGGCGGAGTAAATTTTAGTGTGATTTAAACTCCTTCGGGTTTAACTAAATATAAATAAATAAATAAATATCCGACTGATGTTGTGGAATATTTATTATTTATTTATTTATTATATTTGATATTAACACCCAGACACAGAACAAACACAAGTATTCATCATACGAATGTTTGTCCTGGGTGGGAACCGAACCCACAACTCTTGGCGCATGGGGCAGGGTCACTACCGAATGCGCCATCGAGCCAGTCAAAATATTAACTGCAAACGTAGTATGTTTAACACATCTGACAATAATCGCTTCACCACTAATATGTTCCTATATCATAAACTAGTTTCACCCGCGTTTGTGGTTAATGTTATATCGATAAATGAACTCAATACTCAATCATTTATTGTTTCCATAATGTTTACAAGGTGTTGGTGGTTATTAATAAAGTACATTATAGACCCTGTGAGGGCACTGCAATTAAAGAGACGACGCATTATTTACATACTATGTATAATATTAAATTATAATACTACCCACTGAATCAAAATATAACAAAAAAAAAATTGCAATATTAGCGCGGTCAGGCAAACAAACAAACAAGCTCTTTAGCTTTATACATGAGTAAGTATAAGATTAGTATAAGATGAGGAGTTAAATCCGTTTGTTTTGTTTGTAGTTCTAAATCTAAATCAAAACATGATGAAATGTGTCAAGTACATTCTTGTGAATCCGTGAATACACCTTAAACATACGTAGACGATATATATCATTAGACACACTAGAGCAGGGCTAGCGAACCATTGGCAAGCGGGCCATAGGTGGCACGTTACACAAAGTGGTCGGCACGCATTTTCTTTGAGATTACTATATGTCAACAATTATTGACAATAACATTCACGTCAACCCCTCTCCGGCCACTTAAACAACCCATTATATTGACATTTTAGAAACCTTTAAAAAGATTCGCCACCCCTGCACTAGAGAATACACATAGGGCTTCCGTCGTAAAGGGAATCCTTAACGAGAACTGAGGATAAAAGAGATTTAGGCGACAAGCTAGCCACTTGTCACTACTGTTTCACAATTTTCCATATAACCCAGCCCAGTTTTATTTTTGGCTGAATGTGGTTAAAGGGACTGCTGCCCCCTGCTGTCCCTTTGACTCTGCCCGCCCCTGCGAGGATTATGGGCGTGATGTTATGTGTGTGAGGATAAAAGCTAATAGTTTAACATCATTATCTGCTTATCTACTTAGGCAGACTAACCATGCAAATTAGATTATGGTTATTCATCCTTACTTGGACTGGTAACTAATAATAGGGCTAATAACTATATTATTAGTACTCCATTGTACAAAATAAATCGTACGTGCTGGTTTTCGCGAAAAACTAGATTTTTATTCATATTTTTTTATTTTTTAATCAATATTCGGAGTAGCTTAGTGAAAACGTTTTCTCATACATCCAGAGAAAGCTGAATGTAATCTAGATAAGCAATATCTGGCGTGAATTTATTTTTTGGTTAAATGTGATTTGGACATTACTAAACTCTTCTAGAGTAAGATCCCAGTGACCCCAGACTTAAGCGATTTTAGGAAAGATGTTTTTTTTTTATTGCTAGTATAACATAAACTCAGAAAGGAATGGATACTCGCTAAGCTGAAAGCGGGGCCGTTTTACAGCTATTTAGTGATTACGGGCGTAATGATATGTACGTATGAAGTGTAAAATATTTTATATTTAATTTAAAAATTAATATTTTAACTACTCTTTAACATATTTTTAGTAGCAGGGGTACTCCAAAAAGAATTTCTGTGGGCAACTTTCCATCTCCATCATCATACCCACTCGATGATATTATGATATGAATGATGAATTGGTAAAAAATAGATTTTCAAATGAAACAGATAAGTTCCGTAAAACAATGTGAGCTAACAAAAGCTTATAAAAAATATTTTTTTCTAATAACATATGGTTTCAATGTAATTTATTACAGTATTAATCTTGAAAAGGCATTTGATGAAAAAATTACTTCGCCAAAATAGCGAATTCGCCTGAACCGAATATTACCAAAAAGGATAATTGCCAATGTCAATATTTACACTTACCCTCGGCCACTTCATATTTTCACAGTGGAATTGTTCAACTCGATCCACAAAATGGTAACCTCGCAAATAATAATATATTGGCCAACAAAACATTTGGGTAGAAGGAATGTCTATCTCGCTATGCCGAGGGAAGCGCGCGTTTATGAAAATCGCTGTATAAATATTAGACGAACATCTTCGGGTTTAGTTTGGAATAGTAACATGTGGCAGATTTAGAGCTTATTTGAAATTCCGTGGAAACAAGCTTTTGTGATTTCTTTTTTGAACGTAATTTTTGTTTTATGTACCTATTGAGAGAACTGAATTAAATTAAAATAAGTTAAATGAAAATGTTTACGTTCGCAAATAACAAAATAAAAAAGCATATATTGATCTTACAAAAAAAGAAGTAGAATAAAAAGAGTGGATAGCAGACAGAAAATATAGTCTATTTCGCACAAGATGAGTTCCGTGATAAATTAATATTATATTAATAAAAATACTCTTGTATTTTACGACACATTTATCAATCAGATAGCCAGTGACGATTTAGTCAATAATGGAAAACCCAGAATGTTGTTAGTATTTGAATTAATTAGGAAAAACAATTTATGACTTAACATTCTTATTTTATTTTGTAGACAAACTATTTCACCTTTAATCGATATTACAAATAAGCCTACTATTTCATTCAGGATACAATAAAAATAACAATCTAAATAGAAAGGTTTTTTTTATTCAAATATTTTTTTATTAGTTTGTTAACAAACTGTTCGCTGGAACTTCATATATATAGCAGGTGACTATGAAACTGGTACTACAGACAACTGTGTTTTATTTCATACTTAATAGTAAAACTAGCCATACCAAGTGAACATAAAATATAAAGCAGAAAATACTGAACGAGCTACAAAAGAAGGCTTCGTCGTCTGAAAGGACTTGATTAGGGCAGAACACTCCAACGGTTTCCACGTGAGACCTGCAGCCTTATTGAAGCATTTTCTGTAGCCAATTGTGTTTTTTGTCTTGTGACTTTATATTTTTAGTGCGAAAATGATAAGAAGATATGTTTTCTTGCTCTTTTTATTTAATACGAGTAATTAACGTATATTGTGACATTATTTTCGAGTCCTCATTTCGTTCAGTACTGCTTGTTAATGATTTTTATGGAAGCTTTTCCATTGACATTTTCCATGAAAATCATTTACCTATTCAATGTGTGTTGTTCTTTCGCGCTAAAAATGTGTAATATTTTTTATTTTTAAAATCTGATCTCTATGTCAATATGGTGGTAGAATCATAATTATTAGTTGATTTTCTTGTTGAATTGACGATTTATAAGTGTTTGTTTCAAACCTATATAAATAAAGAGTATTTTGACTAGATGAATTCTAACTAGAGCTCTCAAGCAAGTAGAACTTCCAAACAGCCTGCTTACTAAGTGAGGTATATTATATACTAGCTGTGCCAGCGGTGTCACCCGCGTTTATGGTTAATATTATAAAGACTATTTCCGTCATACATGATTTCTATAGAATAATATATATATTTAAATATAAGTATGTACTCCTAACAATAGTCATTACACGATCATTTTTTTCCAGCAGGATTCGAACGGCTTATGTTTTTGTGTTCATCAACCTTTTTTATTCTTATATGATTCAAGGTAAACCTAAATGAAGCCACGTCCAGGCATAAGTACATACATTAAAATATACCCTTTATTTAAAGAGGTTTTTAAGGATTTAAAGACTATCTTTATTCATAACACATTTAATTCCTAAACTTTTTGATTAATTTCCGTTTTAAAACCTTCATGTTTATAATAGAACCTTTATATCACTGCCAAGGCAAGTACATACTCTACACAAAAAGTTATTATGAACAATGGATGACTCCCAGTGGTCGTTTTTGCGAGCACTACGAATTACGTATTTTTGCTGGTCTTAATTAAAATCTATTGCTAGATATATCTATTGGTGGATCTTTATTAATAGTTTTTATATTCGAGTTTCTTGCCGGATTCTTTTCGATAGAGTCTACCTTCCGGACCGGTGTTAGTATTATTTCTTATCCTTTTTTTATGTATATTGACTATTTATAAGTGCTTTCTTGAAGCCCATATATATAAAAATATTTTGAATATTTTGAATTTTTGAATAAACGTTTGTGTATTTGGTAATTATTATACTCAACTAGCTGTTTCCCGCGACTTCGCCCGCGTAGACTAATATTTCTACAGTAGTGTACAGTAGTGTACAGTTTCTGTATCCTACAGAAACTGTAAATTTTTCCGAGATAAAAAGTAGCCTATTTGTTATTCCAGACTGTAAACTATCTCTGTGCCAAATTTCATCCATATCCGTTCAGCAGTTTTTGCGTGAAGAAGTATCAAACATACAAACACACACACTCACAAACTTTCGCTTTTATTGCGATATAATTAAGTCTAAGTCTTACTTTGTAAATACTTACTAAAGCGTAACTATACAATAAAAACAGAGTCTGCATTATTTCTAAATAATTCTGTTAACAGTAGTAAGTAACAAAGCTAACTATAATATAAAATCGTTTATTCTATGGTTGTTCCGCTCAGCTTTAAAAATTACTCTTTTTGCGAAGTGCACCAATTGAGTAGTGCACTAGTTGAGAAGTGCACCATAAGAAAAGTGCACCAGTTGCGAAGTGCACCATTGAGAACTGTACAAGTTGCGAAGTGCACCAAATGCGTCAAACCCGTTCTCTTTACCGGTTGAAAAGTTAAAAAGAAAAAAACAAATAATTTTGAGATCGTCAGATGTAAAATTATTATCGTCCAATAAAAGAGTGTTATTAAAACGCCACCGGCTGACCTACCAGATATTGCCTATCTAGATAACATTCAGCTTTTCCTGAATATATTGGGAAACGTTTTCAGTAAGCCTTATACGAACTAATCCAAACATTGATTGAAAAAATATAAATAAATTCTAGCCTGTGGCAAAAACCAGCACGAAGGATTTATTTATTGTAAATCATACGCCTATATTGGTCCCATGTTGGTCTGGGGCTTAAAAATAATGTGCTAACTGCGTGCCTTGTTAGCGATTTGCTTGAAAAGGCGACTAATCGCATATCGGGCTTTGGGTGTGTGATTGGTTAGGCGACGAGCCAGCCGCTTGTCACTACTTTTTCACAATTTTCCATCTAAACTAGTCCAGATTTAATTTATGGCTGAATGTGTGGTCAAGGGGTCAAGCTACACGCCTATATAATTAGTCACCTTTTGCGATAACCTAAAGCCAGTAACACAATTGGTACATTAAAAAAAAAAACGAAAAAAATTTAATAACAATAAGGTTTGTTCCTATTTTAAAATAATCGCTTACTAGCTAAATTTAAAATTAAATTTAAAAAAAGAATAATGTAGGAACCACGAGATTTAAACAGCGGCCGCTGCACTAGACTCTATCCCTGTATCGCAGGAACTAGTTGTATTACAGGTGAGTTAACGGCGGGTTCGAAGTTGGTGAGGAAAATACAAGTTTACCTAGTTACAATAATAAGAATACCTAGCCTATGTTATATAAAGTTATTAGGGATAAAAAATAAAAAGGACTAATTACGAGTTTAAGTTCGTACATGACATTGTGTGTGCGTAAGTTTTAAGCCCCAGACCAGCCATACCATCGTTAAACTACATTGTTTATTTGTTACATTTTGAATTTGATGTAACCAGGAGATCAAGAGATTCTTACCATTTAACATTTCAGCATAAATAGAATTTTATTTTCAGCAACAGTTGCTATTTCGAGAATAACCTATGACGCAAATGGCATTATCCTTACAGCATATGAAGCTAAAAATATGTATACGCGCCCTAAAGTCTATATTTAAAAATGTACCCGCCCAACATTGGGACTATGATTGATCTGTATGATTGATCAATCAAAGTACTTAGTAATCCAATCCTAACTAGATTCTACTACTTTGTAGTGTTGGATCACCTTACCTCAATTGTAAAATATAAAGCGGTGGTAGCTCAATGGTAAGGACACGCGTCTCTTAACCGAGGAGTGCGGGTTCAAACCTGGGCACGTACCTCTGGATTTTTCAAGTCTATGTACGTATTTATACCACTAGCTCGACGGTGAAGAAAAACATCGTGATGAAACCTGCAAATTCAAACAACTTTGGATTTGTAACCATGATCCAAAAATTGTCTGGTTCCCCTATCTTAGGGTTACGAAGGTCAGATCGGCAGTCGCTTCAATGTAATTACCAGACTCGCTAAGTCCTGGATCATGGTCTAAGCGGGCCCCGTCTAAGCACGGGGCATAACGCTAGGAAGATGATGAACCTCAATTGTAAAATATTTAGGAATTGTAATACATCTGTTTTCTCCTTCATTGTAACGTAAAGGATTCCTGGTAGGCGTATACTCTAAGTTCTTGACTGGTTCGACGGCGCATTCGGTAGTGACCTTGCCTCATTCGCCAAGAGTTGTGGGTTCGATTCCCACCCAAGACAAACATTCATATGATGAATACTTGTGCTTGTTCTGTGTCTGGGTGTTAATGTCCAATATTTAAGTTACCTATATATTTGTGATAGGTACCACGGTTGCTTCTGATACCCGTAACATAAGTGCTTAAGCTACTTATCTCGTAGTCAGATCATTGTATGTGATGTTTTCTGATATTTATTCATATTCTTCAACATTCTTCTAGGAGTTTTATACGCCAGGCTATCTACTTCCGGGCAGTATGACGGTAATAAAGGTATATTTTTAATAAGTTGGGTTGGGGCGTTTAGAAGTAGTTAAGTTAATCTGGAACTTTTGAGTTTCTAGAGGAAGGATTGCTTTACTAGTACCCTATAAAGTCCTATTGACAATAATCAAATTAGCCTGATCAATATACAATTAAGGTTCTAGCTACGTATAACTATTTATTTCTTTTACTCTTATTACAACTGCAAAGTAAATTGATATTAATATCCATTTCCAATATTAGTTTGAACTAAAAAAAATTGGATTATTTATTATATTATAAGCATTTTACGAATTTGAGGGAGTAGTATAGATAACAACATTATAATGTAGATATTTTATTTGGCATCAATGTGTGTTGGTCAGCTTTTCTCGTGGTACCTAATATAAAATAATTCTCTAAATTTGACATTAGAACTTCTCTCCGTTCCGACCAATCCTTTTTTTTTTTTTTTTAGTTGGGGAAACTCCCACGAGCCGTCACCCTCTGCTCGGGGAAGCAGAGGGCGGTGTGTCGGACTCGAACCGACTAAAACCCCAACGTGGCCTCCCGCGGCGCAGTTCCGGAGGAGCCGGTATCCCCACTGTCGGGACTATACGACAGCTCCTCCGGTAGTGCGCATGCCGCGCTGCGCGGCTCACAGTCGTCGGATGCACAGCACCGAGCACGCGCGTGAATTAAGTTGACGGAACCAAAACACTTTTAAAAAAAATTAAATTTATTTATTTACGACAAGGAATTACAATATAACAACTATGCTAGTTAATTGTCTAAACAATATTCGATCTTATGATCTAAAGTACAACTATTTATATTAATTTTAATGTCTAATAAGCTATTTAGGTATGACGCACGACCCAGATTGGGGTGCTGTTGTGGTATTGCTTACGAATGATATTTCGTTAGGGTGCTCAACCTTAACTCCTCCCCCCTCAAGAGAGAAATTACCCGAAGTTGTACATGGCTTTGGGAAATTTCGACTATTGTAATTTAGTATGGCTTTTCTGGTAAGAACATACGTTATACAAATAGCTACAATTACATATAAACTTATTGTCCATGAACTTATTCCACTTATCATTGAGAAATCACTTTTGATCTCACTTGCACTGAATTTAGCACTGTTGATTATTTCTCTAATATCACCAAAGTCAATGTTTCTTAGATCTAGCTGCTTGGTTTCTTTCTTGATTTCTTGTCGTAGGACTGGCATCTCGACCAACGGAAGCTTGATGTTGATCGCTGAAGTGTAGCTTGGGGCGTTGATGAATATTTCACCTATTTGAGTTCTGCAATGTTGATTGAGTACCATTATGTATGTGCCTTGTACTTGATGTTTGTATACTTGGTCGCTGCAGTGTTCCGTTATTATTAGATTATCAGCGGTGTATAAAAGCCAATAATTCTTGAAGATTCTCTGGATCTTAGGATTTTTAATTTGTATTTCGTGTTGACGACAACTGCTCTGGTTACTCTTCATCTGTAGTATTTGCTCGATGCAGGTCTCAACTGGATACTGCGCCAGGTGATCTTCTGTACAAAGGTACTTTTCATCCTCGATTTCTTCACAGGGTTTCGTTGCTGGCCTGTATTTCAATCTTTTCACCAATAGGAATGGATATGAAGGTATTATTGTATGGGGCATATAGGAATTGAATATAGGAATGGGACTTATCTTGTAATATATGTATATATCTGGTTCAATTAGTGGAATTTCTAATATAAATACTAAACTATCTTTCTTTATATAAGATTTAACTACTATATTTCTTTCTAATTTAACTAAGTTATTTTTATTGCATGGATAAATTAACGTCGCATATTTTTCTATTTCTATAAGCATGTTTAATAATTCTGTAGAATTTATAATAGATTGATGTAAAGTTTGTAATTTACTGAAAGCTATTGCTGTCTCTATTTCTTGAATAATGTCAAAAATTGTTCTAAAGCTGTTTAAGATTTCGTATAGTGTATTAAGGATTGATAAAACATTATGTAAAGAATTTTCTTTTCGAATAAGTGCATCTATTTCTTCGTGCGCTAAATGATTGACGTTCGAATTTATGTTTTCTGAAACATTAACTAATTTATGAAAAGCTTGTTGTAGCAACGACACTCTTTGTTCGACTAAATGTTCTCTGTTATTTATTTTGATTATTTGATTGTCAAAGTGTTTAGCGTCGTCTTCATCTAAATTCCCTGATATTACTTTAATTAAAGATCCTAAAGGGCTAAAAAGTGCTCGTTTTCTTAATCTGGATGTAGGTATTATCTGTTGTACCCTATTTTTAGTTAAGTCAATAAATAAATCTATTTGTTTAGTTAAACTATCAAATTCCCCCTTAAATTCGCTATTATTAAATATTACTCTAGTTAGATAATTATACTTGTTTATATTAATATTAATTTGCTCTTGAATATAATTTAAATCTAATGTTTTTAAAATAGTCCAAGAATTATTCCGAATCACTGCCGTTCCAGCTTTCAGAGGAGCTATTCCCGGATTGGTACTTAGGTTTTGAAGCTCCATGCTGCAGCTCCGTTTTGCCAGTGCCAGAAGTACTAGCCACGACCTGTGAAGGACGTTTAATATTCTTTATAGCTACTTTAGTGTTTCTTTTATTTAACTGCACGGGTATTATATTATGAATAGGTTTTCCTGTAGCTTTAGCTTTTTCGAAACGGGGTAATTCTTTTGCTTTCCTAGTTCTAGTAGTTTTCATAAATATGTTATCCCCTTCTTTTATTTCTGGGACATCCTGACCTCCCCTTTTTTCCCTAACTTTGATCTTATCGGCTTGTAGTTTTTCGGCTATGTATTCATACAAAACTTTTAAACGTTTTCTGTGATCTTGAAGTAGTTTTTGCATTATATTACGTTCATTATCTACATCAAAGATATTGCCTAAGTCGGTATTGCCAAAAGCAATCAATTCAAACGGTGTAAAATCCGTAGCTGAATGAATACTATGATTATATGCCATGATTGCATATGTCATGACAGAGCAAGCATCAAGATCGCTTTTGTCGTATTTGGCTAACCGATATATTTCGATTATGGTCGAATGAAATCGTTCTACTATTGCCATTGAACTAGGGTTATTCGGAGTGCCTATATGTAGTTCTATTTTGTAAAAATTTAAAAGTTCTTTAATTAACTCATTATTAAACTCTGCTCCTGCGTCACTATTTATTTTCTGGGGTAATCCGTACATGCTAAAATATTTAATTAATGCTCTAACTACTTCTGGAGTACTACGATTTGGTATGTATATAGCCTGTCCGAGTTTGCTAAAGGCATCAACTATTGTTAAATAATATTTACTTTCTATAAACAAAAGATCCATGAAAACTTCCTGAAACGGTGTAGTTTGAGTTGGTGTTAATTGTATGTGTGGTTTTACTGGTTTTCTTTCGTACTTCATTTTTTTACACTGTTCGCAAGAGTTTATTATAGCTGTAACTGTTTCTTTCATATTTTGCCACCAATAGTGTCGTTTTAATTTAGCTAAAGTTTCCTGAATTCCCCTATGGCATGTTTTGCCCTCATGATACTTCATGACCATTTCTTTTTGATCATGTTCAGAATCCATTAAGTTTATTATACGTTCCGTACATTCCACTAACTTACAAGTTCCTTTTTTATATAATTGTGTAACTACATTAGAAAAAGTTTTCCTAAAGTCTGGGTGTTCAAAGTAAACATAATATTTGTATTTAAAATCTATATATTCTTTGAGAAAATCTTTTACTATCGTTTCCTTATTTATTGGCATATGCACCTCTAAAATTCTTTGTTTTTTATTCGATATATCTTTAACATCACATTTATCGGCAAACCATGTATGAACTAATATTTGTCTAGGTTTCGAATCTATTGCTTCATTCAAGA
This sequence comes from Glyphodes perspectalis, assembly GCA_951394215.1. NCBI lineage: Eukaryota > Metazoa > Arthropoda > Insecta > Lepidoptera > Crambidae > Glyphodes > Glyphodes perspectalis. Next base: position 5,376,186 of record OX596222.1, on the reverse strand, counting down.
TTGGGATACCCTCGTGTTCTCTATTGGAAACAGAGTTGGCTGTTGCGCCATCCTCAGAGATTTCTATTAATTCAGGCTCTTTTTCGCTTTCTGTGTCTGATATTGACATGGGTATTTCGCTATTTTGTTGTGTCCTATCCCGAGTTTTCGTAGCAAGTTCTGTATTTAACTCTTTGATAATATCTTGAATCTTATCGTTATCGTCATCTGGGTTTACAAGAATAGAGTCTAAATCATCGTCTAAAGCATTAATCCTAACTCTAGAAAGAGCATCGGCATTTGTGTTTTGTTGGCCTTTCTTATATTTTATTTCGAAGTCGTATTCTTCGAGCCTTAACCTCCAGCGCGTTAATTTGCTGTTTGGTTCTTTTAATGAATAAAGCCATGCCAATGGTCGATGGTCCGTAAATATCGTAAATTTATTTCCGTATAAGTACGGCCTAAAATGCTTTACAGCCCAGACTACGGCTAGCAATTCCTTCTCGATAGTGCTATATCGAGATTCTGTATCGCTTAGAGTTCTACTAGCGTAAGCCACGGGTTTGTCACTACCTATTGACCCTTGTGATAATACGGCTCCTATTGCATAGTTCGAAGCATCTGTTGTTAGAATGAATGGTTTGTTAAAATCTGGAAATTGTAATAACGGTGCGTTAGTGAGAAGTTTTTTGCAAGTTTCAAAGCTTTCTTTATATTCGTCATTTATAACAATTTTGTGACCTTTCTTTAAGCAAGCTGTAAGTGGTCTTGTAATTTTGGCAAAATCTTTAATAAATTTCCTATAATAGCCTACTAATCCCATAAAACTTCTTATTTCTGGTATTGTTTGAGGTAAAGGGTATTTTAAAACAGCATCAATTTTATCATTATTAGGCTTTAACCCTTCGCTAGTTATAGTATGTTCTAAGTATAATACTTCTTTTCTAAGAAAATGCGATTTATCTAACTGAACTTTGAGATTAGTTTTTCTAAATCGATCAAAGACAGCTTTAAGTTTTTCTATGTGTTCAGGTAGGCTCTTAGAAAACACGATGACGTCATCTAAATAAATTAAGCAATGTATACCCTGAAGACCTCTTAATACATTGTCCATTGCTCTTTGAAAAGTAGCAGGCGCTGTCTTCAAACCAAATGGCATTCTGTTGAATTCAAAATGTCCAAAAGGTGTACTGAAGGCAGTTTTGGGTTTGTCCTCGCTATGAACTTCTATTTGATGGTATCCTGACGCTAAATCTAGTGTTGTAAAATAGAGGCTTTTCCCTAGCATGTCGAAAAGGTCACTTATGTTAGGTAAAGGATATTTATCATCCGTGGTTATGTCATTGAGTCGTCTATAATCTACTACCATTCTCCACTTTTGTACCCCTGATGCGTCTAACTTTTTAGGCACTAAGTGCACCGGGGCGCTCCAAGGAGAATGTGACTCCTGTATTATATTATCTTTTAACATCTTCTCAACCTGTTTTTTAATTTCTTTAGTTTGTACAGGAGGATATCTATGGGCTTTAATGTTGATCGGATCTTCATTTTTTGTTCTTATCTTATGTTTCACTTCGTTTGTGAATGACAATGGTATGTCGTCACAGTAAAATATGTCTTTGTAATCCCTACACAACCCTTCTATCATTGCTCTTTCCTCTCTATTCATATGATCTAATCTCAACTTTTTTAAATTGTCATCTAATAGTTTACTTTTATCACTACTGTTTTCTATAAAATTCAAATTATTATCTGGATATGACTGATTAAGATAACCTTCTTGAAGCTTTTCGACGCGAAATGGAGCTGTTATAACTAATGTTTGTTCAATATCTGTACAATTTTGTATAACGGTGAAAGCATAGCCATTTTTACATAATACCAAAGCATCGGGCATTCGAATCCCTTCTGCAAATTGCAAATAGTTTAAAATGGCATTTCCATTTAACAAGTTAACTGGTAACTTTACTCTAACTTCGCTACGAGGTGGCAATTTGAGCATTTCTCGTATGGGTGGCGAATAAATTATTGGTATACTTGTATTTTTCGTAAAAAGCGTTAAATTTTTCATGTCTATAGAAGCGTCAAGCGATTTTAGCAAGTCGCTACCTATTAAACCGTCGTATCTCTCATCTACGCTATATACGTAAAACTTGTGTTTTTGTTTGTTCCGAAATATATATGGTAGGTCTATGTAAATAATACTTTCGTGTTTGCTTGTTGCGTGAGTACTAATTACTTCAAATGGTTCATGCTGAAAAAAGTCATTAAAATACTTAAATGCTAAACTCGGGCTGATAAATGATCTAGTACTCCCGGTATCTATCATAAATACTGCTTTTAATTCGGGTATATATATGTGGGGTAAATTTAAATGCCTAGTGCAATTGAGTTTTATTCTTTCGGAATGTATGAGGCTATTATTTAAAAATTTTCCTCATCATTATTCGAATGACAGTACTGATTTGGTTCGTAGTACTGCTGAGAAGTGCAAGGTTGATTGCGTTCGTTATCAGTATAATTAATTCGCCTAGAACTAGCCGTTCGCATTGTGACGTCAGTGTTCGAACTTGACGCTTGTGGCGACGAGTGATATTGAGTCGGCCGGTGTGCCGGCGCAGGGGCATTGTCCGCGAACTGCTGACTATGTTGGTTCGGGTGCTGCGGCACTGACCTAGTTGCTAAGTGTGGTTGATGATAATTACTGCGATTGTTTGTAAAGTGATTTTGTCTATACTGTAATGAATTATTTGGCGAGTTAAATGAATGATTCTTATTATTTTGGTTATAATGTGGCGAATTATTACGAATATTGGGATTAAATGTATTTGGTTGTTCTACTTGTTGATTCGGCCTATTTTTCATGGAATTATTATACCTATTATTAAAGTTTGGCCTAGGATTTTGAGTAAACTTTGAGTTCCTATTGTCATAAACTGTTTGGAAGTTTTGTTCTTCCAATACAGTTTTCAAGGCTTCCTCTAGAGTAGTTACGTTTCTTAATCGTACGAGTCGAACTAAATATGCTGGTAAATTGTACAAGAAAGCATTTAGCGAACTATGGTTATAAATAGACTGTTTCGCTAAACGTAAATTCGCATCGTCAATCGTTTCGTTAATTTTCGAAAACAAAATACTTCTCATATGTTGTATCCTGTGACAAAATTCGGTATAGCTTTCGTTTTGATTAATTTTAATGGACTCTAATTCCATAGCTAAACATTCCTCTGATCTGGGATCACCGAAATGTTGCGAGAGTAATGTTTTTAATTCGACCCAAGTATTAATCTGCTCCCGTTCTCCTACTAAGCTTGCGGCTTCGCCTGACAATCTACTAGTTATAACATGGAATAAATATTCATTTTGGATGTTATTACCCTGATACGACTGGAGTATATATTCGCATTTTTTTATAAAAAGTGGCAAAAGTCTAGTATCGCCATCAAATACGGGAATGATTTTAACCAGTTCCATAGGGACTCTGTTTATATTCTCCATTGCTAATAATCAATTTAATTAAACAATAATAAAAACACAAAAGGCGACTAAAAAGTATCTAACTAAACTTACTTACTTAGGTATGTATTTACTGTGTATTAGGCGTAATAAATCCCATAAATACCAGATATATAAATACATACAAAATTTAGAGAAGGATTGGACTTACAGTTGGTGAAAAAGATCTACTCACAGTACTGCAACTTGTCCCATGTCCCTCTGGAATATTGGTAGTCCTTGTGTGAGTGTTGCTGGTCCGCTTCTTAATAAATTTGTTTGTTCGTTTGTGTCCCCGATCAAAACGTTGAAACGTACGGCAGGTACTTCGTCGAAGAGAGTGTATCTGCGAACAGAGGATCTGCCTAAAGGGTCCCTACACGGCTGCGCCAATTAAGTTGACGGAACCAAAACACTTTTAAAAAAAATTAAATTTATTTATTTACGACAAGGAATTACAATATAACAACTATGCTAGTTAATTGTCTAAACAATATTCGATCTTATGATCTAAAGTACAACTATTTATATTAATTTTAATGTCTAATAAGCTATTTAGGTATGACGCACGACCCAGATTGGGGTGCTGTTGTGGTATTGCTTACGAATGATATTTCGTTAGGGTGCTCAACCTTAACTCGTGCGTCGAGACATGCCAGGCCACCCAGCATGTCTCAACTACTCCGCCCAGGATTCAGACGCCGATCGTCCCCGTGACCGGCGTCGTGGGCCCACTCTCGCGCTGTGCCCTCTGCTAAGCCAGAGGGCACGCGGAGAGCGTCTCGTCAGAAGGGGCCGCCTTCCGCCCGGCGACCTAAATTGAGGGCAGAGCCCTGTCGTCACGGAGGGAGAGGAGATCCCTCCGCGACCCACCACAACGCAGCGCAGTGCGCCCCTGTCGGATTGCCGAGGATAGGGAGGCGAGCAACGACACACTCAGCTCCTCCTCTTCCTCGGCAATCCTAGTCCGGCCGCAGGGGGCTGCGGCCGGTGCCGCAACTGCTCGGTGGGAAATGCCGAGCAGTCGCAGCTCACCTCGGGGTCTCTCTTAGCTTCGGCCCTGTCCTGCACCAGGGCCTACTAAGCCCCCCCGGTATGCCAAACCGAAGACCCCAGCGAGGGGGTTCCGACCAATCCTATTCCAACTAAATCAAAATTAATAGAACTTTGATGTGATTGTTTTTAATAAAGTTAAATCTTATTTTTTGTTTTCACGACCGAATATATTTTAAACTGCAAAAGTTAGAACGAAATAAATTCATTTTCTACCGCTAAATCAGCGACTTGTGACGAAATGCAGTTTCAACGTTCGCTTTTTTGCTAAAAGCCAGTTTCGACGAAACGAACATGGCGTTCGCTTTTTTAGAAACGGACGTTGATTTATTGTTTGTGCGGATATTCTGGACGATCTGGTGAATTCAGTGGGTTTTTTCAAAAGTTTTTTAATTCTAAAATATGAATATAAATTGGTGTCAAATCTCGGAATAATAGTCGTCCTGATGTCGGATTAAGTTATTTTTTGTTATGTGATGCATATATATGAACGCAGCCAAATTGATTTTTGAAAAATCATTTATCTTGCTTGAGCAAATACTGAAAGACCAGGGTGGAATACAATGCAAATTGTTACGTGTTTCCCAGCATCTATAAATGATTGAGAGTTAAAAGTTTTTTATGTCCAATCTTAGGGTATATATTTGTGGCGTTCATTATTTTATTTACAATGGCTAATATTCTTTGGTTTAGTAAAATAATATTTGAGTATTTGTAATACCACTGTTAATTCTGATATCCGTAACACAAATGCTACTACTACTAGTAGAGCTACTTAGCTCGAAGTCTGATCAACTAATATGATGTTGTCTGGTATTTATTTAATTATTTAACATGCAATTTTTTCCAATATACTTTAATGTTAGTGTCCATATAAAGGAAGGGTGATTGAAAGCTATTACACTCTCACTGCAACATAATGCCTCCCATCAGAGAACCTTCGATAAACTATGACCCATTTAAGAAGGATTCAATGTAAAAATAAACCAGTAGCGAGGGGAGAGACGCGACACAAAGGGAATTATCGACCACTTGTTGGCAACAAATGGCAAATAAAAATAAAAATCTTATTGTATTTTTGTATACCGAAAATCCGTAAGCCACTTATTTCATTCATAAATCTGAGCAATATGGTTATTGAAATATTGTAAAAATCTAAGAATTTTTGCGTAAAAGTTAATGATTTATTACGATTTGGCGCGTGATTTAGTTAATATTTTTAATAACGGTGACTAATGTAATCACCTCATATTTATAATTCAAATGTGAAACGGATTAAATTTTATTTGAAAAGCTTATTTTTAAATCAGGTTTATTAAAAATAGTAATTTTCGTTTTCTATTTCAACTGATGGTAATGGATTTTAATACATGAGTCATTTCAAGTTCATTTATTTTGAATTCATGATTATTATATCAACATTTATGAATTCGTATACATTCACATTAATATATAATGTGTATTCACGGATTAATGGATGATTTATGATTAATTATATTTTATGACAACATGTTCATATGAAGCACTGTGATACTCATGATAAATGACAATGTATTTCGTCGGACTTATCAATATTCAACTACATGTAATGTACCTTTAATAGCGTTTGAATTATAAAAACTATAGAAAATACCTATGTTTAAAATAAACTTAGTCGGAAATTATAAGAGTGGCTTGGTAACGTGTTAAGGTAAAGTTAAAGTAAATAAACCCTTTTTAGTTTAGCGTGAAGTTAGTTTATTTTATTTTTAATAAAACCCTATACAGTTCTTTGTACGGCGGACATTATGATAAGAAAATTAATTTACAAAAATAACGTGGCCACAGCCAAAGCGATCAAAAAAAATATAGACCACTCGTAACAGCAATTCGAGAATATCCCCCGCTTGTAATCGTATTTGTTGGTTTGCCGAGGCTTGCAGCCGTCACTCACGTGCTTTCAAAACGACAGTTTTTAGTTGCGATCCGACATTTCATTACTTAATCTGAGCTAAAACTACAATTTAAATACATTTGATTAATCTTTAAGTTATTCTCTCTTCGGGGAATATAGGTATAATGTATTTCTTCTCAATTGATCGGATCGTATAGATGTTTAATCATGATACATTTTAGCTGCTTTCATACATAAGGGCTACAGAGGATAGGTGATAATCGCTTCAGAGGCCTAGGTTTGGATTAACATATTTCGTCTTTGAGCTTCGTTTCTTAAGAATTGAGCTACCACAGCTCTCTCGGCACTCCATGAAAAATGTCCATACTATAGTGGAACTTAATGATGTAGACCTGAGAAAAAAATGCCCAGCTATAAAACATTTATACCTTCAACATCATAAGTGCAGACGAAAATACTTACAAGCACCACATTAAAGTTTGGAATTATTATTAATTTTGGAAAATCTTTCTACAAAACTGACTGAAACATTCCCTGGCTATCTTTGATCTAACGAACGAATGAATGAATGAGTCGTTTTCCAATAAAAAATATCTTCAACCGACGGCCATTCGACTGCCGTTTACCCATTAATTAAGCTTTAATAATTACCAAGTTCAAATCTGTCTTTGAAACCAAGTTCTCTGAGCTGTCGGTCATGCGGGTGCGTAATAAAGCTCTGTCTACATAGACTAGTATAAAGTTAATTCACTCCTTAGAAGATTGTCTTTTGAAGTGGTAGGCGGAGTCCAAGGGACAGCTATGCCCATTCAGCCAAATAATAAAACTAAAACTGGACTGGGCTAGATGAAAAACTATGAAAAAGTAGTGACAAGTGGCTAGCTCGTCGCCTACACAATTAAATCCAAAACCTGATATATTTTTTATAAATTGCCTTTTACGACATACTAGGCAGGGAACACAGATGACACATTTTTTTAGGTCCCAGACCAACGTGGAAATGTTCAGCTAGAATTATTTCGATAGAACAATATTTGAAAACCAAGAAATTATTCAAGTGAAATATTTCTAAGCTAAAGATGAAAACAGTTATCAATTATTGTTAAAGTTATGAGCTTGCCATGCAGGCTGAATTTTCAAATCCTAGTACAAATTTGTACGGCAAGCGGTGAGTAAAAACATCGTGAAATGACAGTTTTTAGTTGCGATCCGACATTTATGTGTGGTAGAGACTAGTACCTAGTCACCATTTATCGATAATTATAAGTGTGTGTGATTGTGTAGGCGACAATCTAGCCACTTGTCACTACTTTTCCTCAATTTTCCATTTAACCCAGCCTGGTTTTATTTTTGTCTGATTGTGGTTAAATCCATTTCTGGATTATGGACGTGATGTTATGTATATATGACTATAAGCTCGGCCGACTCGACCAAGGAATTGTCAAAGAAAATCGCCAAATGATAGCAAATACGCATGGTAAGAGAGAGTCCTGGAGGCTCAAGCCACTTAATGACCGGCAACTCGTCAGTATTTCTCTGGTGTTGCGATTGTCCATAGGTGGCAGTAAATACTTACCATCAAGTAAAACCACAGTTACCTTCAAGTATTCAAGCATAACTAAAAAAAAAAATCTAAACTTCACGCCACTTCTCTAGCGGAGTAGGCAGGGAGAACCGAACGCCATATGGCACGATCCTTACACGCCTCACTCGCCACTTCAACATTACCAAGCATAATATATGTATATTTACTGTACTTGTTAACTTAGAAATGTTTGAAAACCTTATTTGAATGAAATATTTACAAATTACTGGTTCTCTAATGTAGATGAGCCCTTATTTTTATATCTACCCTACCCCGCAAAGCAACTACGAGCTGAGATTGATAAATTAACTATAGTCAAACAATATTCCCCAGAATCTGAGGTATGTTCCCTTGTACTTAACAGGAATTTTGGGGATATCGCTGGAATTCCACTTGATAACTGGTTAGCGAAATATTGTGGTCAAATCTGTCTCAGTTCTTACTTCAATTAATTGTCAGGATTATTTTTATTCTAAATTCTAAACAACTCTTATTATGTTTTTACCTAAATGTGGTATAATAAACATATTGCTCATTTGACTCTGTCTACTCTTTCGGAGATTTCGGGCCTGATGCAGAAACGTAGCTGCCCAGAGGCCCTGAGCTCGTGGGGGTCTCCAAAAATCCCCAAAGGAAAAAAAAAAATTGTTCCCTTTGGATCAAATGACCGTGACCGCGTACGACCATGTATATGTAACCTGAACAGAGGGCCGGTCAGAGGGTAGGCCCCAGTTTGTTTTTTGTCCAAGGCCCTCAATCACCTAGCTCCGCCGCTGGCGTGATGATATGTGTGTACGCGAAAGTTTGTATGGATGGGTGGATGGATGTATGGATGTTTGTGAATCTTGACAATATTATAGTTCAAACATCAGAACAACACTTAAGCTATGTTTCATCGATGTACCACGCGAGCGAAGCCGCGGCTAGAAGTTAGTAAGTAATAAGGTAGCTGACAACACTAATCGTCGACGTACTTTTTTTTAAGTTGTCAAATCGAAATAGCGCTGGAGGTTCTACTAAATGATAATTACGACACCACAGTATGTCATGCTTAATTGATTAACTATTTCATGGCTTACTAATTGATTAAAGATCAAATTTAGCATTCGGTAGGACTCACCCAGGACAAATATTATTAAGATGAATACTTGTGTGTTGTTCTGTTTCGGGTTGTTAATATCCAATATTTAAGTATGTATTCGTAATACTACTGTTGTTTCTCATATCAGTAATATAAGTGCTTAAGCTGCTTACCTCGCGGTCACATCAATTTATGTGATGTAGTCTGATATTTATAATTACTTACTTATTAATTCTAAATAACTGAAAATTACATAAACATATTATCACGCCCGCAATCCCCGAAGAGGTAGGCAGAGTCAAAGGAGTAATAATTTTTCTAAACCATATTTCGCCAAAAATATAATTGACTACATACTGAAAATTACTAACCAGTTAAATAAGGTGGAATTGTTTGTCCGTTATTAAAACTAATCTAATTTCTATAGACGTCTGTCTATTACTCTAAACTGCCAGGACTATAGTATTTCAATAAGCGTTTCATCAGCTGACATTGATTGACCTGTCAACGTCACACCATGCCCTGAACAATACATTGACGAAGATATTCTCATCTCAGCACTCAATTTATAATAATTATACTATACTAGCTTCTGCCCGCGGCTTTGCTCGCGTGGTACATAGATGAAACATAATATACATAGATGAAGTATAAGCTAGACTACTACAAAGTTTCATTAAAACCCGAGCAGTACTTTTTGCGTGAAAGAGTAACAAACATCCACACACCCGTCCATCCATCCATACATACAAACTTTCGCGTTAATAATATTAGTAAGATTAGCTGTCGCAGTAAACTTCACACTGTCTCTTTTCTCGAGATAAAAATAGAGTCAAAAATACTTGATGACCTATTCTTATGCCTACCAAAAACATAAAAAATCATTAAAATAAATTGAGCCTTTTCGCAGAAGTTTGATCATAAACACCGTGACACGGTATTTTTATATATACTTTATATAAACTAAGACGATTAATCAGATTATCCCTTGATTAACACCTCACAAAAATTACCTTAAATTTTCGGTACGAATCTGTACATACCAATATCCTAAAAATAATACCACAGTCTATCCGAAATAATACAAACAAATCGTCTTTAAATATACTTTATTTTGACTAGAAACTCTTAATGATACCAAATACCGACTTCGGCGTTACATCCCTTCTAGGGCTTATGTATCTACCTTGCAATATAATAACATTTAGACAATAAAAAATTTTATTTACAACAAGGAGAAACCGATTAAATCCATTTCATATATAATATAACTTTGCTTTAGTTTATTTTTTAACTACTTTGATTTTCAAATGGCAGTTTTTTTTTTGGTAAAAGCAAAATTGGTATTACTACATGCTATTTTTAGCATTAACTATTATTTAGATTTTAAGTGTAGCTTATTTTACAAACCATCTAATAAAAGACAATTTAATTTACATTGATATGGTGGTTAGAATTTAGATCGGAAATTGTGTGAAATTGTACATCTAAGTACGTCGGTGCTGCCAATAAATAAACATATTTAATAATAAATAATAAACTGAATTACAATCCTCAGCAATTACGTAAATAATGTATTTGAATATTTTTTTACTCAAACTTATATGTTTTAATTTAAAAAAATAAAAATAAAAACTAATCTCTTTGGTTCATACATACATATACTTATGGAGAGTATGGGAGGAGCATGGAGTCCAAATTAATAGGTTAAACATAAACTTCTTATATTCATTAACATAGACTTTTTAAGAATCAAGTCAGCATAAGCTTCATCTTGCCTCCTAATAAAGAATGTGTGCTATTTATGTGTGACTGGCTCGGTCGGCTGGCTCGACCCTGCCCTATGCGCCAAGAGTTGTGGGTTCGATCCCCACTTAGGACAAGCATTCGTGTGATGTATACTTGTGTTTGTTCTGTGTCTGGGTGTTAATATCTAATATATATTTGTAATATTATTAAGTATAATATTTGTAATACCACTGCTGAATCTGATATCCGTAACACAAGTGCTTTAAGCTACTTAGCTCGGAGTCAGATCAATGAATATGATGTTGTTGTTGTGGAATAATATGGCTAATATTTCCATCCAATGAAGACAGTGATTTTCCAAGTTACCTATGAATTGTGAATAAAAGTATATATATCAGAATAATATCAGACTACCGTACATCACTAACATTGATCTGACTCTGAGGTAAGTAGCACATATAGTCACAAAAAATAATTCACAATCGACAAAAATAAGTACGTATGTAATTTAAATTACTCAAACTACATACATTTATACAAGTAATAACAGCATCTGTTAAAATAAATTAATTTCATAATTTGATATGCTTTTGTAATCCACACTATTAAAACCACCTGATAATTGATATGACTATGACTATCATGATATGCTAAGACCTGTATACTCTCTTAATCCAAAATGTGAATAGACAAAAGTCACAAAGCTCTTATATATACATTCTACACTTATTTACATAAGACATCAATTCTATGTTTTCTTATAAAGGCTGGTTTTCAATGTTCCAATGACCAATACCGTTCAATGTGGTAAAGTACATTTGTATAAAAAATTATACAGATACATACATTGGTATAAATATATTAATTATATATATCTGAATATTGCCACTAAATAGATGATAATGTTTTTAAATTGGCCATATTATACATAGATAATATATTTATGAGATCGTTTTGTCCTGTTGTAACTGTTGAAAATCAGCCCTTATTCTTTTTTAATGTTGAAATAAAACTAGCACATTAAAAGCCTTAAAAAATGCAGTCTATTTATGAGTTGATACTAACCAACAAACAATAAAATATGCTTATATACTGAAAAAATAACGTAACAACGAAGAACGTTTGATATAAAATCAACGAAGATAAATGAAGACAGTTAGCACAGAAATGTTCTTTGTCAATGTAAGTCCTATGAACTTTTCATTATATATAATTCTGGGTCGCCTGAGAGAATTCCAGATTAACTATTAGAAATTCTAGACTTCTATTGTACTAAGGAAATTCATTAAACGATATTACCGAAATCGGAATGCCTGGTCAAAGTGAATATTTGCAATATTCCTTTTATAGGATTAATTCTCAATTCTATGGACAAATAAACATCTGTTATGTAACTGTAGTTTATCTATTTAGATAGTACATAATATATTTGAGGTAAATTAAAAAAAGAAAAATTTAAAGCGAATGATTTTCTATTACTCCTTTTTAATGATCATTCAATAAAAAATATACATAAAAAAATATTATTTTTTAATTTTTACTCATGCATTGTTTCGGAATTTAGCAAATATTTGATTTAATTTTCAATACTCACGAATATACATTCCTAGTATTTACAGTAGTACATAAATCTAATTTTAATATCGTAAATTTATCCGGAATGATGCCTGATATGTCCTATGATATATCTAATTACCATTCACTACTTTTAATTTAATATACACATTTATATTAGGGTGGTCCTTATTTTTCGACTTTTGAATTATCCACGAGGCACTTTCTCATTCGATTATATACCTCTAAATATGAAATTAGCTTTTTTTGTTTTTATTTTGGTTAAGATTTAGAGGTCGCTACCAGCTGTCAAAGTTTTTACAAAAAGCGTTTAAGGATATCTTAAATCATGGTTTCGTAAATGTTTTATTTAAGTGTTTATATCACATTTTACGTGCAAATGAACATCGCATAGATAGAATAGACAATCGCTTCATGTCCCTCTCTCCCATCAACCCCTCTTCTGTACCGACGCGTCGAGATTTAGCCCGCCCGCACTTCAGTTCTAATAAGTCATCAACGAGGGCGCACGTGTTTTGTTTGTGTAACGTGTTTTAACTTGCAATGGCGTCTACAAGTAGCGGACTGAGTAAATCTACTAGAAATCAAAGTAAGATTTGGCTTATCGGTCAATTATTATCCGAATTAAGCCAATCAACGTTGCCATCCATCGGTGAAGTTCTGCGTTTTTTCTTTTATTACAAAAATGAAGAGAAGAAAAGCATACGTGAATCTGCTACTTTGGCGGCTTGCGGAGTTATAAACCTGTGGGAAAAAGCTTATATACCAAATCAATTAAAAAAACACGTCATCAGTAAAATTGAAAAACTATTTAAAGAATGGCAGAATCTAAAAAAAAATAAAGAAAACAAGAAAAAACGTTCTGACGTACTAAAGAAAAAAGAAGAAAAATGGCAACAAAAATTAGAAGATTTATTTGATATTGCTCATCGTGATGCATTAAATATTATGACTATAGAAGAAGACAAGCAGTTTTTATTAGCAGTGCGACAAAATCGATGCCAGTTTTTAATTGGTTCAGTGGACAGAAAAAGTTTAAACAAATGTAAGAAAATAAAACAGAAAGAAGAACGCCATGAGAAATTGCGCCAGCGTGAAAACAAACATATCTCGGCTTTAACAGAAAAGTGCTCTTTTTCTGCATTATCATTTCTTTCAACGTCGTCGTCGGCCGCCACCAGTATAGAAGCAACTTCATCTGACTCCGAATGCATGTTACAATTGTCAGAAATGCAACCACCTCAGAAACGAGCTCGAAAAGACATTATTAACAGCCAATTAGCTTCCAGTCTTGATGTCTCTAAATTGAGTGACAGACAAGCGACTAGGGTCGTGACATCTACTTTGAAAAGTGCAGGCTGTGATCCATCAGAATTTAATGTCAATAGATCTTCTATTCGTCGACAGCGTATTAAAAATCGCAAAACTGTTGCGGAGTCTCTCAAACACGAGTTTAAACCCAATTCGTCATTAACAATCCATTGGGACGGTAAACTTATAGAAGATATTACGGGGCATGAAACTGTAGATCGGCTGCCAATCTTGGTATCAGGACATGGAGTTGATCAACTGCTTGCAGTTCCAAAATTGGAACGTGGAACGAGTGAAGCATGTGCGTCAGCTGTCTACGAAGCTATAATTTCATGGAATTTGAGCGATAAGGTAAAATGTTTGTGTTTTGACACTACTGCTATAAATACCGGCTTAAGAAGTGGAGTATGCGTTCTTTTGGAGCGAAAAATGGATAAAAATATGCTTTGGTTTGCTTGTCGTCACCACATAATGGAAATTATGTTGTCAGCTGTAGTGGATCAATTGCTTGCCCCATCTAGTGGCCCTGATATACAATTATTTAAAAGATTTAAGAACAATTGGAACTGCATTGACCAAAGCGATTTCAAAACAATAATAAATGACCCTGAAGCAAGCATTCTTGCAGAAGTGGCCGCAGACAGGATTTCTTTTGCCAAAAAGCAACTACAAGTACATCAACCTCGAGATAACTACAGAGAACTGTTAAATCTTACTATCATCTTTTTAGGAAGTGTTCCTGAAAAAGGCATTTTATTTAGGAGACCCGCTGGTCTACATCGAGCTAGATGGATGGCAAGAGCCTTGTACTGTCTGAAAATTTATATATTTAAGCATCAGTTTAAGCTAACGAACAAGGACGAAAAGGCTGTGAGAGAAATATGCATTTTCACGGTGATGATTTATGTTAAATATTGGTTTCAAGCCTCTACCGCATGGTCAGCACCAAGAAACGACTTGCAATTATTAAAAGACCTTAAAGCTTTTGAAAGCTTTAATAAAAATATAGCTACTGTTGCGCTGAAAAAGATTGTAAATCATCTGTGGTATTTGTCAGAAGAGCTAGTTTCGCTTGCATTTTTCGATGAAGAACTTTCAGTTCAAGAGAAGAAAAAAATGGTAGAAGCACTGAAAATTGAAGGCACAGAAGATTGCTTAAAAAGAATAAACCTTGATATCTCACATATCCCCGAAAAAAATATAGAAAACTTCGTGAGTGGTAATTCCTTAAGATTCTTCCAGATCCTAGGAATCTCATCAAATTTTTTGAAAAAAGATGTGGAAACTTGGAACGAGGACACTGATTATGTTGCTGCCAAAAATATCGTTCATTCTTTGCGAGTAGTGAACGACATAGCTGAGCGCGGTGTTGCTTTAATGGAGGAATATAATAAATTAATTACATTCAATGAAGAACAAAAGCAATATTTGTTTATGTTGGTAAAAGAGTATAGGAAAAAGTACCCTAATACTAACAAGTCAACTCTTATATCTTAAAAATAATTGATTCAAATATGTACATAATATCTTAGTTCATAGCAACAACAATAATTTTGTAATATTTTTATTTCTTGGCTATAAAAATAAATGAATCTAACAAATACAGATTTTGTGTTTTTACTTAAAATTCAAACCTTGGTAGCGACCCCTAAATGTCTTTTAAAAAAATTAAAAAAAATTATGAAAGACTTTCTTATGGTATATATTCAAATTACGTGGTGCCCCGCAAAATAAAAGAAAAATTTTTTTTTTCTTAGGAATAAGGACCACCCTAATTTATATATATAACTAATAAAGTTCATTAGCGCTTTTCCCCATTAATAAAATGTATAACTACCGTAAATATTTTCAAAAAAAAGAAGAGATAACCTTTTTTATTCTAAGTGCAAATAAATTAGATGTGATTTTGGAAATATTAATTACACAATTAGAAATCATAAAATGTAATAAGCTGTAAAAAATTATGATGTAAGTGGTACATTTAAATTAAGTTCTACATTAATATTACATGGATACAATAGAATATATGTAGGCAGCCAAGTGTACTTATTCTCTCTATTTCACTCGCCAATACTTCAATTTTGATCCCCTTAGAAGACGTACATATTATCAAAATTCCTCTTTATTCCTCACCTACCAATTAATTTCAGTAATACGTCTACTTTTGATATTTTCGTTAGTTTATCTTACTCGTAATTATGGTCAGAAAAAAATTGCAAAATGACTGAATTATTTCGAAAATACCTTGAAAACTGAGTAAAACTCGCCCTTGACTAGTCTGTTTAATTAATGAATTTGCAATTACCTAAGCGCAGAAAAATGAAAAATAATTTACCTTCTTTGTACGGTTCTTTTTTAAATTAAATGCCATCTCTTCTTCTTTTCGTTAATATCGTTGGTATTTCATAATATTTGACAACACACTGTGCTCTAAGTATATAGTGAGGGAAAATATCGGTATATCAAGTTATATCATTACTTTAATAAGGCCTGTACAGAAATAATTGCTTTTTTATTCTGAGTGTACAAAATCCGATGATATCGTATCTATTGTGTACATGTTACGAAAACAATATTAGATATTTTTTTATCTCCGATCTTATATTGTTAATCTTTTACAGTAAAATGTACTGTTATCAGTACATATTATTTTATAGGTAAAGTTAAAATCGTATTTTTCTAATATTTTATCTTCATTCATAATTCGTTCATCAATACTTATTAAATGAAAGGACCGATGTCACAAAGCACTATATTAATGTCAAAATTAAAAAAAAACTCTATAACACTTTAAACTGCGCCAACTATCCGTCGTCCGTCTAGGAAAAGTCTTGTATCGGAGGCCAAGACCCAATTTGAGTTGCTGAACTATCTGAGTAAGTAAGTAAGTGATATTTGAAACTGATTCTACAAAACCGTCCAATGTTTCGTTACCAATTGCGCAGCTGAAAACCCTTTTTATTTAATTGTTTTCCAATCAATTACCGCTGGTAGCGTTGGGAACGTTTTAAAGTCCGCTAATAGCCTGATAAATCATACGAGAGCCTATAAATCGTGTTTCGTTTTGGCGGTTTAAACCTGCCGTTTGTCCGATGGATAATTGGAGATTACTGTGAACTGGGGCTTAGTATGTATAACATTCAAATTCCATCTTCGACGAGGACAGTGTTGTAAAGCTATCGATGGCAAAATTATCGATGAAATGTGTATCGTCTCACAGTAGCGATATCGACAGGTCTATCAGTATTTAGTAATTATATTATCTGATATTATGAATTTGATGACGAGTGTAGAAGCCCGTTAATTGCGTTTATACAAAGTTGGTATACAGTTAACGATAGCGAAATTATCGTGGAAGAATAAAAAATATCAAAAATATTCAGCTAACGATTAACATCGATAGATTTGACTATCTCTGCTATTATTATATATTGCTTAATATTTTGAAACAAAAAAAGGATTTCATCCTTTTTTTGATTTAAAATATTAAGCAATTGGTATATCGTTTTGTATTGGACTATTAGCATGATTTAAACTTTTTAAATAAATCTATTTTTATTCGTAAATCACGAAAGGTCTATCGATATTCGAATACGTCGCGTGACTAATTTAAACATAAGTGCTATTATCACACGATCCCGGTAACATGTGGGCAGATGTTATGATGCGTATCAATTTCACCTTTTTCGATACTTGTTTTATATTTTTGTCTTTGTCCGACCCAGTCACGAGTGTATATCTGGAATAAAAAACAGCCTAACTTTTATGTAGCCATAAAAAAATTAAGGCAAGAAATGATGTCTGCTGAAGACAAGAATACGCAGACAGAATTAAATTTATAACGTTTTCTTTTTTGTTTTAAATTTATCGTACAGCCAGTCTCGTAATATGCCATTTTGCGTAGTATTATATCCCATGTTGGTCTGGGACTTGGCCCATGTTGATCTGGGACAAAAAAAAAGAATGTGCCAACTGTGGTTCTTGCCTAGCATGTCGTAAAAGGCGACTAATGGTTTACGGGGTTTTGGGTATGTGACTGAGTAGGCGACGAGCTAGCCACTTGTCACTCCTTTTTCACAGCTTTCCTTCCAACCCAGCCCACTGTCCCATGTTGGTCTGGGACTTAAAAAGAATATGCCAACTGTGGTTCTAGCCTAGCATGTCGTAAAAGGCGACTAATTGTATATCGGGTTTTGGGTGTGTGGTTGTGTAGGCGACAGGTTAGCCGCTTGTAACTGCTTTTTCACAATTTTCCATCTAACCCAGTCCGGCTTTATTTTCGGCTGAATGTGGTTGAAGGGGCATGCTCCCCCTTTGACTCTGCCTACCCCTTCGGGGATTATGGGCGTGATGTTATGTATGTATGTATTTTATCGTAAGGATAATGTTTACAAATTTACGTTTTTGCATTACAATACTGCCCTATGGAGCTAAATATCAGTCAAAATTCTCATGTCATAAATGTCCATTATCGGAGCCTGAATAATTGGGTATTACCTCACAGCCATGCCGTATTAGCGCCGAATTCTAACTTTGATATATAAGCTATTTTAACCCGATAACACCTACGCGTTTCTGAGCGCCCTCGAAATCCGCGCACCAACGGATTTATCCTCATTATAAAGGATCCTAAATAAAATCACTATCAAATCTGTGCTTGAAATAGCCATCTTCTCAATATTCTACTTCAAATGGATTGCTGGATGGTTGAGCTTTTACCGTTTTAGAAAGTATTGGTACGAAATGAGCCTTTATGTTATTTATAGTTCTAATAAAATTGCGGTCGGTACTAACAAAAAGTTAATACATCTATTTATTTAAACGTCAGCTATCCCCAATTTGATATAAAAGGATTTTGATGGTGGTAAATGATGATTAACATGTTTAATTTTTATATATGGGTATAGCGCCAAGAGTTGTGGGTTCGATCCCCACCCAGGACAAACATTCGTGTGATGAATACTTGAGTTTGTTCTGTGCCTAGGTGTTAATATCCAATATTTAATACCACTGTTGATTCTGATATCCGTAATACAAGTGCTTAAGCTACTCGTGCTTACCTCGGAGTCAGATCAATGTATGTGATGTAGTCTGATATTTATTATAATTTTTTATTTTTAAGATCTTTATCCGAATGATTCTAAATATTTCTATGGTTAGCACTAAGTAGGTACATACATCCATTTCTATACTCGATTTTTAGCTTATTTTTTTTTTGCACCATTAAAGGTTAAAAAGCCTGCGTAATATATAACCTCCCATTGCACGGTCACCGTATACTATGGACATAGTATTAATATAATAATATTAATATATTATTTTTAATACACAAAAACTAATAATAGAAAAAGTTTAAATTATTGTTTCCTCTTCTTCTCTCCTAATATTTTGCAGTGCCCGGCTGGGTCCAGAATTTAATGCAATCACTATAATTATGGAAGCAATAAATGATTTGGTCTGATGGGTAGGTACTTGTTAGTTATAAAGATTATTTATTTATTACTCCACATGTATTACAAGTGCATTAACGTCGCTTTGGTAAGTCCTTCTTTGCGCCTTAATTTGTTTGTTAACTTAGACCTGTAAGGAAAACCAGCAGAGCACAGAACAAATAATAAGTCGAAGTGCCAAGAGATCTAATGACGGCAAGAACAATTTTCTTAGCATTTGAACTTGGATTACGAAAGTCTTTACTACGTTTTTAGAGATATAGTTAATTACAACGTTTTTCAAAAGAATTAAGGTATGTTTTCTGATGTAGGACTAATGAGATAAGCTGTTTTTGACTAAAATAAGAATGGCAAATCCTGTTCATTGCTTTTCTGTGGTGTAGTATGTGATTAGTGGCGTATTTGTGCGAGTTTTCTTCTATCGGTTCTCATACTCATGACTGGCCCGTTGGTCGAGTGGTCAGAGACCCAAGAAACCTAGGGTCGCGCGTTCTAATCCCGCTAGAGGCAAATATTTCGTGTGATAAACGTATTTAAGTATGTCGGTTCCGTTATTATCCGTTCACCTAGTATCCATAGCACAAGCTTTTATAAGCTTAGTTTGGGACTAAGCTTATAAAGCTTATAATTGGGAATTGGTTGCCAGTTTGAAGAATTAAAAATTATAAAAAATATATATATATTTTACTAATTTTGTGACATGCCACTTCTACTAGTTTTTTTCTGTTTTGTGTTCGAGTGCTAATTATTGACAGAGATTGAGCAGATGTCACCCGATAAGGCCTTATTAGAGTAATGGATTAGTTAAATATAACTATCAAAGTGACAGAATGACAGGTACATTTACAAAGAGGCGTCTAACTTGGGACAAACATTTACATGCATCTATTTAATATATTTTAACTATTACATATAAAGTACACGGATGAGTTACATATTTTGAACATAATTATTATATGTATTCACTAATGCTATGATTTGTATGAAAATTGATAATATTAGTTATGATACTAAATTGTAATTACAGATCAGATTGGTTTTACGTAAAATACTTTGCTGGAAGAACCTAAACTGATTTAATGTAGTTTGCTAAAGCTTGCGAACTATTTGAGAATGGTATTCTTTAATTTTACATGGCTTATTACAAATCAGTTACCTATAATATGAAAAAAATACATATTTGAGTACTTTTAGAACGGTTCATACCAATGCTACTGTTAAAAAAAAAAGATAAACTAGAAGGTATTTTTTCTGGTATCTGCAAATGCTTAAAATTATAAACTTTCTAAAACACAAAATAATGTATAAAGCAATCCAAAATAAAGTTTTAAGGTGTAACAATTAAATATTTACGTCCCACGTACTACCCAAAGTTATATTTGAGTTCCCAATGTTAACTTTAAGCTGTACATACGCCTTAAAGTTTTATTTTAGATTTACTCTGTAAAAATATTTGGATTTTCTTTGGCATTAGATTAACAGCTACCAAATAGGAAAGTTGGTACATCAATATATTCATGCTTACTTGGAGTTAATATATATTTATCCTCAATATTTACATATACAGACTTAATATTTACAAAAGTATCACAGGAATTGTTAAATGTGACTCAAATGGGACAGGTATATTCACTAGAGTATCGAAGGTTGTCAGTTATATTATTATTTCTAATTATTTACCGATATGTAGAAAATTGTTCACTATTGAAGATGATTGATCATATATTAGTCACTATTTAATTATTATTTTTATATATTAATTTACTTAAAAGAAAGAGGTTCGTTAAGTTTTTGCTCATTGCTTGCGTCTATTTGATTGCAATAGGTTTAAAAATGCTACTACCATGTTTACAACATTCGATGTAAAAATGTATTTTTAAACCTGATTGTTAAAAGATGATTCCCGTACAAAATTCGATGAAGCCAAAAAATCAACAATACCAATATACTTCTCACATAGTAAGATATAGTAAAATGTTCAAAAATTACACTAGTTTTTAGTTCAAAAACCGGTCATCAAAAACCGGTGCATACATACTCTGGCGTACATGTGTTAACTTACGTTCTTTTTTCCAATCATTTCTCAAAAATACATGCATTCAAAATGACGGCTGTGACAAATCGAATGAATGTGTATGACCAACACGTCGATTCCAATCTGTTTGAATCATTCATACAACACATTTGAATATTGGCGCCCCTAACTCGTAGATAACTCAAAATGACAATGTTCTTTTGTCATAATATAATACTGCATAAAAGAAAATATACACCATTAAACATGTTGTAAGGCAACCAACCTCCTTTAACAACTCTTTGGTATCAGAAACTCTTTAATGCACCAAGGAATAAATAGACAAAATTCCAAATTCAAATTATAACAAAGAACGATAGAATACGCTCACGAACTATATAAACTCCGTAGCGAGCCCAATATACATTCAGTTACTCTTCGAGCCATCGAGCTTCAAGCAGTGTTTTATTACCACCAAACAATACAATAGGTCAACCCTCAACACATGTGTAATTCCACCATTTGCACTATTTTCCTATATGCCAATTTGGTGAGCTACTAAGTGCGTTCGGGTAATGTTTATTACAGTACAACAACATGCATAGCGTGGTCGAACTATTCTAGTAACATTGAAATAAAAAAGTCGTATTATTTCAACTGTTGGAATATGATAGCATTGATCAAGTATTATGTTCTAGCTTAAATGACTCACAATGCTGGATATGTACCTCATTTCGAATATCGTAATGGCAACAAACGAGTCATATATATCATCATATTTTACGTCAACAATATGAAATGTCTGATACTGTCATTATTTCATATATTTCGGCACGTGGAATATTGATAATCTGGGCGCTGTCATCTTCATGATTGATGTTCCCAGTCGTTAATCCTTGGGGAAGTCGATTCGTTTACCTTTTTACAAACATTTTGTAGCTTATCGTGTTACAGACATCTTTATCATCACACAAACTTGTCCGGAACAAATTGAAACAGATTTCACGTTCCGCCAATTTACTAAAACAACATAGCGTATTAAGTCCCTTGTTATTATCACTTGTATTTTTATTTTTGGTGTCTACAAAATCACGATGTTGAAAATTTGGTACAACAACATTGCTAAACTGTATGCGACAAAACTAGCAAATAAATACACGACATCTACTTACTGTAATATAGAATGCTCCAAGATAATATGGAATTTCTGCTGATTTGGTAATGTGTTAAATGGCTGCTTCGAATTAAATAGTCCACAGTCTAAACTATTGATTTCTTGGTAATATTGCGCGTATAACATTTTATATAACACTTTACTTACCCAACAAAAACTTTACGAACCTCCCTCACATCGACACATTTAAAATGAGCACTGTCTTATAGACAAATACACGAGTATTGCTTACGCATTCACAATTCAGTACTTGGACGTCTTCAAACCACATCACTCTTATCTAGTAGCCCATTGTTGCTACTACCGTCTTCTTGTCAGATGTGGTACTCCCGTAATGGTCTCACTGATTCAGCAGAAGACCGAGGAGTAGGGTCTACTCCGGAGAGACCTAAAGAACCGCTTCTCCGCACCACTAGAGTCTTGGTTCCGTAGTCGGTGACGAAATTGTCGTTTCTCGTTGGCGTGTTGGCTCTGACCGTCTGGTAGCCACAGCAGGGGGGATATCTTGAGGTGAGGATCTTCTTGAAGGCTTCGCGGAATTCTGTATTGAATATGGAGTAGATGATGGGGTTGAAGGCGGAGTTCGAGTAGCCGAGCCAGGTGAGGATTTTGAAGGCTAGATCTGTAACAAAGATTATAAATGAAATATGTTCCAATTCAATATGTCATTTTCAAAATTTTTAGGAACGGAAGAAAGTTAAAAAACTATTTAATGAAGACACACCAATCAGGGACATAAATATCATAGTTAAATAAGGCCGGGAGTATGAATCCAGGTAAAATCTTATAGCTTCAAATCGAAAAACAGTCTTAACTTCTACTAAATAGGACTGACGATATACCATAAAACGAGTAAATCCAAGACATGATTTATTTTAAGGAACACAATAGTTTGGAATTTTAACCTTTTATTAATTTCTGATTGCTTTGAATTTTAAAATGTGTTATCACTCTTTTCATATATATGTACGCAATATATAAAAGCGCTTTACTTTAAAACCTCATAAAATACGTACTTGTCCCATGCTGGTCTGGGACTTGGTCCATGTTGATCTAGGACAAAAAAAAAGAATGTGCCAACTGTGGTTCTTGCCTAGCATATCGTAAAAGGCGACTAATGGTTTAAGGGCTTTTTGGTATGTGACTGGATAGGCGACGAGCTAGCCACTTGTCACTCCTTTTTCACAGCCTTCCATCCAACCCAGCCTACTGTCCCATGTTGGTCTGGGACTTAAAAAGGATATGCCAACTGTGGTTCTTGCCTAGTCGTAAAAGGCGACTAATGGTATATCGGGTTTTGGGTGTGTGTGTTGGCGACAGGTTAGCCGCTTGTCACTTCTTTTTCACATTTTTTTATCTAACCCATCCTGGCTTTATTTTTGGCTGAATGTGATTAAAGGGGCATGCTGCCTCTTTGACTCTGCCTACCCCTTCGGGGATTATGGGCGTGATGTTATGTATATGTATGTATAAAATACGTCATTAACATTGTTGGTGTTATTATCCTATTAGGTTAAATCCTTTTCGTGTCGGATAGCAATATTATATACCTAAGCCATTTTATCTCGCTTCAGCAACAAAGTGAGTGAGTCGGGGTACATTATGGTCGTATAGACTGATTTATTAACCCCCGAGGACAAGGAGTAATGTGGGTTTAAAGTATGAAACTATCTGAGACAGTAGCCTTCGTGCTAAAACGATTTTGGTTGTTTTTTTTTTTGTTAGAAAGGATACATCGAGAATTAATTCTTCTTTTTCATTAGCTAATGTTATTAAATTGGCTTACTTATGGGTTAAGTTAATTATTATTGTTATTTCAGTTATTTTATTAATTGATTGAACCGATTTTACGACGGTACGTACGACAAATCTTTATATATATTAAAATTTCGTGTCACAATGTTAGTTGCCATACTCCTCCGAAACGGCTGAATCGATATTGATAAATTTTATATGTTTATTTGGTAGGTCTGAGAATAGGTTGTTATCTATTTTTCAAACCCTTAAGTGATAAGGGTGGTCCGCCACAAAGCTATAACTTGAGAACGGCATTACCGTTTTCGCTAATTCTTTTTTTAATTGTGTTTTTTATTGTCAAGTGACGGTTCTTATGAAATAAAAAATATAAAAAGTTGCGCGGTAAATTAAAATAAATGGGCATTAAAAACCCGAGAACTAGTATTACTTTAGTTAGCTAGTATTACTTAAAGAAATATACTATATATATAATTATTTATAAGAGTTTGAATGCTTTTTAAATCGAGGTTGAATTAGTAATTATTAATATTAAGTTTGTATATTTAGTCTTGATCAAATTTTAACATCGCAATGGTTACAATTTTTGCGCACAAACAGATATTGATCCCAAAATACTACTTCATCATATTTAACTCGAGGACTTACTTCACCGATAACATTAATTAATTGAGAGCTTTTACCAAAGTTTCCACCAAGAACTCCATCCAAGTAACTTCAATTGGACTTGGTTTGGATGAGGCTAACTTAAGTGTCAACGAGAATCACAGTACGGCGGATATTATGTTACAGTCAAAGACGATAAGTAATCCAAACTCGAAACAACTGATTTATAACAAAAAGGGATTGAGAGAATTAAGGTAGTAAAGCTGTACTGGTGTATTAAATCTTGGATGATTGTATAGATAGATTATATGATTACTGTGAAAAATATAATGACATGAAGCCATGATTACTTTTCCACAATTATCCATCTAATCCAGCTCAATTATATGTTTGGCTTAACGTAAAGTGCTTTTAGAACTTTAACTACGGGCCCTGACTGAATACTGGGCATGGTGATATGTATATATATGTGTAGAGCTACGCTTTAATTCTATTGGTTTCGGCAACAACCGACTCGATCTGGGCAAGATCACCACTTCAGGGGGCACTGGTTATTAATCTGCTTCATTTCGTTCGTTGACTAAGAGTCTGGGTGTTAATATCCAATATTTAAGTCTAAATATATAATACCACCGTTGATTCTGATCTGAACACAATGCTTATGCTACTTACCTCGTAGTCAGATCAATGTAGGTGATGTCGTCGGATATTTATTTATTTAGTATTTATTAGAGTACCATAGGCCCAATCATTGTGGATTAGGTCTATAACGATGGTGCGTGTTGCACTCTTGTTCTTTATGCCACCAGGCGATGTATCTTTAACATAATATTGTTGTGCCGGCACAGACTGTCGTCTCTTATATTGCAAGCGCCTATAGGCTACGGTAATCGTTTTATTATCAGGCTGTTCGTGTGCTTGTTTGACATCTTCGTGGTGTAAAAATGTTGTAATTTTTTAAGAGTTTATTTGATTGTTGCCTTGAATTTAAATTGTTTAGTATCGTACGCATTCATTACCGTGCGCGGAAAGAAATGAAAAATTTATAGTCTGAACATAATTTAGACGAAATACTTTTTTTTTTCAGTTTTCAGTCAAAAGGGGTTTCAACTGGTTGTAAATTTTGACTATGACTGTAAGAGCGAAATTATAAGTTTTAATTTGAGTTAGTAAATAATCTACGGCTCCTTCGATACTCTTAAAGTCAATGGACTGATTTCAGCAATTATTGAAGAGTTTCTGAAACAGTTTGAGAAATACTTGATTGGTTACATTCATGGTATATTGGTCTGGGAAGTTTTTTGTACGGTTAGTATTTTATAAGAAACACAATTATATTTTAATAATTACAGAATATTTCAATTCTAACAATGAGAATACTCGGGCATAATTTATTGAATTTTTTGGAAAAAAATAAACTCGTCTTTTATCAGTCTACAAGGAATAACCAGCATAAGCATAGTAGTCTGAACCTGACTTTGACCCGTGTTCTCCATTTATTTTCGTTACATAATAAATGTCGATTATTGCGAGAGGCCACAAAATCACACCATTGAATCACTATCCTATTACTAATAATACCCAAAGGCTATCAGTTCCAATAACCTAAAAGATATTGTATCTCATACATTCCTCATCAGTATTTCATTTTCCATCAAAGGTAGATTTGCTGATCCCCGAAATAAGATCAGCGGCGTAAGTTGAGAAAAAATCCAATAACTTGGCAATACTGAGGGGGGAGATCTAGTAAGAATGTCAACAATCTTATTACGGGGTGACGGGAGAGTCCTAACACCGACTAACTGATATTTTGTCTTAAAAGCATTTACTTACCAATATTTATAAAAGAAAATATCTCAAGCGTCTGGTTTTGAACATAAATGTCAGGTTAAAGACTTTTATGCCATCTTCATTATATTAAACTTTTTTTTTGGCGATTTTTTATATGCCTATCTGAATTAACACTTATAAATTTTATGTTTAACAATAAATCTACGTACAAAGTCTGCTATTATACTTATTTTTTTTTATGTACATCATAGTGTTTTGGCAAACTATAATTTTTTTTTTTCATTTACACATTAAACTTTAGGGAGTTTATAAGGAAAGGAGGAGGAAAATAGTTTGCGAAAACCCTAACTAGCAGAAAGGGTAAGCAGAGAGAACCGAGCGCCATATGACTCCATTACAATAATTATCAATCACATACCCAAAATCCCGATATAGTCGCCTTTACGACATGCTAGGCAAGATACACACATTGGCACTTTTTTTTTTAAGTCCCAGACCAATATGGGACAAATTAAATAATTAGACAGAATAGGTATGTCAACATTTTACATCAAGTAATTTTTAACTGAAATAAAAACTAACTAACTAACTAAACTTCACGCCACTGAAATTAACTTAAGCCATATAACTGAAATAGATGTTAATTATTAAATAATAACCTAATGTATTATTGGTATTCGATAGATAATATGAAATATTATAATAATAGACTAATTATGGCTTAAAAATTAGAAGGATTTTTTGTCATTGCAAAATTTACGAATTACCAGATAACTGGTTTCCCGACGCTACCGCCCGGGTGGCAAATAGTTTTAGGTGCAATATATATCTGCGTTATATTGTTCGTGCAAATATCAACAATAGGTATTGTTTGTCGATTTTTATCTGTTTGTAGTCTGCGCGTGAGTAAACAAATGTGACAGATTCACGTAATAGAGAATCAGGGGACGAATAGTTCAGATATTGTTTTATTATATAAAAAGGTATATTGTTTTTTTTTAAATGTTTAATTAAAAAATAACGATATACTTCACTTGATACGATCGTAAATCTTTACTCGGTTAGTTTACGCTTAGTAAAGTCTAAAGGTTTATATGGAAAATTAGTGACAAGTGGCTGGCTCGTCGCTTACACAATCACATATACAAAACTCAATACAACATTAGCCACGTTTTACGACATGCTACGCTAAGAACATAGTTATTACCTACATTCCTTTTGAGACCAAGACTAGCGTAGGACGATATTTTAATAATAAAATTAAATATCGTTGTCTCTCTACTTATTTGATTTCTAGAATACAGTTTTAATTATAGCCGACTCAGCTTTCATAATGCTGTAATGAGATTTTTATAATAATAGATGCCAAGTATAATGGAAGAAATCGAATAATAGAGCTTCCCTATACATCTTAGCATATTTAATAGCAGCAGACAATGTGACCTTTGTAATAAATTTACGAAATTACTGTTTATTTGATTTGTTATCGAGTTTCTTATTTTATTCAAAACTAGCTGTGCCAGCGGTGTCACCCGCGTTTATGGTTAATATTATAAAGACTATTTCCGTCATACATGGTTTCTATGTAACTTTAACCATTAAGGCTGCACACGCGACGGAAGCTTAAAAAATGGAGTAACTTCTCCCGTTTTCCCAACATTTCCCTTCACTACTCTGCTCCTATTGATTATAGCGTGATGAAAAGTATACTATAACCTGCCCAAGAGTATGAAGAATAATTGTACCAAGTTTCGTTAAAATCGGTCGAGTAGTTTTTGTTTCTATAAGGAACATACATACAGACAGACAGACAAAAATTTTACTGATTGCATTTTTGGCATCAGTATCGATCACTAATCACCCCCTGATAGTTATTTTGAAAATATATTTCATGTACAGAATTGACCTCTCTACAGATTTATTATAAGTATAGATAACTGTCTTATTAATTTTATTATACTTAAAAACCTGTTGTTGTGCTTAAAACATAACAAATTCTACATTATACACTTACGATACCATTACGTACGTAATATATAATTACTCTGTGCTACTAGGCATAGGTAGAGTTCAAAAATAAAAATGACCTTGGTTAGACAGAGATGAGATAAAAGTAGAGCATTGTAAATGTGACTATTGGGTAGCCTGACACCTACAAAATTGTTAATATTGCCAATATCTAATCTCTTAGAGAAAGCACAATAATAACATATCCTTGGAGGTCAATCTAAACGAAAATTATCCACACAGAAAACATTATAATGCACAAGAGTCCGCTCAAACACAAGTGCACTCGTTGATCCTTCCCTCTCATAGTCCGGTGAGACGGTAAACCGTCTTAACCAGAGAGGCCAGACGCATGTCAAACGGTTTAACGTGCTTTCATTGTCACGGGTTATTAAACCGCCACCTTCCTAAATGTGGACCGTTATCTTCAATAGAAGCAGCCATAAGTATTGGCACGGTGGTAAAGGAAAAACGTTACTAGGTACATTCTACTAATATTATAAATTCGAAAGTTTAAATGTGTGGATGGATGTTTGTTACTCTTTTACAAAAACTACTGAATGGATTTTAATGAAGCTTTAGTATAATATAGCTCATACACCCGAATAACATATAGGCTATGTTTCATCGATGTACCACGCGAGCGAAGCCGCGGACAGAAGCTAGTATTTAATAAATAGACTCGTGTTTAAGGACCGTGCCATATGGCGTTCGGTTCTCTCTGCATACCCCCCCTAGGGAATTCGTATGAAGTTAAGTTAGTTAGTTATCATGACCAAAGCGCGCCCAACTGAGAACAAGACATAACATCAAGAAAATGATGCATTCATTGAATTTGCCTTATCTAGTGAAAGTCACTCCGTTAGGTAAAGATTGGAGGAGATAAAAATATATCACAGGGAAAACAGAAAATAATTATGAAGACACTGTAATGGCTTTTCCGATAGCAAGAGATAATTCCCATGAGGATTTGCCGTAATCTCTTTGAGCGGATAAAGGATAAGAATGCTGGCAAATCGTTTAATAAGCTTTGGTAATCAAGTGAATTAATCATGGGGAAACTATTTTACATTAAAGATAATCTTCTATCTAGCGCTGTTCCACTCAAAAGTACCTTTAAAGCTGGTCTTGCAAATATATAACCCAATGGCATTAAACCTAAGATATTACAGGTAAGTCGTCGTTGCCAGGGGCTAAGAATCCAGAATTCACGCCAAGCGAAATATGCCTTTCACTTTACGTTGATCTTCTGCAGAAGATAGTACTTTACTGGTTTAGACTAGTATATTCATGCTGTGACTGTGGCACTACTAATCCTAGTTATATTGCAGCAATAAAAGTAAGTCTTAAGGCTATTAGGGCATCAGGGTGCTTAGCCAAATGCGCGCGAGCGATTCCATTACGAACTTCGCTAACGCTCATATCGCGCCACAGAATTATTTAGGTGGACCAATCAGGAACTAACTCCGAGTTCCGCAGTATGAGTTCTTTCTTAGTAAACAAGTTTGTGCCGCGATACGAGCGGTAGCGAAGTTCGTTATGGAATCGATGGCGCGCATTTGGCTAAGCACCCAGGGATATAGTATGCCGCTGTGTAATCATTATCATATTTGTCCAGTTAACTATAACTCTAGCTGCATATCCAATTTTGTTTTTTTTTTTAATTTACCTTCATTTCTAAGTCCGTGTTTTTGCCCAATACTCAAGTTTGCTGATATTTCTCCCTTTCTTATTTTTGATAACTTTGATAGTTATTTTTCATAATTGATAAAATTTGTAACTTATCTAGCTAACTTACTAATCTATATTTTTTTTTCCATTTCGTAGATTGAGAGGGGCCCCTAGTGCAACGTTGCACCTGGACACATAAGGAAATTAATTAGAACAATTAATTTCCTAATGTTCCCAGGGCCTACAATAGCTTAAAGACGGCATGAATATACTCCCTTAGTATTTAAATTCTATTTCTGTCTACGTAAACGAATATTTCCCATTGGGAACTTCTGAATATGTCAGCTACGTGCTTTGTTAACTTTTGAATTTGACAATTACAACTTCGCTAACTTTTAAATATTATTTGTCATTTCCATTTTAAGAACCTTAACATTGCCAACTTCTTTTCGTTTTCGCACGGCTGCCCAAATGAAGTGGGTTTGTTCTGTTCCCGAAATTATTACATTATCCAGTATTTTTGTATCAGGCTAACTTTTGAATTTAGCTATTAGGATAAGGGTATTTTCAATTTACTTGTGTTTTACTAAAAAAAATCGTTTTTTTAGTATAACTAATAACTACAGAAGTGAATTGGCTATTGACTCTAAAGCATTTCTGGTTAAAATACTCCTGAGGCTTATATAAGCCTCAGGTACCATCTGCAGATGGTACAGTTTGGCACAGACAACACAGATAATATGAATGGATAAATAAAACAGAGTGTCTAAGTAAGATCATTTCAAAAAGTATATTTATGTACAAAATATAATTATATAGTCCGTATCGATAGAATCTATATAAAAGGATTCAAAACAAATACTTTAATTGGTACATACATAACAAAGAACTTATTACTTGAGTCAACGATACTTTAGACTTATTATTGGAGTTTTATCTAATAAAGCTTTTTTCTTTGTTCTATTTCAATTAGCGTAAAATTAGTATCGATAAGATAACAAAAAGAAAACCATCTGAAGGCATCAATCTATCTAATTTCCCAGCAAAACCTATTATTCCGATTGAAACTGAGTGATTGCAGGCCATTAGTGAAATTAACGGCCTTATTTCAGATGCGGTTGGAGATAATTGATAAAAAAATAAATCCATGTTTTTTGGGATTATTTTAGTTTTAAATTTGCTTTTATCCAGATTTTTCAAGAATAACATTATTACTGTATAGGATAGTTTGCTTCTTTCTCTTAGAAAGTTTAATTTCAATTTATTTAATTCAGTACAAAATTTAATTTAAAATATAATTTACCCAATCTAGCGCTGACACTAAGTTATTTCAACGAATACTGATTCAAAATTTATTCCAGCAATAATTTCCAAGTAACTTTCATAACAGCAAATAGATATCCAAAGCTATTTCAACTAAGCGCCTTATTTCTCAATACAATTCCAAAATAAAATTCCAACAGTTATTCGTGTGAAAAATTCACTGGAATTCCAGAGGAAGCGCGGGATATTCGGCGTTACGCTTCCTTCCGCGTGGTCACGTCTCAAAACTTCATTTCACCCATGCCTTCCCACTTATTGAATTGCAGTAACACGGTTCTGGTGAATAACTGGGCGGATAGTCACGTAGATAAGCGATTGGATTGTTAATTTAGTTATTCTGAAGGTGCCGTGATGTGATGGAAAGGGGAAATGTATGTTGAAGCCAGTGCGGATGTAATTTGGTTATATTATTTGGAGTTCCGTGATCAATGAGGGATTATTTATCCCTAACATTTAACACCCTCGCATTCCCAGGGGTAGACATAGTCCAAAGAGCAATATTGTCTTTGAACCTAGATCATTGATTACAGCAGAAATACACTAAACAGTGAGAAGAGTGAACATAGATAGTAAAATGAATACTCTATAAAGAAAATTATAAACCCAAATGACAGGCCCGTTGGTCGAGTGCTCAGAGACTCTGGCCACGAAACCAAGGGTCGCGTGAAGTTTTTTTTTAATTTAGGCAAATGTTTCGTGTGAAGAACATGGACATTTGCACTCGAGTCATGGATGTTTATAAACGTATTTAAGTATGTCTATCCGTTCACCTAGTATCCATACCACACAAGCTTATAAGCTTAGTTTGAAACAAGGGAATTGGTGTGTCAGTCTGAAGAAATTATTATTGTTATTTATTAAATGTTGAAGAAATTACCACAATCTTCATCTCATAATATTTCTGACTACCTGCAGGTACTGAGTAATTTTAATACTGTAATGCTCCTCTTGATCTTTAGGAGACGCATGCGACCAATGGACCAACGAGGCAGTGAAAATTATCAGTATCACCACCAACTCACCTGGTATACAAGTCTTGCAGAACGCCGCGACGATATTAACAGAGAAGAAGGGCACCCAGCACAGCAAGAACACGCCCATGATGATGCCCACCGTGACGGCCGCCTTGTGATCGGACACGTGGTACGGCGACGAGTGCACGTGCGTGTGCACGCGCGTGCGCACCGACTTGCTCCTGTTGTCCGGCATCTGCACTGTGCGGGTTACAGCACGGATCGATTTCACGTGCTTCTGGGCGTAGCAGTAGAGTCTGCGGACAAGACCATTTTGGTGAATGAAATGAAGATACGGAGATCTTCCTAAGTTCCTAGCGTTATCTCGTGTTTAATCGAGGTCCGCTTAGATCCATGGGCTTGGATTTGGGAGTTTGGTAAATTACATTGGACCGACTGCCGATCGAATCTTCGTAACCTTTAAATGGGGAACCAGACAGTTTGGATGGTTATACATCTAGAGTTGTTTCAATGTACAGGTTTCGTTACGAAATTGTCC
The DNA here is from genome assembly GCA_951394215.1 of Glyphodes perspectalis. Classification (NCBI taxonomy): domain Eukaryota; kingdom Metazoa; phylum Arthropoda; class Insecta; order Lepidoptera; family Crambidae; genus Glyphodes; species Glyphodes perspectalis. The sequence continues at coordinate 5,343,161 of OX596222.1, read as the reverse complement.
CTTACCGACGATCTAGTGGTATAAATACGTACATACATATACATACGTCCCTTGTTGGTCTGGCACTTGGCCCATGTTTATCTGGGACAAAAAAAAAAGAATGTGGCAACTGCGGTTTTTGCCTAGCATGTCGTAAGAGGCGACTGATGGTTTACGGGCTTTTGGGTATGTGACTGAGTATGTGACGAGCTAGCCACTTGTCACTCCTTTTTCACGGCTTTACATCTCAGCCCAGCCCACTGTCCTATGTTGGTTTGGGACTTAAAAAGAATGTGCCAACTGTAGTTCTTGCCTAGCATATCGTAAAAGGCTATTAATGGTTTATCGGGTTTTGGGTGTGTGATTGTGTGGGCGACAGGATAGCCGCTCGTTACTACTTCTTCACAATTTTCCATCTGACCCGGCCCGGCTTTGTTTTTGGCTGAATGTGGTTGAGGGGGCTTGCTGTCCTTTCGACTCTGCCTACCCCTTATTGTACATGTACATATTTTTGAAAAATACAGAAGTACGTGTCCAGGTTCTAATCTGCATTACTCGCATATGAGCCGCATGTCCTACGCATTACATAGCTACAACCGCTTGAAAGTAAAAATAAAATATAATAAAAAAATAAATCGACATTGCGTCCTGATACGTCATGTATTCAGCAGTTTATTTTGTACCGAATCCACGAAATTTTCATAACATTATTCAAAGTTCTAGGACAACATTCCTTAAATATCTATCCATCTATCTAAATAACCCTTTCTGAAATAAAAGCCAATCATCTAACTAGCTCACAGACCAATCGTTTTACCGGAGTGTGCCAAGCCAGCCTGGCGCTTTGCCTTAGAGCCGGACCTACGACACCATTGTTGCCCTTGCCAAATGACAATACGAATTTGATAACGCGTTTCTCTATAGTGAAGGCAGCAAATAAGTAAGGGTAGTAAGGATACGCATCGCAATACGAAATAATATTTGTTAGAACATTCTGGATTTTCGGGATTTCTTATCTAAGCGTGACGAATCTCCGGCGTTCTCATTCAGAATGTAATAACTTCGAAACTCGCCAAAATTTTTACAATTAAGAATCAAATTATTTCTTTTTGGCAATATTCTCGAACTTTATTTCTTCAAATCCGCAAACTACATTCTGCTCACCCCCGGCTAAGTGTTAGTTAGATTGTGGATTTGGGGATTGCGGGCCTAATGATATATCCTCTCTACCATACCATTTAATGTTAAAACCCTTGTATTTGTTATGCAGTATACTAGATGTGTACCTACTATCCGTAATCAATATAAGATAAGGTTGTTTTAAATAAGTGTTAATAATCATAATATATTTGTCCCACGTTGGTCTATAACTTAAAAAAGAATGTGACAACTGTGTTTCTTGCCTAGTATGTCGTAAAAGGCAACTAATGGTATATGGGGTTTTGGATATGTGATTGTGTGGGCGATGAGCTAGTCACTTGTCACTACTTGTTAAAATTTTCCATCTAAGTTTTATTTTTGGCTGAATGTGGTTAAAGGGCCCTGCTGCCCTTTCGACTTTGCCTACCTTATTATGTTATGTATGTATGTTATAATAAACTGAAAATAAAAAAATTACCATCCATCTTGGCAAGTCTGAGTAACAAATCTCTACTTACTAATATTATAAAGCTGAAATGTTTGTTTGTTTGCTTGAACGCGATAATCTCAGAAACTACTGGTCCGATTTTATAAAAATCATTCAGTGTTAGATTCCCCATTTATCGAGAAAGGCTATATAATATTAACCACAAACGCGGGCCGCGTTAAGCCGCGGGCACAACTAGTATTGCATAAACGTTCATCAAATGTTGCAGTAAGCGATGTTGATAGATGACGTTTGACGTGGCTCAACGATGAAAAATGTTCCTGAGCGATACTGATTGTTGCTTCGCGTTATATACAGTCAGCTACAAATAAAGCTGTACAATTTTAACCTTTATTGGTATGTACAGAAGAACAAAGATGTTTAGCTACTTCCATTTCTAACTGTACAATCTACAAACTTGAAGTTTTTACATAATATAAAACAATACATTTTCATCAGCAGTCCGAAACTTGTAAATGCTATAAATTTTAATCATGCCATAAAATTTTTGGATATGGTTATGGCTACTTGGATCATGGTCGTATCCAGATATATAAATGTTTACATACATATTTGTCTGTTTGTCGAGTGGTCAGAAACCTTGGCCACGAAACCAAGGGTCGCGGGTTTGAATCCCGCTAGGGGCAAATGTTTCGTGTGATGAACATGGACATTTGTACTCGAGTTATGGATGTATATAAACGTATTTAAGTATGTCTATCCTAGTATCGCCTAGTATCCATAGAACTAGCTTAGTTTGGAGCTAAGGAATTTTTGTGTCAGTCTGGAGAATTTATTTATTTTATTTATTTATATATAACATCACGCCCGTAATCTCGGGAGAGGTAGGCAGAGTCAAAGGGAAAGCATGCCCCTTTAACCACATTCAGCCAATTTTAATGTATAAGTTTTCTAAAAATTATTTCTCCGATTTGATGATAGAAATTCGTACGTTACATTTTATTAGCCACGTACCTATATTTCTGTTTGAACGGACTATATTCTACTTACTGTTCTGATCACTGATCGATCGACCTTTTGATATCCTAAGAATATGTTTTTTAGAATACTAAAGATGACAATTTATCATACAGCCTAGCTGATGTTAAGCGGTCACCGCAGCCTCGTAAGTAGGGATTGCAATGCTGGATCCAGCAATTCAGCTAAGCCCAGCATAATTTGAGCTGTGCTGGCAGCAACATATGCTCGATGCCGTTATATTTCGATTCCAGTCAGAGATTTGAATGCTGGATTGAGCAAGTCGGTAAACATATAATATAAACGCACCGGACCTACTATGTATGTGGATAAAACGTGGGCGCGTGCTGCAGCGATGCCGCCTCGGCTCCATACCCGCAACGCAAACTATGATAGTGCGACGTTAGGAACGCAACACTTGTACCTACCCGTATCAATATAATGTTTATATAATCGTATTTATCCCATTTTTTATTAATATAATATATTGTATTATATGTAGATGTATAAAAAAGCAGGGCACTCGTCCGTGGGCATCACTCGGCAAGGCACACTCAAAACCAGCGTCATGGCTTGCCATACAGGTCATGGCTTAAAGGCCCTTTTCCTTTGGACATCGCAAACCCGTGTCTGGTTATCATAAACTCTTTAATATTTTTTTTTCTCTTCTATCTCTGTCTAACTTGTCGTAATAAGTTGTGTTACTCCTTTTTTGTTGTTGTATGTATTTGTACTGATCCTGGTTGTGTTGTGATGTCCAAATGTAATAAACGTTTCTTTCTTTCTTTCAATCCAGCTGGACCTAGCACAATTTAAGCTGTGCTGGATCCAAAAACATATGCTAGCTCAATACCGCTGAATTTCAATCCCTACCAGAGATTGGAATGCTGGTTTGAGCAATCCAGCTGGGCCTAGCACAATTTTAGCAAGCAATTTGCTGAATTGCAATCCCTAAACGTGACGCTATAAATCTAAATAAGGGTACAGTATTACATGTGCTATGAGAAGTATACTTTTTGGTTTATGGATGTTTAAACACTCATCCATTAAAATATGATCCAAAAGTACCAAGTACAAATGTCAAGAGGTCTGTGGCCTCGATACCAATAGCTAGATAGCACAATTTATCCATCCACGAGAAGAGGCTTGGGGATTAATTAAATAACTTGGTTTATTTAACGCTGCGAACCTCTTAATTCGGATTGATTTAACTTTCGATTTCCAAGATGATTATTTTATTGATGAGATTGGATTGTAAAGAGGATGAGAGATAGAAGAGGGTTGTAGGAGTAAGTTAATATTGTAATAAAGCTTGTTCTAATTTTCATTACAGATACTTTTCATTTCATAAATTTTGAAGGAACGCCCTAATTAACAGCTAATATATTAAGTAGTAAAAGTGAAACTGAAATTTATAATATCAGTGAAGTTATAATTGCTTGTATATTCATTGCAATCAATATGCTTTTTATGAATTTTGAATATTTAAGTTTTACATTAATAAATTCTTCAGTCTGACGTACCAATTCCCTAGTTCCAAACTAAGCTCATAAGCTTGTCCTATGGATACTAGGTGAAGGAGTAGACATACTTAAATACGTTTATAAACATCCATGACTCAAGTACAAATGTACATGTTCATCACACGAAACATTTGTCCCTAGCGGGATTCGAACCCGCAACTCTCGGTTGCGTTGCCAGCGTCTCTGACCACTCACCAACAGGCCTGTCGAATGTAATTAATGTTAGATTATCCCAGTTATCATTCTAGCGTTATTTCTAGTCCCTAATCAAGGTCTATAAATTAAAACTTAACGTATTCATTTATTACATTGATTCTTCATCAATGTTTGTCCTGGGTCAAACACACACCTGATAGCGTATAGTAAAACACTTAATCATCGAGCCAGTCAACGTAGGACTCACTAAATCTAGGATCGAAGTCTAAGCAAACCTCTAAGAATCTCTTCTAAGAGAATATCCTATAAGGAACGATACTAGGAAGAATAAGACTTCTCATACGTAGCTACTAAATAAAAGTCACGTGTAATTTAACCCGTACAGTATAGATTGGGTTAAATTATCATCATCCACTTACATGACAAAGGTCCAATTTATCACCACAAAGCCAATTCGCCAACAATGGACGGGGACAAGTAACTCGAGCCACATTTTTAGATTCCATTCATTTTGCATAAGCCAATTTGCGTAAGTATCACGCCGTACTCTTCGCTAAGTGCTCAAACTTTCATTACGCATATGAGATGTCAGTATAGGATAGGAGGGCGCAGCAAATTTTGGTAATAATGACAGAAGAGACATAATTTGCGTTGTACTATTATAATGTGTTGAAAGAAAAACATTTTTTAATGGAATGTTACTGCATTGCGTAGGCATAAAGAAGAAATTAAATAATTTTAATACAGACTTTAATAGAATTTTATTAAATTAGTAATAATGAAACTCCATCTATTTTTTCATTACTGCTGATGTCGGGCCTTACAGCAAGGATAAATATAAATAACAATACCAAATAAATAAATAGCTTTATAAAGGTATGTTTTTTTATTCTTAATCGATCAATAATTTTAGAGCATACTAAAAGGTTTAAAATGTTTGTGACTAGTAATTTCATCATAAGTTACACTTCAGATTGATGTTTATGAAAAATCATTAGCAACCTTAAAGTCACTTATATATATTGCACATACTTAAAATAGATCTACAAGTTAAATTAATTAATCTGTATGATGTAAAAAAGAAACCTGTCTACTTTTTCCTCGACGACCTCACTTTTAATAACGTGAACAAATTTGACGTGACCTCCTACACTAATGCATTATATTCGTAACGTTCCGAGTAAATCATTCACGTGACAAGACGACAATGTAATTTATTAGAATCTTCCTGTGCAATTCAAATTTCTTAGTACTTTATGGGTCGACTCACATTCACATATTTGAAGAGAGTTCTTGAGTGTTGTAGGTAATATGTATTATATTTCTTTGACTTAGTTAGTTAAAAATCTTAAAAATGTTCCTTTTTCTTTGCAAGTCACGTAACAAATATCAATTGTTCTGTAAGTGTTCATATTTCATTTCTCACCTGCAGTATATGCTAATCATCACAATGCAGGGCAGGATGAAGGAAATGCAGCTGGAGACTACAGCATACGTGGGGGTCAGCACGAGCGCGCAGGTGGGGTATCTGGGGGGTCGCTGCGTAGCCAACGCCTCCTCGTCAGGTCTGTGCAGACCCAGAGAGATGGGCAGGAAGCTGACAAGTGCGGCCAGGAGCCAAATCATGGCAATCGTGATGATAGCCACCCGGCGGGTCACCCAGCGGCCGTATCTGGAACAAAATTGACTTTAAACAAAAGCCTTCAAGAGGTCAGGAAAATCAAAGGGATACTTCTAGTGTCGCAAACTCAAAGGCAACGATAATTGCATAACATCTCGTATCCTTGTTTGAAACCTTTCTGGTATGAAAAGAACCTTAGAAATTCAATCGATACAATATGTCTATTTAATTAATGTTCAATTAAATCTTGAGGGATAGATAGACCCCTTAAAAGCTTGCTTATGAGAATGAAAAAATAACCTAAACTAATATAACTAAGTAAATAAATATCAGACTACATCACATACATTGATCTGACTCCAAGGTATGTAGCTTAAGCACTTGTATTACGGATATCAGAATCAACCAGATACAGAACAATCACAAGTATTCATACGAATGTTTGTCCTGGGGATCAAACTCTTGGCGCATTTGGCAGGGTCACTACCGAATGAGCCATCGAGCCAGTCAAAGTTGTCTTAAAAATAATGTGGCAACTGTTTCTTGTCTAGCTCATCGTAGAAGTAACCATCGTCCAAATGGGCTAGATGACTAAAAAATTCTGTTTAGTCCGTCAGTCCGATTATAAAAAAATATTGAACACGTATTTTTTTATTTATTTGTCAAACAAAAATTGACAAAGATACAATGCATTCAAGTTGCGCGTGACGTCACGCTTTCGTACAATTTGTACTAAATAGTGACGTCGCAACCCCTACTCCAAAACTTTGATGCTCTTTATCTTTGTGATCTTTTGTTAATTTGATAAAGCGAAAAATATGTGTCTAGTATTTTTGTAAAATCTAACTGACGTACTAAATAGAATTATAGTTTTTTAATGCAGTCATCATCCCTATTGTGTCGATAAAAAAAAACAAATGAACGTCTCGTCAGCGTTATATCCAGACTTACTAAACCCTATATCTTTGTTGCAGCAGACTCCGACTTAGAATGGGAAATAACGCTAGGAAGAACGGTATAAAATTAAGTTTGTACTTCCCTAACATGTTTGCTTACATGTAAGATTTGTCTAGTCTTTTAATAAGAGTGGCTAGACGCTATACTGCAACTGCATCCAGTTTTTACTGCACAACAAATTGCAATTGCCGCCAGTGCACTTTATGAGCATTTTATCTCTAAAGCTAGAAATTGTGGTGGATCTCGACATATATCGACCACGTAATGTTTAGTAGCCATTAGATAATTATGGCCATAAAATCTGGTGGAGCCGTAAATGTTTGTGTAATGGCTTTATTTAACATTTTTCTTTGCACTTTGCTCTTATAGAAAGTAAGTTTCAAGGCAAGACAAGTCCAAATATAACGTAAGATAAAGCTGTGTAGGAAATACTATAGGTTTTAGAGAAGAAAAGAATAAGAACATAAGATCAGTAAGTCCATATGAGACGGATCGATTAAGATAAACAATATGTGAAGATCGCAGTGCCTATTTTAGGGCTAGTCGGACCAGAAGTTTGTTAATAAACTGGCATTCTTCAGTGTAATCATCATTTAGAATATGTACAATTTTTACTTTTACCTAACTTTCTTAAGTTCTGCTTTGATTTTCTTTGGAAGTTCCAGTTTATTTTATGTTAATAAGGTTTCGAGGAAAGTAATAAATATGTCTTGCTTCTTTCTCCCTCTTTCTCAAAAACTACTGTTCTACACGTTAGTCTCGAGCAATAGTTTTTATAAATAGTGTAGCCACTGTTAATTGTCTTTAACAAAGCCTTTAATATACTACAAAATTAAGGCAACAGTAAAGTTATATTATGTTAATTCCCAGTAAAATAATAACACTCAACTATCACATAATTACGCTCTCTGCTAGCCGTGTTCTCTAACAAATGTACGTGTTCCGCTGAAAATGAGTGCTGTTCAGCAATTATGAGCGGTTTGTGCAAATGCACTAGTGTGTAGTGCAGTTATTTGCTGCAGTTGATCATTGTTTTAGATTAAGGTGAATCCGATTATGCTTTTGAGGGAAAATTAGAGTAGGTAATACGTGCAATACTAGAATTAGACCGTGGCTCTTATCTTGTGGTATTCGGTATGTTCACAAGAAGTTCATTCATTCTGTGGGATTTATGAGTTATCTTCAAAATAAGAAGTAGTCTATGTCCTTCCTTAAGGTCCAGTTTTTAGAAAAAAATGTAAAAATATAATTGGCAGACAGAATTTTGTATTTATACCAAAATCATGGCAAGGATTTTTTTATGAAAGGACACATAATTTGTTTTAAAACCCACTGTGGCACTTGTTTGGAATGTCAATTCTACTGAATAGGCCTCAGAACAATAAGAAAAGGCACTGGCATGACATTTGATAGTTACCGATACTTGAACAAATTTTATGAAGATTATCAAATGAATGTACTTATTTTTATTATAAATTAATAAGAAACCGACGGCTTCATTAAATAAGTATAAAAAAATCGTTGACTCCAAAGCAAGAAGACTTATGATCTAAAGTTCAGAGTAATGGCGTAATTAAATAATTTTATTTAACAGTAAATAAATAAAATGTTTTATTATGCCTTCTTCGTTCGCTGCTGAAATTACAAACGAGAAATTTGTTCTAAATGTAACTTAAGACAAATTGTTCTGAATTGGCAATTCCACAATTTTCTCGAAACATGATATTGTTAGCTTAATTTTCTTGAACATGCATTTCGCCCCAGCTTTCCATGGGTTACATATTTATTTTAGTCAACTATCTGAGAACGCTTATATATTATAATATACTATTTATGGTGATAGTTCAATAGAACTGCACAATAATTACACAAATATCTTATTTTTTGTTAGCACGTCCACTCATTCTTAGTCGGGATCTGCTTTGATAATAATTTAACTAACTAACTAAACTTCACGCCACTTCCCTAGCGGGGTAGGCAGAGAGAACCGAACGCCATATGGCACGATCCTTACACGCTTCACTCGCCTCTTCAACATTCATAATCCTTTTCATACAAGATAATAATTTAAATTGTGAATATAGCGTTATTTTTTTTAAACATCTCCCTATATTTAACAAAACCTTTTTTTTTATTTGTTACATTCTTACTATCTAAGGATACATCACTAATAACAGTGTGACTGTGATTGCTCGTACAAAATAAATAAATAAATAAATAAATAAATCTTTCAGACTGACACACTAATTCCCTAGTTCCAAACTAAGCTGATGCTTGTACTATGGATACTAGGTGAACGGATAGACATACTTAAATACGTTTATAAACATCCATGACTCGAGTACAAATGTCCATGTTCATCACACGAAACATTTGCCCCTAGCGGGATTCGAACCCGCGACCCTTGGTTTCGTGGCCAGGATCTCTGACCACTCGACCAACGGGCCAGTCACAAAAGTTAAAATACTTCCTGCGAGTTGGGTTGTGTTAAGATCATAGTACATGAATCGTCTGCACTGAGAAAACTTTGACATCACATTTGACTTATGTCATACCATATTCAGTGTAAGGTGTAGACATGACAATCAACGTTAATATCGACTCGTATTTTGAAACTCATTTGTTGACTTTGTACTTTGTTTTTCACAATTTACCATCTAACCCAGCCCATTGGTCCTGTTGGTCTGAGATTTAAAAAGAATGTGCCAACTGTAATTCTTGCCCAGCATTTCGTAAAAGGCGACTAATGGTGTATGGGGTTTTGGGTATGTGATTTTGTAGGCGAGAAGCTATCCACTTGTCACTATATATTATTGTAAATATTTAAATACGTGTTAAAGTTTAATACTTTCATCTAAGCAGTCGGAAGAATTTATTTTATACTTTTTAGTGTTTAGACATTTAAACAGCTATTAAGGCAGGTTCTTATTTGTGTTTTTTTCATAAACATTTTTTGCGGGGTTTTTTTTGAAGTCGGTTTTTATTTTTGTTAATTTATATACTTAACTAGGACTATCTGCAAGGACGTTTTAGTACTTCCTAAGTCACTGCTATACATTAATTTCAAAGAGAATACCAAACTAAAACGTTTTAACAATATTAGTCACTTGTAACTGTAATTAAATAGTTATTTCAACAAACAATTACTTTAATTTCTGTTTTCGGACGAGCATTTCTATGCCATCAACAATTTGATTCTCCCGGTACGTTGTGTCAGAATGCGAACTGTCTGAAAATATGGAAACACAAAAGGCCAAAGTATATCTTGGTAATATTTTGTAAAATGAAACCGGAGTTCATACAATTTCACTTGCTGTCGTAGTTTTCTAGTCTAGTTGTATCCTTTGAAGAGTAACATTAGCTTGAATTGGACTATGAAATACACGTGGCTTTACCTACTTAAAGATAATTTATTTTAGGGCCGATTTTTCAACAGTCAGATACAAGATAAAAATCGAATAAATCACAATCCGGATTATTGTAAAATGACATTTTCCTGTTTCATAAGTAAAATACCGTATGTCTCCGTAATTTCTTTTTTTTTCTAATTAACTCTTAACATGGAGGACAAGTAAGTAGGATTCGTACTTCTGTGAATTAAATTAAAAAAGTAGAAACTACAATCCCGTATCTATTTCTGGCTAGTAGTGTGCGTGTGATAATTTATTATATTCATTAACTTTCGTACCTGAGAGGGTCTTTGATGTGGATGTATCTGTCGAGTGAGATTGCACAGAGGTTCAGTATTGAGGCTGTGGAGCACATGACGTCACACGCCACCCACGTGTCGCAGAACTGCTCGCCGAACACCCAGTATCTAAAACAATATTAGAATAAAAAAATTCTTATGCACTTTACTTTTAAATCTAGTACAATTTGGCAATAAACAATATAATGTTAATGGTTTTTTTTAAATCCCCTTTACCCAATTACTGTTTTTTAAACTGAATTCCTTAAGAGAAGTTTAATGTGTCCAAACTTTCTGAAAATTTGTCATTACTGAGTAAACGTGGAACATACCAGCTCCCATTTGAGGCAACTAATAAAAAAACATTATCAATAAGTACATCGCCACGAGCTATGAACAGTAAAAAAAAACCTAAAACTATAACCGCCATGGAGCATCCCATACAGTATCAAAGGACGTCTCCAACATTTTAACAAAAAAAAAAGGACGTGGTTTCTCAAAAAATAAGTCTTTCAAAAAGTGGTTTTCAAAGAAAACTTTTCACTGACGTCATTTAACGTACAAATATAGCAGCTGCTAAATAAAATAACTTGATTACCCCAGCAGGTCATTGACACCAGCAAACGTCATGACAGCAGCCGCCACCAGCATGTCAGCGATGGCTAATGATGCCAGGAACAGGTTCCCGATGCGCCGCAGCCCCCGATCGGTGTAGATGGCGATGCAGACCAGGATGTTGCCGGCCACGCTCAGGAATATCAGGAGCGAGAGGAATATGCCTGCAGGAGATAAGCATTGCTTATTTGGTTAGTGTTTAGATCCGGGAGTTGTTCGTATGGCATGTTGGCATTTTTTAATATTGGCGTATTGGGATGTTGGTATGTTGGCATATTTGCATGTTTGGATATTGAAATATATGCATGATATTAATAAAACATCATAACATGTGTCCCATGATGGTCTAGGATTCAAAAAGAATGTAGCAACTGTGTTCTTTGACGACCATTTCGTTTCGGCCTTCTCGGCAAGAATGCTTGTCACGTATGGACGCTTAGAGACTGATCCTATAAAAAATAACCTTTTGTCATATAAGAGAAACGTTATTCAACAAATAACAACAGACAGAAACATTCCTAAAATAGTTCAAACCCTTTAAACTTTACGCCCGAAGTGTTTACTAAAATACTATATTTCCGGTAGTGCAATGAAGTAAAATACATCTAATAAAACACTTCTTTTGTAAAAATATTCACAAGGGACTACCTTGTTGAATATACTATTCATATAGCATAATTCAATTGGATTCTGTAACACAATAAATTTAATTCTACCCCAATAACATTGAACCGGAACGTTATATTCTTCAAAGCGAATGTCGTTGTACACACATAATGGTACACGGAACGGAAGGGAAAATTTCTTCAATACCGCGAAAGGAAATAAAATGTAAGCTTTGATTTTCCTTGCGAAACTGCGCATGTTTATTTGTATTCGTTTTTCAGTAATTGAAAACATCTTCCATGTGATCAGCTTTAATATTATTTTAATTCATTTTTATCTCGTCAACGTGATAGAAATTCTAATTAAAATGAACAGATCGGAATGCCAGACTGTGATATTCTTTTACGTTATGAATGTGGTACTTCCAAGTAGGCAACACGCTAGGTTATGCTAGAGCATAAAACCGTTGAAGGTTTCAGTTACCCCATCGACTTGTCAGGTAGTCTTTCTCCGGCCGCTGCATAGGTTTTCGGCCTCGACGACTAATACTTGAGTTCGTTACCGTTTCTTACATATGTTACAAAAAGTATTTGAGAATTTAGATTTTTAGTTTGGTCGCGTTGAAACCATATGGATCGTCGTCATAAGCGGATGTAGTTAATATTTTTTGTTATGCAATATTTTTTTTTAAGTATATTTCTGTTTTGTTTTTTTGTTTTTATTGTGAAGACTTACCAACGAGTAGTATTGATAGTAATGTGACTGCGTCAGGATCGTCTCCATCGTTATACTCCACAACCGTGTCGTTCACCTCTTGCGCCACCTATCGGTGAAAAAGACGTTAGTTTATTTGCACTAAGGAATATTATAGTCAATTCATCGAATACGTCGTTTACTGTCGAATTACTTAGCTATTTTTGTTTCATTATTTAAAAAAATATATACTGACTCAGTTTAAATGTTTTTTTAATAAGGATATGGTTTATTCTTGTAAAAGGTTTCGATGACTAATAATAGTCATCGAAATAATAGCTCTATAATAAAATAAGCTGACCCTATTGCTCTCTACCTTTACTCTATTATAAAAATTTCTATTAATCTTTAAAAATTTTTTTACTACAGTATTTACATAAAGCTTCATAACATACGGCAATTATAGTCCAGCCGGACTATATATATTGTCTATCTATCAAAAAAACGTCAAAAAGTGTGATTTCTGTATAAATAATCTGTATCACTAAGTTTACCAAGCAAATACATTTCTCAAAAAATGTCTGACATACTGCCCTAAATGCTCAAAACCATAACCAAATATTTCGCATTAACCCATTCTCCATTCTATGCGTGTCTGGGTACATGTTCCAACGATTAAATGCGATTAATTAGTTAATTAAAAGGGTTTATCATGTCGTCGCGTTCATGTGGAAAATTCATTGAATTTATCGACAATCAATAGCTATTTAAAGACTAGCTTTAAGTTTTAGTTCAACATGATATTGTGTTCACTGAGGTGATTTGGTGGTAGGTAGAAACTAGGGTAGGAGTAGAGAGAAAAATTGTGGTTGTGGTGGTTGTGCAGATTTTTTTTTGTAAACATATTGACATCGAGACATCATCTTCCGTTACATCCCGTTTTCCATCGGGTCAGTTTAGACCATGTTTTCATTGGAACTATGATATTTAAAAAAAAATGTTTAAAGAACTATAATGAAATTAAATATTACATTTACTGCATGTGCGGCATTTTTTTTTTATGTTTTTAATGTAGTTATATAATAAAGTTAAGTTATTAAGCCGAAATATTGACAACGAGAATTCAAAAAAAATCTACTTAACTTACTACATTTATACTTAGATAACGTAAGTGCAATGCCAAATATTAGGTGTTAGTTTGCGCAAGCACAAACTTGTAAATCACATAATACGATTTGAATCCAAAGTTAATAGCTTAAACACTTATGTTATGGAAACTCGAATCAACAAGTGTTTCTGCGTCACCCAAATCTAAACTAAAGAGCTAAAATCGAATACATTTATCAGATTCCGAATTAAGTGCTTAAGTATTTGTGTTACGGATATCAGAACCAACAGTGGTCCCACTGTGTCATATATGTTACTGTAAAGCTCTAACTATGGTAAATACTAAGATTTACCAGTCAGACCTAATATTTACCAACTCTTATGGTAAAAGTCCGAACAGTTCTGCAATTCGAACTTCTACCATAATTTATTTGGTAAATCTTAAAATTTTTCGCTTAATAAATGTAACCTAGTTGATAGCTTCAAAGGCTCGTCTAAATAGATATAATAATAGATAATAGATTGGGATAGGTTTTTTTAATCTAAGTACCTAAATAAAGAATTCATAAAAACATCTAACCTAACCTATAAATCTTTACATTTACCAAATCATATTGGTAGATCCTAACATTTACTGGTAAAACCTAAGATTTTCCTAATATACGGGCTTTTACAGTAACATAAAATAAATAAAATATTGACACCCAGACAGAACAAAAACAAGTATTCACCAGACTATGAGAGTAAAGAAACAGAGAGTGCACCTGTGTTTGCACAGACACTAGTGCACTATAAATCTCCTGCGTAGTTAGCTAATTTTCGTTGAGATTGGCCGCCGGACTGAAATTGGTTAGAATGATATGATAATCAACTTACATTGGTAGGTAAAACAGAGGCGAACTCCATTTTAGTCGGTTCCAGTGGGCATGGCTCAGGTCTTCGTGTCAACCTTCAGCAGGAAACTTTCCAGCCGGCTGTGCAGTCGCCACGCGATATGTAGAGACGCCATTTTGTTATTACGTCACATATCTGCAACAAAATGATACGTCAGTATTACTTACGAGCTAAGACTTTATTTTTATTTTTAAGAAGTGTTGATGGGTTACTCGCAAACATTAGTTTCGACGATATCAACGATAATTCCGCAATAATAAGATCTGAACATTTGACGTTTCAAATTGGACTAATTTGAATTTCGAACCCACTAAAGATTATCAAAATGAGACTTCTCTGTCAATCAATAGTTAAGCGTAGTAGTACAATAAAATAATATATACACGTTTAGTTAGTTAGTTACACGTTGACTTGAGAACCTCCTACGTTTTCTTCATCGGTTAATATAAAAGAAAGGCACTTTAGGTTTTGTTAGTGTTATGTCATCTAATTAAGTAACCCGATTTTATTTTCGCAATATCAATTCGACGAGTCCGATTCCACAATTCATATAGCCCCAAAATTAAAGAATTTTGCCTAATGCCTAGGGATAATGCAGCTATTGTATAGTTAAAATTATATCTATTTCCTTAGCTTTACGCCATTTCCCTATTGGGGTATGTACATACATAACATCACGCCCATAATCCCCGAAGGGGTAGGCAGAGTCAAAGGGGCAGCATGCCCCTTCAACCACATTTAGCCAAAAACAAAGTCGGGCTGGGTTAGATGGAAAATTGTGAAAAAGCAGTGACAAGCGGCTAACCTGTCGCCTGCACAATCACACACCCAAAACCCGATATACCATTAGTCGCCTTTTACGACATGCTAGGCAAGAACCACAGTTGGCATTTTATTATTAAGTCCCAGACCAACATGGGACAGTGGGCTGGGTTGGATGGAAAGCTGTGAAAAAGGAGTGACAAGTGGCTAGCTCGTCGCCTACTTAATCACATACCCAAAACCCGATATACCATTAGTCGCCTTTTACGACATGCTAGGCAAGAACCACAGTTGGTACATTCTTTTTTTTGTCCCAGATTAACATGGGCCAAGTCCCAGACCAACATGTATGTTGGGGTATGTGATTAACTATGACGTCACCACACATTTTGAATATATTAAAAATTAAATTGAATTATATTTTAGAATTCTTTGTGCACGGAAACAATGCCCTTTAGAAACTCACGTTATATCACAACTTAAACATTCAAAATCAAAAAAGATTGCAATTAAAATTCTCATCCTGATTAAGCCCTGGATTAGGCAAAGAAAATTTCGAAACCAGTTAATCCTGAACTTTCTAGAAGTTCAGAAATAGGCTTTGATTACTTAAACATGGAAATCGACTGAGCAACCAGACAAAGTTTTATTAAACCTTTAGATATGAATTTTGCTTGCCTGTAAAGATTAAGTACTGAACCTATTCCGTTGGCGGACAAACTTTATTATCAAACCAATTTAGTTCTTGATGAGGTAATTTATTACTTTTTATTACGATTGTTTTCTTCGTTCTGTCTTAATTTGTACTTAAGCCTTATTTAATCTTTAATATTTTACAAACTTAATAAATAGAAGTTAGTTCTATTTATTAAACTTTTACTTATATTGTGTAAACTTTGTAGTAAAAAGATGGGTTTTAAGTTTGTTCTTATTTTATACATGTATCTTGGTTATGTTGATAATAAAATAAATATGAGGGACAACGATTTTTTTTTGAATAAACTCATCAATTGCTACAGTGTATAATTAATTATCTAGCCCAATGTATTACCATGAATTATTCAAGATATCATTTGGTCACATCATAGTAATACTAATAGTCTGTACTATAACTGACTTGCTCTGACCGCGGCTTTATCCACGTCTATGTTTAATATTGTATAGCCTATAGCCTTCCTTGATAAATGAGCTATCTAACACTGAAAGATTTTTTCAAATCGGACCAGTAGTTCCTGAGATTAGCGCGCGCCTTTGACTTACCCATTTACCCATTTGGGTATTACAGGCGTGATGTTATGTATGTTTGTTGTAAGAGCTAAGATATACCCGTAATAAGTTGATTGGATTGACCTGAATAATAATAATCCATCCGTTACTTGACCACAAGCAGACTATGTTCTATTTCCGTAACTAGGCCAGTTTCATAGCTCAATAATATACAGTCCATTATTTAATAAAAGTTATTCAATAACACATTTCACATAAACCATCGTCGACTAGGGAGAAACTGCAACGAAATGTGGTCGCTATTGTAATATTTATAATGATGCCACGACTCGAGTTCAAAATGAAATGAGACAGTTGGGGAAAATTCCAAAAGCTTTAATATAACTTACATAGAAAAATAAAAAAAATTACATGTTTTAACATCTGCGTTTATATTATAAGTCAATCATAACACAATCCATTACTGTACTAGCTGTGCCCGCGGCTTCAACCGCGTGTCACAGTATGCTGTTTATAGTTTTTCTCGATAAATGGACTATTCAACAAAAAAATATATTTTCAATTCGGACCAGTCGTTCTTAAGATTAGGGAGCGGTGGTAGCTCAATGGTAAGGACACGCGCCTCTTAACCGAGGAGTGTGGGTTCGCGGAAGGCGGCCCCTTCGACGAGACGTTCTCCGCGTGCCCCTCTGGCTTAGCAGAGGGCACAGCGCGAGAGTGGGCCCACGACGCCGGTCACGGGGATGATCGGCGTCTGAATCCTGGGCGGAGTGGTTGAGACATGCTCGGTGCTGTGCATCCGACGACTGTTGTCGTGGGCTGCACAGCATCGACCACCGCTGCGCGAGGTGGGCCGCGTAGCGCGGCACGCGCATCACCGGAGGAGCAGTCGTATAGTCCTGACAGTGGGGATACAGGCTCCTCCGGGACTGCGCCGCTGGAGGCCACGTTGGGGTTTTAGTCGGTTCGAGTCCGACACACCGCCCTCTGCTTCCCCGAGTAGAGGGTGACGGCTCGTGGGAGTTTCCCCAACTAAAAAAAAAAAAAAAGGAGTGTAGGTTCAAACCCGGGCACGTACCTCCGGATTTTTCAAATCTATGTACGTATTTATACCAGTAGCTCGACGATGAAGGAAAACATCGTGATAAAACCTGCAAATTCAAACAACTTTGGATTTGTAACCATGATCCAAAAATTGTCTGGTTCCCCTATCTTACGGTTACGAAGTCAGACCGGCAGTCGCTTCAATGTAATTAACCAGACTCGCTAAATCCTGGATCATGGTCTAAGCGGACCCCATCTAAACACGGGACATAACGCTAGGAAGATGATGACCAGTCGTTCCTAATTAGCACGTTCAACCAAAGAAACTCTCCAGCTTAGTTATATTAGTAAAGAGTATAAATTAATATAAAAGAAATCTCTTTGTTTTAATACATAACATAAAATTAAATATGTGTTAGGTAATATAATATATGTAGATAATATAAACATGGATCTAGATGCATGTATATATTAAATGAAAAGTTTGCCTACCATAAGACCATAAGGTCAAAACGCATGATAGATTTCCTCTGACAGAACCCTAAAAAAGTTTCATAAATACCGAAGACAACACCTCCCTCGCTCCCACTTCCCCTCGCCGCTCACCGGAGGCCTGTTGACGACTCGCTAATATTAATATTCTACCTGATGTCATATCAAAGGTTTTCAATATTCCTATAGATTCGGAACTCGATGGATCACATCTAATGGGGTAGGGATGGGACGATATCGGCGTAAATTGGATTTCACTTTAACCAGGTCTATTCGGTTTAGAGTTTGAAGTGAAAATTATTATAAATAATGATTTAAGTAGTTCAGTAATGTGGGAAGAATGCAGATATTGCGGAAGGCGCCAAAACACCTACCACGACCAAATTGATCGTGTATTAACAGAAGGTGATTTAAGAGAAATAACAAATGTAGAGTACATATCAAAAGAATTGACAATGACAGAGAAGTGTGTAAGGACCGTGTCATAACGCGTTTGATTCTCCTGCCTAGCCAGGAAAATACTGTTAAGTTAGTTATAACTAGTTAGTTCTAATAATCCCGTAAGGACTATAAAACAGATTATAAGACGGACAACAGTTAATGCTTACTATCATTTAAATCATATACTTGTTCCCTGGAATGAAAATATTGTTTCACTTTTCTACAAAGAAAGCTTTCTATGAAATCAAAAGTGGAGCAGAAATAACGGTACTGTATGTCAAAAATACTTTTTCACAATGCTGCGTCAATTAAATATTTATTATTGAAATAATATTTCTCATCCCTACCATCTTCCTTTCAAAGCGTTCCCGATGTGAGGAACTTTTCGGAGTTTATTAATCACCGAATGTTTGAAAGACATGCCTCATTAGAAAACTTGCAAGTAGGTTCCTAAATTATACCTTTGATATAGGAGGTTCCAATTTCAGATTTTGAAAATATAGTTTCCATTTCAAAAAATAGTCGTTCAGAAGTTTAATTTACAAGTGATTCAAATCAACTTAATTAGATTATAAGGATCAAGTATTAGACGCTACACTGAAATAACTAGACTCGAATAAATTAAGAATTGTTGGAATGTAGAAGTTTCATCACGGTGTTTTCCCGCACCAATGCAAAAGTTGTGAAAACGAACGTAGATTTTGAAATACAGAAATTAGATTCTTTGGACTGTCACACCAATTCTCTAGTTTCCTACTAAACATGCAAGATTGTTCTATGGATACTAGGTAACGGATAAAAGTTTGCGACTCTACTTTTCGTGGCCAGGGTCTCTGACTACTCGACGACAACCAACTCTTGAAAATCCAGAGTACATGCCTACTACGGTTCCTGCTAAATTGTTCCACTGTCCTATTGTTCAACAACAGCTTAATATTTGACTACATCACATACATTGATCTGACTCCGAGGTAAGTAGCTTAAGCACTTGTGTTACGGATATCAGAATCAAGGTGATATTACAAATATATACTTATTAAATATTGTATATTAACACCCAGACACAAAACAAACACAAGTATTCATCACACGAATGTTTGTCCTAGGTGGGGATTGAACCCACAACTCTTGGTGCATGGGGCAGGGTCACTACCGAATGCGCCATCGAGCCAGTCTAAAATTAAGATTAAGACTCACTAGCTAGCGAAAAACATCCACAAATTGAACTTACATACATCAGAAATGTAACCAGGCGTGCACCGAATATTTTCGCACCCTTCAACACCCCCCACTTAGGTGCGTATAAGCAAATACGTGCGGTCGAGCACGGCTACAAGTAGGTATGCGTATTTGCTTACATCGCTCTCAAGGCAAATTGCTTAGGCCCTCGCGAAAAACGTTCGCTTATATGAAAATTCTCGAGCGAAATGGAAAGCATTTGTCCTCGTAACGCTAGTAGGCAACCTTACACTATTTAACGTGGAGATTTTGATAATGGTGTGCGTGTTCTGTGGAATACTTGATAGGAAGATAAAATACGACTTTCAAGAAATTTATTAACTTTAAAGTTTGTTGCTTATTTATGTTTATGCGACCAATGGTATATGGGTATATGATTGTGTAGGCGATGAGCTAGATACTTGTCACTACTTTTTTTTAAATTTCCATCTAACCCAGCCCAGTTTAGTTTTTGGCTGAATGTGGTTAAAGGGGCCTGCTGCCTCTTAGACCCTGCCTTGCCCTTCGGGGATTATGGGCGTGATGTGTGTCTGTTATTTATTTCATGCTTCAATATTGTCCTGTAAATTTTATTGGAAATCACACAGGCTTGATAAACAACTCATCGTTCATCACTATGTGCTAAAGATTATTTTTCTCTGGCCGTTTCCGAGATTTTTCGAGAAATTAAAGATTTAAAAACGACGAGAAATGTATGTCATCATTTGGATTTACAGTGAATGTATTTTTAATTATCGGCTTTTAAATGCGTACGAATAACGACAACGAGCTAATCTAGTAAATTCAATTGTGTTCGTGTATTATATTTTCTTACATGAAACAGATATGTTTTGTTTATGTACAAATTATTTTTTTTATTTAACTAAATTTTTGCACCGTTTAAACAGTTAAGTCTCCTAAAACTTTATTCTTTCTCTCGGTATTTCATGTTTTGCTTTTTGATGACGGAAACTGTGTATGTCTGTCTGTATGAGGTGGCATTTCTTTAAAATAACTAAAAATCTTATGAACTTTGTTATTTACAAATGACTCGTAAAAGTAGGTGCGTCAAGAAGAATGTAATAAAATTCACAAATGGTCCTTGTTCAGAATTTAACTTCCAAACAATTGTTATTGTTCTCTTTTGTTTCGAAGTATTACCTCTCACAGAAGGATTGGGCTTGATTAAGAGAAAGAAACGTTTCGCGTTTCCTAATAAATGTCGTTTCTTTATAACTTTGTCTTTTTTCGTATCTTCTTGAGATCGTGTTTCACAAAGACGTTGAAATATTGAGCTTTAATTTTAAACCTGATATCTGCCCGTGGCACAATTTGGAAATTTCTACAATAAAATTAAAGTCATCAACGCATTTATTTATACCTACATATCATCACGCCCTCATTCTCTAAAAGGATAAGCAAAGGCCAAGAGTCAATAAAGCTATTAAAACCACATTTGGCCAAAAGTAAAATTGAGTTGAACTAGACGCCAAAATAGTGAACAGGTAACATTACTAGCTAGCTAGCTCATTTCATGCATTATCACAAAGCCACAATACTCAATATCGTATGTCATTAACCGACTTTAACCACGGAGTTAATACAATAAATAGACTTTTGACGGGCTCGGTGGCGCATACGCTATGCGCCAAGAGTTGTGGGTTCCATCCCCATCCAGGACAAATATTATTATGATGAATACTTGTGTTTGTTCTGTGTCTAGGTGTTAATATCCAATATTTAAGTATATGTTTGTAAGACCACTGTTGATTCTGATATCCGTAACACAAGTGCTTACGCTACTTACTTCGGAGTCAGATCAATGTATGTGATGTAGTCATATATGAAAAAAAAACTAGACATGTTCTTAAACTTACTTAATTAGAACATCGTCTTGCAAGCAAAGTTGATATGATTTTACTATACTAGAAGCTTCGCTTTGTTCATGATAAGCTTGGACTATAATCCTGGACTGATCATCAATTAGGAATGGAACATAACGCCAGTAATATGTTACAATAAAATAAATAAGGTAAGTAAAATAAATATAATATTGTCAGACTACATCACATACATTGATCTGACTCCGAGGTAAGTAGCTTAAGCACTTGTGTTACGGATATCAGAAAAAACAGTTGTATTACAAATATATACCTAAATCATCATCGTCCTAGCGGTTTGCCCCGTGTTTAGACGGGGTCCGCTTAGCTATAATCCAGGATTTAGCGAATCTGGTAATTACATTGAAGCGACTGCCGATCTGACTTTCGTAACCCTGAAATAGGGGAACCAGACATTTTTTTTTGGATCATGGTTACAAATCCAAAGTTGTTTGAATTTGCAGGTTTCATCACGATGTTTTCCCTCACCGCCGAGCTAATGGTATAAATACGTACATAGATTTGAAAAATCCAGAGGTAC
Source organism: Glyphodes perspectalis (assembly GCA_951394215.1). Taxonomy (NCBI): domain Eukaryota; kingdom Metazoa; phylum Arthropoda; class Insecta; order Lepidoptera; family Crambidae; genus Glyphodes; species Glyphodes perspectalis. Next base: position 5,321,112 of record OX596222.1, on the reverse strand, counting down.
GTGCCGGGTTTGACCCCCACTCCTCGGTTAAGAGGCGCGTGTCCTTACCATTGAGCTACCACCGCTCTAAATACAAATATATACCTAAATATTGGATAATAACACATAGACACAGAGAAGCATTCGTCATACGAATGTTTGATCTGGGTAAGAATCAAACCCACAACTCTTGGCGCATGGGGGCAGGGCCACCACCGAATGCGCCATCGAGCTTGTCAAAAATTATGTATGTATACATTTCCAAACCAGCTCTTCCAATCTCTTTAATGACACCCATATATCGCCCACTTCCTATACCTAGACGATAAATATTTATTTCATCAACAAATAACTTGCCCGTTCGGGTAAACACTTCGACCCTCCTTTTAGGTCAAACGACCCACCATTAGACTCGATGGGTCGTTAAAACGCGTACACTGACTAGAAGGGCAGAACACATATAAATCTTGGAGGTATTGCTTCGTAGCTAATAAAATTGCCCCAAATGTCTTGCTGCTAAGACGACAGTGGTTTATATTGAACGAGAAATGATGATTGTTAAAACTGGCTGAATCAGTTACAAAATACAGCAAAATATTAAATAATAAAATAGTTTATTCCATATATATGTATTATTTTACAAGGAAGTCAGTAAAATACATACGAGTATTTGAGGCCAGTTTAAATATTTGTACGAACATCCTTTTAAGTTCACAGATACATTATTTAAAATAAATTATAGCGTTCTTCATATTTTGTGAAATACTCAAAAAGGTACACTAACAAATAAATAATATAGTTCTTGCATTCCTTTTAAAATCACAAAAACACTTAATACAAATTTAATAGTTGATTGAAAACTCCAGGTAACGATATTCCATGATTAATTTCTCAGTAGCGGGTAATATTAAACAATTTAGGTTACTTGTAATTAGTGATCAATTTCGATTATAAGATCAACTTTATTGGATTTAATTATTGATTCTCGTTCCACATTCAAGATGTTATAAATTAAATTTCATTAAATTAAATCAGTTTACAAAAATTGATAAAATGTAAAATAATATTATCAAATGTTCCACTTATAATATTTAGGTCAGTATTAAGGTATATTCCCAGGTATTAGAAAAAATATCATAAGTGCAAGGGTAGCCACAAGAAAAGACTAGTCAAGAAAAGGTTGCGGTCTGTCCTGCATATATTACAGTACATTGTTTACAGCGGGCCCAAAACCGAGCCCTGAGGGACACCGTAAAACTCGGGTCTTACGAGGTTTGAAGGTGAAATCTAATGCAGTGAACTTGTCAGATGAGAAGTCCCTTATAGAATGGCCGGGTTTATGGGGGATTGAAAATGAATACGAGATGCGGATACTGTGGAGTAATCTATTTGGACGTTGAAAAATTTAAAACCCAACCTTTTACTGTCTTGTAAGTAAAATGTATTATTTAAGCAAGGAACATCGTTCATATGATACTTATATGTAAACATGATAAAACATCAATTGAAAAGCGTTAACCTTGGAAAATTTAGTTCTTTGATCCCCTGGCTAAGAGTTACGGCTTCAAAGTGTAATCTTTAGGAATTACGTAATAATAGCTAGGAGACTATTTAAGCATACACTTAACATTTTGCGTATTAATAATATAAAAGGAAATGCTACAGATAAAATAACAATTGTGTAATTCTTTGATAAACAAACAAAGCAATAAATACTTCAAGACTTATTCAATAACGTTATAAAGGTACTAGGGCTTACTTCAGCTGATGGCACTAACATCATAATCCTATTCTCATATTGAATTGCCCTCTACGAGAAGTAAAATATTCATACTATGTGCTTACAAATATTCCTACTCGAATTACTTGAAGGGGATGTTGGCTTCTTTGTAAACTCAACTAATCTCCTTATCCCTAAAATAAGTGATTGTTTTATATTATGAAACAGGTACATAAGAAAAACAGCTAGATCAAACGTAACATTTGTTTCTTGAATTGACTCTGCCTACTCCTTCGGGGATTATAAGCGTGATGTTATGTATGTATGATAATGTTATTTTTATGTATTTTATATTTCTAACTAGTTTCCGCGGCTCCTGTACTGTGTGGAATTTAATCTGCTTGGATAATTCTCTGAGCATATACTATTGATTAATCCACGTAAAAAACAATTTTGATGCGAAAATTTGTCATTTTTTCAGCCATTTTAGCGTGATTGAAAACCAAACTTTCAAACTCGCAAATATTTTATCCATCTTTACATAAAACAAGTCTACTTTTATATTTATAACATTAGTATGGAAGTTATTCAACATTTTTTTAGTTAAATAAATTGATGATAGTTGCTCCTCATTTTTTAGCTAACTCCCTAGAAACTTACCTAAATAGTATACATAATCACCAATAACTTCGATTGTGGTCCCTCCAATTAGATTTCCATTGAGATACTGTCAAAATTGAGGGTCGTCGAGATTACTGGACAACTGACGGGGGTTGAACGGGGCTAGGTAATATTGTTACTGTTAATTACCATATTGACCATTACAGCTGATCAGACCGTTGTCAGAATTTAAGCGATTGTTAACTGTCTTTTAAGTCATAACGTAGAAGGGTCCAAATCGTTTCTGTGTTATAGTAAGGACGCCATTTTGTGGTTTCTTGATGCATATAGTATTATAGTATTTTTCTAAGTTACTGATAACTTTAAAAAATGCTATAATATTCTGCTAACCGATTTCGTTCTCGACAGCCAGTCACAACAAAGATTAGCCAAGTACGCAGGAGATATACGAATGTTTTTGCAAAAGCAAGTGCACCCTCTGTTCCTTTACTATAATAGTCTGGTGAGACAGCAATCCGTTATGACAAGGGAGAGGTTAAGGGCTTAGCGTGGAACGACGATAGTTATAAAATTTCAACTTTCTGTCTGGTTGATACTAAGTAATTTCAATCTCTACTAAATTGATCAGTCACAGATTTCTAGCCCTAGCCTGGATTTCAACGTTGCCCTTTTAGTTTTTAAGTAGCGCATGTTACCAACAAGACAATCAAGAGACTATTACTAGTAAAAATCACAAAGATATGCGGATAACAACAAAATAACAAAAAAGGGCACGCAAAGTGTCTGTACCGAAATTCTTTAGATTTATATTCTTGTTCACGGTGTCTCAAAGCTCCAAATACAATTTTTAGTACAAAATAACATCATAACATCCCTATTCGAACTCAATTGCCCTCTGTAGGAATTTTTAAGCATCCATTCATGTTACTCGAAAATCTCTCAAGTTACTACGTTTCGAGAAGGGGTCTCCTTTGAGGATTATTTTCACATTTGGTGCTAGTCGTGAAAGTAATTTTGTTCAGGTGATCACTGAGTAGGGAATTTGGGATCTAAGTCGCATAATAATACTGACTTCGAAATACTTTGTTGGGTTTGTCTAGAATATCACGCGTTATTAAGTTTATAAGACTATCCTATTATGACGTCTACTTGCACTAAATGAAATTTGAGGGTATCTAGATAATGTTTGTAATGCCTATAAATCTATAGCGATATTGGTTGCAATTAGAAATAAGTAAATCAACACATGAGATAAAGTTTAGCTCATAACGAGTGTTTCCATAGCATAACACCTGGCATAATATTGATCTATGAGCTATAAAGAAGCTAGTTTTCAATACATATATACATAATGTCACGCTTTTTTCCCCCATAGGAAAAAGGCGTGACATTATCTGCAGAGATCACGTACTTCCATTTGCTACGATCCTATCCTACATAATATCAGAAAATTGAGCTTGAAGCGTTAAGGTTATGTATAAACATTTTAATTTCCAATTGCTATGGGATTTGAAGGATTTTGTACTTTTGTTACTATTACGTATCATTGTAAAATAAAAGTCGTTAGCTTGATAACAAAAAAAATAAGAATATCAGCCCATAATTTTAGATGATCATCGAGGAAATCGATCGACGAAAGAAAGAATATCAAAAAAGTCGCTTCAGGAAAAATCTTGAATCTTGTATTATCCATTTCGTATTTAATCACTCTGAAGTATATGCGAAACTTAATCTCAAAATAAACAAAAGGGAAATTGACGGTCCACAAAACTATGCTCCCTTTTATCCTGCAAATATGAAGTGTCCCTAAGAGACTATTTAAAAGGCCCTTACCTACATACCTCGAATGATTACTGAAAACATTTTCTCAGAGCTTAAGATTCTCGACAACCAATATTCTTTGATCATACATAAAGGGTAATATTTTCTGAGTGCAAAAATAAGTGAGTTACTTCCCAAAGGAGTAAAGCAAGGGGTGGAAATGTATTGCGGATCAGCTCTTGAAACGGTTGCGGATGAAATAGGGTTTATACGGAAGATTAGACATTCATTTCACTGGTGATTTAACAGGCGTTTCTCTTAGGCCATATCTTGATAATTACAAAACTAAACAAAACAAACATATTTGAAAATTTTGTGCGGTAAAGAAAACAAAAATATAAATAAAATTAATTTAAACAAGTAAGGTAAACACAACAAGAAAAAAAAAACAATTTAACAAATTTTCAAAATGTTTTATGAACTCTTACATCCAAATTAAAAGTTAACTTGTGTTATGGATGTCAGTGAAAGAAAAAAAAAGTACAACTGTTCGAAGCCTTACTTTGTCATTTCTACAGTACATTTTAGACTATTTTATATTCCAATCAACAAAGAGCTCTCAAAGGGATTGATCGATTCCAAAAGTGTGTTTAACCAAAGAAAAAGAAAGTTATGACACGATTTGTGTTAACTTTCGAAAAAAATCCGAGGGGTTCGTTATACGGTGCGAAAGATAATGAAGTTTACGATACTTTGACTGGAGAATTAAATTTCCGACGACATTGTGTTAAAAAGTTAAGTTTTGGACAAATATTAAATTAGTATTATAGTATCAAAGGTGTACAAGAATCATTAAAAATGATAGCGCATTTCATAGAGGCTTTTTTTTCATATAAATAAAAAAAACAATAATTTAAATGTAATTTAAGAACTTACGAGACAAGCAATGAGATTTTAAATTATCTGTATAGTAATTTATTAGACGAGTGTACTAATGAATGAAATAAAATCATCGTCAACCTAGCATTATGTCGCGTGTTAGGCGGGATCCGCTTAGACCATGATTTGGTGAGTCTGGTAGATACATACCTTAGATAGAAAACCAGACAAATTTTGGATCATGGTTAAATAGAAAAAAATTGTGACAACTACCATAGCTGTTGGAAGTGTAGGTCTCATTGCGATGTTTATCCTTACCGCCGAGCTAATGATATGAATACGTACATAGATTTAAAAAATCCAGAGGTACGTGCCCGAGTTTGAACCCGCACTCATTTGCTAGGAGGCGCGTGTCCTTGCTATTGAGCTACCACCACTCGCTGATGAATAAAAAAAATAGCTTTGCCAAAAAAAAAATTAAGGAAACTAATTTGAGTAGAAAGTCGTAAATTTAAAAATTTTACTTTACTTTCAAAAGTGCATGCCGTTTTCCTCTTTTCAAAAGAGCCCATATCTTTTCCAAATTGATTCTGGCCACTCCATAAATACGACGGCCCAAAAGAAAAATCTATTGATGCAAATTTATGTACGAAAAAAGAAGTCGGTAGGGAATTGACCCTTCACAATAATGAAAGAAAAATTAGGGCGAAAAATCTAAAATGGGTCGACTAAACCTTTCGACAGGTCTGGAGCCCATGGGATCGACAAATTTAATGGGGATAGGCGGTGTAGACTGTGCTCGTAATAATTTTAATATTCCTTAATATCCTTTAGATTCCTTAATATTCCTTAACTAGCTGTGCCTGTGGTTTCACTCGCGTTTATAGTTAATGTTATTTGGCCTTATTGCCTTTCCAGATAAATGGGCTATCTAAAACTGAAAGAATTATTAAAATCGGACCAGTAGTTCCTCTCATACAAACTCTTCATATATACATATATACATAATGTCACGCCTTTATCCCATGGGGGTTGGCAGATATCACATCACAAACTCTTCAGCTTTATAATAGTAGTAAAGTATAGATATTAAAATCATTCAGATATAATGTCTGCATGATGCTATGGAAGTCTCCTTCGTTATGCTTAGAAAAATTAAAGCTTAGGGGAACCGAATAGTTATGTTACACTATTCATAATATTGAATTGATTTTTTATAAAGTATTGAAAACGAAATAACCGAAATAAAAAGTATTGAAAAATAAAATAACGAAATAATATGTTTATGGATTTGGATCATAAATTCTCTCAAAAACAATATTATAGTTATTCAATTTAATCTCTCCTATTATACCCCAACACGGAACTGCAGACCTGGCTGGTGAGTAGCGGGGCTAACTCAAGATAGACAGATTGTTAGATCACCTGGCAAGTAGAAAGTCCCACCAAATGATCTGTATTTTTTAGAAACCTATTTTTTGTTATAAATACCCTTTTAAGATTACAAGTTGGCTTAAATATTTTTTTCTGAATTTTTTTGCAAAAGATATTAGCACGCGTCTGGCAATGTTGAAACCCTGACTAAATCGTCTAGCTTATTTTTTTTATTCTCTCAACATTAAACTACGAATATAAAAATTGCATATTACTACACAACATTGAAAAAAAAAAATAACTAAAACAAGCCCCGATACTCACCAGCCAGGTCTACAGTTCCATGTTTAGGTATAATAGGAAAGACATGACAATTTTTTAATTTGCCTCAAATACTTACTCAAAAATTGGTGCCAGTTCTTGGACCATACTACGACATCGATTTCCTTAAAATAGATGTCAAAACAAAAAGACTCCCACGGCGTACGTCACCTACACATAGTTAAGGGTCTCTATCTTCAAACCAATCAACCGCGCAATAAGGTGTAAAATCTAAAAGGACCCCTACCTTTCTGGGTCCCGGGCCCACAGGGATCGATAAACTTAATGAGAGTAGGGATGTAATCTCTGCTCGTAATGATGATTTTTAATATTCAGGGCCGTGTAGGCCTTATGGGTCTCTGAGGGCACCTTATGAAGAGGTGAAAGTTAAGGGAGATATACATTTCGGTGCTTTTTAATCCACTTAAAAAGGGTCTTACTTGAAGTGAATGTTTTTCTTTATTTGGGTAGTCTTTTAGTAGTGCAGTTTATTGATGTCAATTGCGAATCGATTATAACGTGAATTTATCTGCTGCATTAGTGGTACAAACAATTTCAAATTCTTTGGAAGTTTCGAGAATACGCGACAGTTATTACATAGTAGTAATCCATAATTGTGTATTACGTGCACGCGTGCGAATAGTTCGCCATCTCTGGACTATATTAACATGAAACAGTTCATATATGTTAGCAATGCATAATTCCGATGCATTTACATTCCATAATCTGAATAACAATAGAGCAAGCTTGTCTGAATATGCAGTGTTGGTTCAAGATTAAATATGCAGTATTTGCATTTCCCTATTGAATACTGTGTAAAATCAGTCTAGGTGAGCTGATGTGATTACTCAATCACTTTCAGCCGCGTTTTGAATAGAGAATAGGCATGTAACTACGGATTGCAATTGCAAAGCTGTGCTGAATCCAGCGACATGTGTAGGTTCAATGTCGCTGCTGGAGGTTTTGTGGCTGTGAAGGCTGAGCCATTCCCTATGACACCTCCACTCGAGCGATGAGGGGTACCGCGGTGTTTTAGTGGGTATACCCCGGCCACTACCAACTTGGCCGGAGCAGGGGCCCCCTACTCAAGGGCCCCCGGGAGTCCCACACACCACCCTGCCCCTCCGGGTAGGGTCACGGTGCGTAAAGCATTCCACCGAGACAACAAAAAAAAAAGGTTTAATGTCGCTGGATTTCAATCTCTACTAGAGATTGGGATGCTGGATCTGAATCCAACTGGGGCCAGCGCAATTTTAACTCTGTTGGATTCAGTGTCATGTGCTGGAAATTCAACAAATTACGGTCGAGTTCCAACACTGGGCGACCACAAGTAAGTTATTAAAGCTTAAAACTAGTTCATTAGAAAGAAAAAAAAAATAAAGTGAGTGTGATGTTGAAGTATAGATCGCCAGAGAGCATTCTCACGAAAACATTTTTACGTTAATAAGTATATAGATAATAATTAGTGGCAGAACAAACGTATAGCCACGAGATAAAACTAGTTTCTCGACTAATCATAGGCTTTAAATTCTGTGAAATAGCAATATCGGCATGAAATTATCAAGCGAGCAAAATTTTGAACGCAAAAAAGAGATTATACAAAACGCTCAGTTACAATCGTCCTAAACGAGTAATTTGGTTCGGGGAACAGCCTTACAACGGTTAATGGTCCCTTAATCTGCAATAAACATTAAAAGGTTCAATTACTGTTAGACAACAGTATTACATTCCGTTATTAATTAAAATGGTAATTAAAGAAAGAAATGAACCGCTTTATTTTAGAAAGATCTGCTTGCGTAATCAGAGTGAGTGTTATCGTTAACTAGATTTGTCCCGTGGCTTTGCTCACATTAATGTAGATATTCATCGCTGCATGACAAAAATATTTTTTTCTACCATGAAATTCTGCATAATGTTGATCTCGTGATGTGAATTCTTAAAATTTGAAAGAGTTTTGCAGGCATAACAATAATTGTAGGCATGTAAAATTATTTATTAAAGTTTAAGATATTAATGAAATAATACTAAAAAAACATCGGATTCGTTTTAATTTGTTTTTTTTATTAAATAAGTGTAAACCACACTTATTTTTTGCAATCTTATTATGTTCATTCAAGTTAATCTCAGCAATAGCTTACTGTTAAAAGGCAATCCCTTAAGCCTAAACCTAAAAGCCGCGTGGGTACAAACACAATATTTACGCTATCGAGTAAATCCTTACTGGACAGTACTCGAAATACTTGCTAATATTGTAAATGGCAATGTGATTTAGTGTGTAACTCTTTAGTTTTTAACCTACTCAACCTATTATCAAGAATTTTAACACACATGTACTCAGAGATCCAGAAAGGATGTAAAATATCTAGCATGCAGATGAAAATACTATTCCCCTGGAAAAGAAAAATCTACAATTAATGCGAGCGAAGCTGTGTGATAATAGGTAGAAATATATTTCTGTTTATAATCCTTTATTATTTAATTATTATTTTGTCCCATGTTTGTCTGGGAATTAAAAAGAATGCGACTAATGGTGTATCGGGTTTTGGGTACGTGATTGTGTAGGCGACAAGCTAGCCACTTGTCACTACTTTTCACAATTTTTTTGTGTTACAACGACCGTGATCACATGCGGACTTGTCGTCAAGCTGTAAGTACTCATGTAGGTAATGTGTGATATGTACATAATGAATATCGCGTTAGTCCCTTCAGTATTATTTCTAGTCATAATACAACGCGAAAGTTTAAAACCATATATCTGATTTTATTGTATCTATTTAAAACAGCCTTTTGCATCAAAATGTAGGTAGATGAAGATAATAGTATTCTGCTATGCTCCGCTACGACGTAACATACTCACTTATATGATCACAGTGACTTCAGTTTAAAGTCTGCACTGAAAATTCCACCCGGCTGCGAAATGTCGCGCGGTAACCGTACCTTCAGCGGATATTTCGTAACATTTTGTCGGGCATTGCTCGGTGTCTGTGCTCCAGATCTCGGTGGGCACAAATGAAGTTTCTTGCGAGACTTTTTAAAAGAATAAAAAAGGAGTTATTATGACGTTCTGCCAAGATAAGGCTAAAGGTGGCGAATAGTGAAGCGACTCCGATTAGACGAACTTATTCTAAATTACGAATACTTGCAATGACTTCGTAAATTTCTTATACTACAATCAACTGAATAACTAGTTCATGATTTTTAATTACATACATAACATCACACCCGTATTCCCCGAAGGGATAGGCATAATCAAAGGGACATCAAGTCTCCATAACCACAATTAACCAAATAATAAATCTGGGCTGGTTTAGATAGAGAGTTGTGAAAAATTAGTGACAAGTAGCTAACTGGTCGCCTACACAAACACTCACCCAAAAACCCATATACCATTAGTCGTCTTTTACGACATACTAGACAAGGAACACAGTAGGCACAATATTTTTTTGATACTTGGTTAAAAAGTTAATTAACGCGTAAATGAGGTGTGATTTTAACTTAGTTCAAATGTTGTAATGAAAAGTTTATGTATATCGGGTGTACCTATATATAACAATTGTTTAAAGTTTCAAAAAATTGTTTGAAATTGTTATCCGTATTCGCAGAATAGACTATTACAGACACTGTAATCGATATTCACATCCGCAGATAATATTTTTTCTAAGCACATTTCTAATATTAATATTGCTCATGGGATCATAAACGTGGATTGGTCAATATAATTCAATTAATTAAAAAGCTATACTCTCAATTTCCAAATTTATACAACATTTTAAAATTAAAAATTGTCTTTTTGAAAACAAGAAAAAATTTAAATAATGTCACCTTTTTATGACTAAATATGCTTGACATTAACACCAAATATACATACTTTATTCAAAATTCCGTAGATAAATTAATATATAATATTGACCAGACACCGTTAAGTACCTAAAATAAGGTCAAGAATATTACGTGAGTTTGTTAAAATTATGAATGAGAACCCATAGTACCTTGGGCCCCCTCCGATCACCCTAGTGGAAACGCTTTCCGTTCCACTGGGTTTTCTCACCCAAGCACACAGTTGCTTTGAACTTATTTTCCACTCTGGGAATTTGTTTTCTTTCTCTCCTATGGATTTTAGCCATGTTAGAACGCACTGTCATGTGTGCCGACGGAATTTTTGAATGCTCGGAAAATATTTGCGAGGTGTAAATATTTTGTTGATATTGTAAATGAAAGGTTAAAATGTTTGTCGTGTTTCAATCGCGTTTTTCGGATGAACGGTCAGTTGTATGACCTATCAGACCTGAAAAATGATGATGATTCAAAATTTATATTTATAAAGTTTTCTGTCAAAGACTTTTTTTGGTTTCACAGATTCCACTTTTAAAACTAGGTCACTTTTGTTTTAAGGTACAATAAATTGATATAGCTTAAAGTAATTAGGAACGTTTAGGATTTCTTACTCATTTATCTTTAGTTGGAAGGGGGTCAGAAGATATCAATTTTTTAACAACTATCTTTTGACCGCAGCTCCACACACGTGGAATTCGGTCTATAACAAAAAAACCCATCGTCTTTCTCGGGGATCAGTAATTTTTATCCTTATATATATTTAGGTTCGTGCCATATGGCGTTCGGTTCTCTCTGCCTAGCCCGCTAGGGAAGTGACGTGAAGTTTAGTTAGTTGGTAAGTTTTATATAAAAATTTCGTGTCACAGTGTTTGTTGCCATACTCCTCCGAAACGGCTTATCCGATTTTGAATTTTATATGTACACTTGGTAGGTCTGAGAATAGGTTGTTATCTATTTTTCATACCTCTAAGTGATAAGGGTGGTCTACCCCAAAGCTATAACTTGAGAACGGCTTTACCGATTTCCCTAATTCTTTTTTAGTTGTGTTTGTTATTGTCAAGTGAAGGTTCTTATGAAAGAAAAAAAAAGATGCGGTGTTACGAAGTGCGCTTGGTCAGCTAGTTCGATATAAAAATAACCTTCTTTTCATGTTACATATTTAAGATTCTAAAACAATACAACATTCTGGTGTATAGTAGGTTATTCTACACAGTCAACGAAAACTTTTATAATATTAGTAGGTATTTACAACATTCAACATTCGGTAATTTTCTTTAAAGAACCAGGATGGACGTAAAGCGATTTTTAAGTGCTAAGAAATCTCACATATTCCAAATGCAGGAATCTTTTCCTACAAATTAAAAAAGGGCCGCAAAAATTACAGCCTCATTCACTCGGAGTCCGCCAGAAAAGATCGCAAGGCCATTTAGTTCAGGAGGAAACCTGCCCCGAAATCTGTTTCTCAACCGACATTTAAGATTAGGCCTCTTCATCCTCATTTGAACGGTTTAAAGGGCCCCAACATACCCTCATATTAATCCGTTTCACAAATTAGCTGGAGATCCGACCCTCGTAATTTGATAATATTTTAACACTTACTCGTCCTGTTTTTGGTACCATTTTAATTCAATGTACGCGCCACAATTGTGTTTTCTTTGAGTCTTTGTGAGTTCTAGTCAATTGTCGCTTTTAAATAAAACAGGTTTTGGGTGAATTTAGGCACGTGTTGTGATAAAAAAAAATTGGTTGTATAATTTTTTTTTTTTCTTTTCTTTTGTCCTTAGGCAATATTTTTGTAGCAAAACGGAGGAATTATATGAAAAAGAGGTTTTAATGGGATTTTCACTTGCAAATTCGATTTCTCACAAAACTAACAAAATTTCTGTTTTTTTTTTTAATTACCCATCATCATCATAGCGTGCTTGGTCGGGGTCCGCTTAGACCATGATCCAGAATTTAGCGGGTAACTTAATTTTAGTTACATTGAAGAGACTGCCGGTCTCACTTTCGTAACCATAAGTTAGGGGAACCAGACAACTTTTGGATCATGGTTACAAATCCAAAGTTGTTTGAATTTGCACTTTGCATTTAGCCTCACCGCCTAGCTAGTGGTATAAATACGTACATAAATTTTAAAAATCCATAGGTAGTGCTGGGTTTCGAACCCGCCCCCTCGGTTATAAGGCACGTGTTTAGCTACCACCGCTCCCATCACCAAATAAATTAAAATAAATATAATACCCGATTTTAATCAAAATACCATCAGTACACAATCATTTTGACTTCAATCATGACGCCTATCCTATTTTTTAATCTGATCACCAAACTTTAATCATCGTATTTCAAAATCACACCTAGCTGCTAAAATGGTAAGAAAACAAAAATAAAATTAAATTTCTGAGTGTCGCACCTCTTCGCTAAAATGTTCGACAGCTTAACGAGGAGCAATCATGGCCAGTGAGGAGATAAAAGATTCTTGTTACATTGCAACGTTGGACTCCCAGCAATATACTATGATTTTAGAATGACATTTTGAAATAGAGCTTAGTAAAACAAGATCGAGGGTCTTACTGATAGACTGAAGGATTTATCAAATCCATGAATCAAAATCTATCAGATTCCAATATATAAGATAACTTTAAAGTAACTTTAAGTAGGTATTCAAGTACTACATATTAAAATTCTATCGCATTTATTCCTATTAGTAGGTATGGTGTCTAGTGATAATGCAACGCGAATGTTAAAAATCATATATTATAGTATTAGATAGGTACTATGAAAGAAATAAGTATTAAAATGAATTGTAGAAAAAAATTGTATAAAACATAAAAAAAATGCGCCAACTGTGTTCATTGCCTAGTATGTCGTAAAAGGCGGCTAATGGTATATCGGGTTTGACGTTTGTGATTGTGTAGGCGACGAGCTAGCCACTTGACACTACTCTTTCACTATTTTCCATCTAAACCAACCCAGTTTTATTTGTTGGCTGAATGTGGTCAAGGGGTTTTGCTGTTCCTTTGACTCTGCCTGATGTTATGTATGTGTGTGTAAAAAATCAAAATTCACCCCCTAAGTTCTATCATTGGATATCCTAATTATCGAGTTTTACGGTGTATAAGTAGATATAATTTAACGGGTTTCATTTTTGCTAGATAAACGCTGGAAGGAAGACACGTACCTAGTTAACATACATATGAGATATCAATATATGACTTAGAAACTACTGGACCGATTTGAAAAATTCTTTCACCAATGTAAAGCAACTTTATCAACGAGTAACATATCCTATATTTTATCCCCGTTTTCCCACAGGAACAGGAACTCCGTGAGTGAAAACGCAAGGAGCTGCTAGTTACTAATACATTTATACACGCAACTAAGCACAAAGATTGAAAACTACTTACTTACAAATTTATCAAGTGCGGCTAAAATATTGTTTAAATTTTCACACTACATTCAACAACAAGTGAAGCTAATAAATCCGCATTTACCAGTCAATAACCTATTCACTTTTTAAATGAAGTGAGAATGTTGAAAGAATAGTTTGAAAAGCTTGTTGAATAGTAAGTTAAGTTAGTGCTTGCCAACTCATCAGCCGAGTCGCTTGAGCTAACGAGTCTCAATCAGCACAACAGCTACCGTTGAAGAATACTAGCTACTGTCGAGGTGCTTAATTACGAAAAAACTACGTGCATTTTACAGTGAACTCACTCTTGAAAATAAATGGTATAAGTATTCGACAAGCTCGATGGCGAATTCGGTTGTGACCCTGCCCCATGCACCAAGAGTTGTGGGTTCGATCACCACCCAGGACAAACATTCGTGTGATAAATACTTGTATTTCTTCTGTGTCTGAGTGTTTATATCCAATATTTAATTATGTATTTGTAATACCACTGTTGATTCTGATATCCGTAACACAAGTGCTTAAGCTACTTAACTCGGAGTCAGATCAATGTATGTGATATAGTCTGATATTTATTTATAAGTGGGCCACGTGAACTTTCTTCCTGACAAAGGAGTAAGGTCCCTAGTAAGGCTTATTTCGGGGGGGAATAGTCGAAATAACCCAATTTTTTTTTTCCCAAAAAAGATATCTTTTTCTTCTAGAATAAGGAGGATTTTTAAATATCTGGTGGTACCGATGGTAAAATACTGATAAGGACTTCGCCTCCTGATTAAGACATTATCAGGTGAAGGGATTTACGTGCTTATTAAATTCCAGAAGTCACTTCAAAAAGAGCCGTTTTTATTCTGATGTAACTCATCGCCGTTTGATGAAAATTTTATTTTTAAAATCCCTAGACGACATAGCCACATCCTTTCACATATTTCCATCTAACCCAGCCCACTTTTGTTTGTGGCCTAAATGTAGTTATGGGCTTGCTGCACTTTTGACTCTGCCTACTCCTTTGGGGATTACAACCCTGGTGGTGTCGGCTGGCAGTTCTATGAAGAAACGAATGTCGATGACCAGTTCCAGATTCGGTGTTATGTTATCAAAATATAACATCAGAGGTTTAATAAGAAATTCATTATAAAATTAGACACCTACTGTTACCAACTGGCCGCAAGGCCAGTTTCAACCTCTTTTGATACCTTTTTATTTTATACTTCTTTTTTACATTGTCAATTTATTGTCCTGTCAATATTGCTGTTATTTGGTTTGCCACGTAATTTCATACTTCTGTATTTTCTTTATTTCATTTTAATATATAATATTTTTTTTTTTCGGAGCCCTTTATTTCCTTATTCCCTTCCACCCTTTCACTCCGTAACACCTACTAATTTTAAAATTAACGCAGAAATATAAACTTCTGAGATTATTTACTTCTTTGTTAATTCCTGTAGTACATAATACAACAAAAATTGTACATAATAAAAACAATTACAATATGAAACTCCAAAGTAGATTAAAACTTTTACGTTAACGATCTATTTATTAAATCACTTCCAACGAAGTCATTGAATTTTCAATAATTCAGTTGGCTCAGTCCGAATTATTAATACGTCCGTTATAGCGGACATTATTTATATCAATTTAACGAACCCTACGCTAACCATTCCAATGAGTTATTGTGACTGCCTTCAAAAAATCGTATTAAATCTTATTGTTGTGTGAATAATGTTTTCAATGGTTTTTATTTTGTCCCATGTTGGTCAGGCACTTAAAAAGAATGTGTTCCTTGTCTAGCATGTCGTGAAAGGCGCTTAATGGTAAGTATATCGGGTTTTGCGTTTGTGATTGTGTAGGCGACGAGCTAGCCACTTGTTATCACAATTTACTATCTAACCCAGGCTAGTTTTATTTTTCGGCTGAATATGGTTAAAGAGGCCTATCCTTTTGACTATGCCAAACCTGTCTGATCTGAGACTTGAAATTGGGTAATAATGTAACCTACATTATTTTTTAATGTACCCAACATGTCATATAAAGGTGGTTTCAACGCTTTTTCATAATTTACCATCTTAGCCAGGTACTCTATTAAATAATAATGATAAATATTATATTACTATAATATACATATAGATAATATTTATATATTATTTCAACCACAATAATAATAATGGCAACTTACCCTTTTAGAGACTCCGCGCACAATACCATGTGTGTATCACGACTAGAAAAAAAAGAAGGACTCCTCGCTGTCATACTAGAGCGTGAAGCCACGTTTACGCATGTGTCAGTGAGATTCATACGGATGCCAGATATAGGAAATCTGTCATTTGGAGCGCCTATGTCAATGTGTAACGTAAGTTGCGTGTAAAGTTTCAACATGAACATGACAAGCTCGATGGCGCATTCGGTAGTGACCCTGCCCCATGCGCCAAGAGTTGTGGGTTCGATCCCCACCCAGGACAAATATTCGTATGATGAATACTTGTGTTTGTTCTGTGTCTGGGTGTTAACATTCAATATTTAAGTATATATTTGTAATACCACTGTTGATTCTGATATCCGTAACACAAGTGCTTAAGCTACTTACCTCGGAGTCAGATCAATGTATGTGATGAAGTCTGATATTTGATATTTAAAGTTAGAGCACTTGCGCAGCTTCAACTCCTAGTTAGTGGCGCGGAGTCCTTCTTTTTTTACTAGTCCGTGGTGTGTATGTATCTATATATATTCAGAATGATAACTCCAATTCGGGTCACGCACCTCAATGAATTTAAAAAATCATAATGAGTATTAGGATTTTTCTTAATGCTATTTATATTATTCTGAGTATCCATCAGTATCGATCGAATATACAACTTAAGTACATTTCGTACTTGATTCTGAGAAAAGACTATTGACGCCATTTACCACAAACTGACTTGTCTGGTTTTCAAATCTATAAGTCCCGAAGTTCAGACGCCAGTCGTGGAAAATAATTATTCAAAACACTATTATTTCACTAAGTATAGAAAAAAATCTATTACAATTTACCATTTTAAGTAACTCTAACACCGGCTTAGTTTGAAATTAAACGAAACTATTGCTATTGTTTGAAATTCAGTGTTAAAAGTGACTTTCAAACCAAATGCGCAATTAAGTGAGAAACTTATAATGTTATTGTAAGCTTTGATCATTACTTATAGTTTTGGAATACAGATTGGCCTTAGTACATAAATAATACCTAATTTAAGTTCATAATTGAATCCTTTTTAGAAAATTGAAATATAATGACTGGAGAATCCTATCATAGAATCCTAAAATATTAATAAGTACCGATATGATGGTCTCAAAAACTGAAAGTTGGCCAAAACATAACCTGTAGTTTTCTATGATACCGGATGAACTGTACGAATGACTGCCTCGTTGGTGTAGTGGTAGCATGTGCCATTTAAGAACCAAGAGGTCCCGGGTTTAAATCCCGGGTCAGCCAAAATTTGTGGCTGGGTATTTCATTATTTATATTATATTACTCAGTAACAGTCCGGAGTCAGAAAATTGGCGGTTAAATCATCCCCGTGTCTCGGAAAGCACGTTAAGCCGTTGGTTCTTTCTCCGGTCATATCGAATTCACCAAACGCCGTCTCACCAAACTATGAGAATGATGAAACACAGAGTGCATCTGTGTTCGCGCATACACTTGTGTAAAATATCTCTTGCGCAATTCGCTAATCCTCGTTGAGAATGGCCGCCGTGACCGATGTCAGTGAAAACTGAAAATATTTTATATTAATATTATGTCAGTATCGTAAAGTGTTTTTTTTTTGTTAATTTAGATAAGCCGGGCTACTTAATCTAAACTAATTTTATGCCTGAACGCCTAAGCTATTAAAACAGGCTCCATTATTTTCCACATCATTAAACTCCTACATTACAGCACTAAATATTATACTCGAGAGATCAGAACAGACCAATCAGAATAACGAAGTCATTATTCTGGCTAATTGAGGTTGATTAATTTCATCTGGTGCGCAGGGAAATTAGTGTTGTAACCTAAAATGTTCAACAATTGAATGATATTATCATTAGGTAGGGTCGTATACGTCTGTAAAAAAAATCGCGCCGAATTTTCCTGAGAATGTGTGGTGTTAAAAGGTTAAATCCTTTTTTAATTAAACGATTTTATCTGTAAATATCCGCACAATAACTAGAGTTAGACCATTAAGACGATAGCTATTGAACATTAGTATTCTTACGTTTGCTATTTAAATAATTTCTTGATTTTGTAGGCTAAAATTATCTCGTACCTAGTGATTTGAAAAATTACAACACGGTCAATAGACAAAACGTAAGTAAATACCATAAGTAGTGTTTACAATGTCAGTTTTAGTGATTAACATTGGTTCAAAACAAATTATTAATATTTATGTCGTTGTTACGGCGTGTGATGGGAAGAGAGAAAGGACGTGACAAAAGAGCTATGTGTATTTGCAAAATGTTCGTAATATAAAAGAAAAAGGGTGAGCAAAGAAGATATGTTTGAACTGAGTGAAAGGTAATAAGAGTAAAGTGAAAAAAGATAGCTCGCTGACGACTACAGAAGGTATGGCGAAGAAATGAAAATGCTACATAGACATAGTGGCGGTCTAAGCCTGTTTCAGGCCTGGGGCGGCAAAAAGCTGGGGGTGGGGGAGTTGTTCCACTGTTTGATTTATCATGATGAGTAAGAGGTAATATGAGGCCCCCCAAAACACCTTTACACCCCCCCCCCTATTATGTAAATCTGCCCGCGAATCCCCTATGATCCAATGGCGAACCCCTAGGGAAAGAAAAATGAACCGAGATGAATGAATGAGAACCCCTTTTGAGAAACGCTGGCGTAGACCACAGATGACCCTAACAGGTTTAATTTGAGTACTGATGTTTAATTAAGATTAAGAAAAGCTAATAAATAAACGTTAATAGCTGCTTAGCATCCCTTTTGAAACATTTGCCTTTACTCGCATCCATCTAATAGTTATTTTTATTCGCTAAAGCACTATAAATGCAGCAGCGTTTATTGCGTACGCAATGGCCAGTTTACGGGCCATCTCATGGCCAATAATAGCCGATGAGTCTGAGCAAACACTTTTATAGTCACTTGGTCCAACTGTTTGAGTGATTTCATGTGACATCACGGTGTGATAAAGGACAGAGACAGTGAGGTCTGTGAGAAATACCTCTCTAAAACAACAAAACGTCTTTGCAGGTTCTTCAACGAGACAAATGACAGTAAGTGAACTTCTTTTCTGTTTCATAACCTAACCTCTATGCAGAGTTTATTTTTTCTAAACTCTATTTTAGTAAAAAAAAATAGATTTTGAGTGGGTTTTGGGTATGTGATTGTGTAGGCGACGAGCTAGCCACTTGTCACTACTTTTTCACAATTTTCCATCCAACCCAACCCAGTTTTTCTTTTGGCTGAATGTGGTTAAAGGGGCAACTGCCTCTTTGACTCTGCCTACCCCTTCGGGGACTGTGGGCGTGATGTTATGTAATTTTAGTTTAGTATTATCTGATATATGGGGTAATAGAAATCACATAACTTTCTATTCTACTACATTGGCTAATAAACGTCGCTTCGTTGAAAATTCTTACTAATGCTTTTATGCATGTGCGTCGATGTCGATGGACGTTCATCACTTTGACATTTAATTTAAACTTTTGTTAATATATTTTTAACTGTCCCATGTTGGTCTGCGACCAAAAAAAAATAAAGTGCCAACTGTGTTTCTTGTCTAGCATGTCGTAAAAGGCGACTAAGGGTATATGATTGTGTAAGCGACGAGCTAGCCACTTGTCACTACTTTTTCACAATTTTCCATTGCCCAGTTTTTTATTGGCTAAATGTGGTTAAAGGGGCCGGCTGCCCCTTTGACTCTGCCTACCCTTTCGGGGATTATGGGCGTGTTGGTATGTTGTATTATGTGTGTAATTGTCAGGAAATCTTAGGCCTTTCACTGTCAACCATCCCATTTACATTTCTGTTTATGTATTGTGACAAATAATAGAACAGAACCATTTACTTTACTGTTACCTGTTCTACATTATAGAACTAATCCAAGATAATGTCAGTGTGTGGTTTTTATCGTATTTCCAATACCAGTCGCAATATAGTCGGCCATAATACTTACGTTTGTGGGTTTCCGGATCTATGTTATCAAATATAAACAAATTATGGTTTAGAATGTTACACAATAAACCTCTATCAAATAATTTTTGTACCACTAAAAATTTCAAAAAATATAAAGCTTGTTTAATGGAATCACAAATGCGTTATGATGACTTTTCATGTGCCTGGGAAAACTTTTCCAAATACATAATGATAAAAAATCACTTGCTAGAAATGAATTGTCCTATGTAAAATTCAAAACATTTTATAAAGAAGCTTTTTTTATTAGTTGATGTCAATTTGGAAACTAAAAATTTACAAAGTTTTTTTTGTAAATTGTTATTTTACTGATGTGTTTTATTTCTCCATGTTTGATTTCATGCGAATGCATACAGGAGTATAAACTTTATAAAAAAATAAAATTTTCGACTTTAAATGAAATAATATAATCACAACCTCTCATAGAATATATAAAAAAAATCAATTCTTTTAAAAAAAAAATCACAAAATTAATGATTGAAAATAGCCCAACCATAAGTCATTTCCTTCATTTCCTTCGTTTTCATTTATGATTGAAAATCAGAACTTTTTAAACATCACAATACATACGGAACATCTCTGAATTCGTAAATACTTTTAATTCTAGTAAAATCCAAAAACAATTCTTCTCAATCGACATGTTACTGGTTTAAGCAGTTGCCCAGTAGTGTTAGCCCTTTGAACCCTCATTTATGCCAATAACAGGCACAACGGAAATAATTTCTAACTGTGCTAGGTCACTGGGTCTCGATAATAATTGTAAGAGCGAGTGAGTTATATGTACACACATCTTGCTAATATAATATAATTCGTTAAACTGAGGTTCGTTAAAATTATTGTTTTGGATCCATTTTTTTGGATTGTACATAAGTATTATATACTTATAATATTATTTCTAATCCTTTGATTTTAGATAACTTAAGTTGCGGGAAATGTTTTTTTTTTTTTTTAATTCTACATGAGTGAACACTCGCAATACTCAATTAACAACAAAATCTATGTGTATTTGAAGCATCAATCTTCATCAGATGTGTAGCGTAAAATCTCTGATAGCAATTGAACATAAATCTCTTTCTAAACTCCCGCCTGCGTTCGGCAAGCCATTTTCTCACTTTACTATTGCAATTTATGGTACATTTATGGTGGTAGTGGTTTCTCCTTAATGGCTGCTTTACGGTCTGCGCCTTTGGAAACTCTTTATAGTAGTTTGGACTATAAAGAATAGACTTAACGGCGTAGGTATTAAAAGTCATTTCATTTGAGCATGGCCTAGTTGAAATATAGTAGTCATCTATTTATAACATCGTGTGGACTGGATTTGTGGGTACTTGAGTAAACGTGGATTTGGAGCGGTAGGGCATATCGTGAAAATCCTTACTAATATTATAAAGAAAGGTACTTATAGAAACTAGTGTTGCCGAAAAATCGTCAGATTTGCAATCGATAGTTTAACGGCCAAATCATCTATACGATTGATATGACAGTCGATAGTATCGATGTCTCTATTAGTGCAATACTAATATTCACCGATAGTTTTCAGTATCGATAGGCTATCGATAGTTAAAGACAATAATTAGTATCGATAGCCTATCGATTGACAATCGATAATTCTGCCCGTCTGTTACACTTTCATGCCTAAATTTATTTGACTGATTGTGATGAGTTAAGGCATGCTGAATGTTTAAACCCTCAGGTTGTCCATAGGTTACTTTTATCCCGGTAAAATGTATGTGTCCAGGGGATGCACGACAGAAATTATTTTATTTTTACTTGTACCGTTTGGTATTCATATTATTTATATAATAGTCTCTAGCATGAAACGAATCATATAGAAGTATTTTTGTGCTATGCATAATAAAGAACGGATAAACACATCCCCCTCCCGTAGTCTCCCATAGAAAACGTCGACCTAAGAACGTCCTCCTAGATCCCGACGACACCATCACGCTAGCCATGACGTCGGCTCAGGAGCTCGCGACACAGTCCAACACCTCAAGTCGCCCGTCGTTCCATCCTCGCCGGCGAGGACTCGCGTCGCGCCGCCCCCGCTAGGTCCTTATTCGCGTAACCGCCCCGCGTCCGGTCGCTTCTATTCCCAAACCTACGTCCGTCTGCCCTCTCCAGCAACGTCCTGAACCGAGGTTCGAGCACAATAGGGGGCGCCCTCAGGCTGTTGCCTAAATTTTAGGGGTGAGAGTTTCCCGCTCCCCCGTCAGTCCGGTAGGTAGTAAAGGCTACCTACGGACAACTACCGATGTCCTCCCAAAAAAAAAAATGATAAACACATGTAAACATGCTTATAAACATCCTTGACTTGAGTACGAATGACTATTACACATCACATATTTACCTTTACCGGTATTCTATACCGTGACCTTTGGTTTCGTGCTATGCCACAGTTCAAATAAAATCATAATGTTATTCTTGTTATTTTTAATTACCTACCTAAGAATGACGTAGAACATATTTAGCAATATCTTTACTATCGCGTTCATTTATATTGTGGCTCTAGTTTTTAAATTATAGATAGGTAGTCCTTAAGAATAGTAAGTAAGCTACTAAAGGTCACTGAACTGAGGAAATTCGATATCATAAAATTTTGTGAAAAAATCACCCCTTGCCGACTTTCTTGGCGCATTCTTTTTGCTGTCACTATAATATATCCGATTGAAATGCCGCTAGCTCCTTTGAATTTAATGAAAGCTTTTCTGGATTAAAACGGGTTCTAATTCTGCTTTCCACCCAACTTTCTTTTAATAACGATTATGAAATTTAATAACGGACTATGTAATGGTTTTGATCACGCGATAAGGTTAAGATTGATGAAAGGGTTCTTTTGAAAACGATTTACACAAACAATGCAGGTATGCATAGGTATATACTATAACGCCCGCAATCCTCTTAGAGGAAGGCAGAGTCCAAATTAGCACTTAAATCATATTTAGAAGAAATAAAAAAAATACGTAACACATGAACACAAGTGACAAATGAAAAAAAATACAGAGATAAATATGTAGCACCTAAATATCCCCTCAGTATGTCGGGGTGGCGCTATGCTCACCGCGACGCTAGTTTTCAGCGGATGCCTTGAGATCAGGGCGCTGATGCTGCCCAAAACATACCTATCATTAACTTAAAAAATATCTCGACAAAATAAACTAAATTTACACATGCATACATAACATCACGCCCATAATCCCCGAAGGAGTAGGTCGAGTCAAAGAGGCAGCAGGCCCCTTTAACCACATTCAGTAAAAAACAAAACCGGGCTGGGTTAGATGGAAAATTGTGAAAAAGTAGTGACATGTGGCTAGCTAGTCGCCTACACAATCATTTACCAAAACCCGATATACCATTAGTCGCCTTTTACGACATGCTAGCCATGAAACAAAGTTGGCAAATTATTTTTAAGTCTCAGATCAACATGGGACAAACTGAATTTACCAAAAATAAAATTGATTGCTCAATGATACATGCAAAAGTACACAAGCAGTTATCAGACTACATATCAGATATATGTAGTCTGATAACTGCTTTACCGGTTGCGAAATTTATCGTACACAAGATGTCCAACAAACAACATGAGCTAATTTATATCCCAGCACAAAATTAACCTTACAGGACAAGATAGAGTGTAATAGACCCAATTTAACCAAATAGGCGTAGCTTTTATTCCTTGATGGGGATTTTTAGTTTCATCCCATTAAACATGCAAAAAGTATGCCTTCAAAACTTAGCATCAAGTCTATAACTTATATCCATTATCATATAACATTATTAGTTTAGGATAGTTTGTGATAGCCTGTATAAATAACACTCACTCATATTCTAAATTCATTTTAAGGTCTTGTTGATATTTCAATCGTTATACATTAATGTTGAGCTTATACCAACGTTCGTCTGAGCATAAGCGTCTCTTGAACTATGCCTTAAGGATTAGTGAAGGGTAGATATGGGTAACTGAACAAATGTCTTTGTGTCAACTAAATAATCCAAGTGTTTGAGTTAACACAAAATTGCGTTATAATGTCCTCCTGACCATAATCGGTCACGGCCGGCCAATCTCAACGAGGATTAGCCAACTGCGCAGGAGATATTATAGTCCACAAGTGTGTGCGCAAACACAGGTGCACCCTCTATTCCTTAACTCTCATAGTCCGGTGAGACGGCAATTCGACATGACCGGAGAGAGATCAGGCGCAGGACCAACGGCTTAACGTGCTTTCCGAGGTACGGGGATGATGGCTCCGGAGCTAAGAAGTTGGCGGTTTAATCATCTCCGTGTATTGTGTACTTTTGCATGTATCATTGAGCAATCAATTTTATTTTTGGTTTAATAACCTATTGTAAATTCAATTAGTCCCATGTTGATCTGGGACTTAAAAATAATGTGCCAACTGTGCTTCTAGCCTAGCATGTCGTAAAAGGCGACTAATGGTATATCGGGTTTTGGGTATGTGATGATGTAGGCGACGAGCTAGCCACTTGTCACTACTTTTTCACAATTTTTCATTTAACCCAGCCCAGATTTATTTTTGACTGAATGTGAGACTCTTTGAGTCTGCCTAACCCGTCGGGGATTATGGGTGTTGGAGTGAAAGGGTGGAAGGGAATAAGGAAATAAAGAGCTCAGAAAAGAATTGAAATTATATAATTTAAGAAATAATAAGTAAAGAAATACGTGGCATAAGCCAATTATGACCGCGATGATAAGCAAACTAAATGACAAAAGTTAAAAAGAAGTATAAAATATAAAGGTATCAATCAAAAGAGGTTGAAACTGGTCGCAAGTTGGTAATAATGGGCGTGATGTTATGTTATGTTCTGCACTTAAACACATAACCTAATACATTGTACACTTACTGACAAATTAACAGCACAGACCGTCTTACAGAGAGTTCCTCAGACGTTATTTTGTCTAGAAGCAGAAGGCAGATTGACGGAAAGTGGAAATTTACTTCTCAGAGCGTTTCTTTGCTCATTTAGCGGTAGTTACTTTTCTTTATAAACGACTACACCGAAGTTTATTTTCTAGGCTTTAAACTTGTAAGACTTGTCTGGAGTGAAATCTCTCGCTTTTTAATAAACACGAAAGACTTTTAGTAGCTTCTTTCTATGCACAGTTTTATCCCGTTTAATAAGATTTATCAATAGAAGCATCACTTAATTATTTAGACCAGCATTTTGACTTACAGTTTTAAGAAACACAATCCAAACAGCATTTTTAAATTCTCACCTTTCTTTTGAATAGGTTTTTTTTTTTACTCAAATATGAAAACGTAAAAGATTGTTATAATAAAGTACTATTTTTAACCTAAACCTAGGTACTCTAAACACAGGTTCAGGCAACGAATATTCCATTATCTTGGAAAAGTTAAGAGACTTCAAGGTAAATTTAATTGTGTTCGGGCCGAGCCACATTTGGTACATAAGACTAAAGTAAATAAATACCCACTTTGTCTTAAATATGGAAAGCTCCTTAAAACAATTAGACATGTGCAAATTTTGAATGTCAAGTAACCATCGTTCTCCGCGCTACGTGAATCAACAGACGCATACAATAAACACAGATACAACGTAGCTGGATGAGTTTATAATAAAACTAGCTTCTGCCTGCGGCGTTGCTCGCGTGGTACATCGATAAAACATAGCCTATATGTTATTCGGGTGTATAAGCTATATCATTATAAAGTTTCATTGAAATCCATGCAGTAGTTTTTGCGTGAATGAGTAACAAACATCCATACATTCTCACAAACTTTCACGTTTATAATATTAGTAGGATAAATAAATTCTCCAGACTGAAACCAATTATCTAGTTCCAAAGCTTATGCTTGTGTTATGGATACTAGGTGAACGGATAGACATACTTAAATACGTTTATATACATCCATAACTCGAGTGCAAATGTTCATCTTAATCACACGAAACATTTGCTACTGCCTACCGGGATTCGAACCGGCTCTCGATTTCGAGGCTGGGGTCTCTGACCAATCGACCAACGGGCCAGTCAATCGACCAAATAGCCAGTTATCTTTGTTTTATTGTTTTCATCTGCGATCTTTAGACGTAGAAAAACGTTCCTAGGAATATCCAAACGATTCCAAATGTTTGTCACCACAAATTCTGATAAAACAATTTCGACGTTAATTTCAAATTTAGCCATGTTGTATAATTTTTTTATGCAGTTTATATATAAATGTTTAGGTACATTATCATCACTTCTCCAATCCCCGAAGGAGAAGGCTAAAGCTCCATAAACTACATTAAGCCAGAAATAAAATTGATTAGTTTTAGGTAGAACATTAATAACAAGTATTGAAATCATACTATTCGCCTGCATGATCGCAAAGCCAACCCAATTCAGCATTAGTCGACTCTTGCGATATGCTAGGCGAGGAACACAGTTGGTACGTTATTTTTGAGACCCAGATCTACGGGACATAACACTAGGAAGAACATGCTTTTATCTTAACCATAAATTCTCAAATAACATCAATCGTCGCTACATCGGCGTGGAAACAGGTTTTAAACACTCTCGCGGTTTCGAGTCCCGTGATTCGGTACATTATTCAACTTTGCTCGCTTTGTTTTAGTAGGCTCGAGTCGACAGGATTATTAACGAATGTGTAAACTATGGTTCAAATTGTATGTTGTCTGTTCTCGCTATCTTAGAATTACTGAAGTCTATAAACATTCGCTGCAGATATAGATGCAGGATTCTAAGCAAACACCGACTAGAAAACGAACACACTTCTAAAAATATAAACATTAAACGCAAGACACACCAATCGTCGCTACATCCGCGTCAAAACAGGTTTTAATTAAGCACTCTCGCGCGGTTGCGAGTCCCGTGACTCGGTACACGATCCGACTCGAGTCCCGCTTTGTTTAAGTAGGCTCGAGTCGGCAGGATTATTAACGCGAACCACGTGAACTGGAAACACTGAAGAGCTCAGGCGAAGCGGGTACTTAACTGTAGTCTATTTGATTTTGATGAGGAATGAACCTTGTTTGGTAAACGGGGGTTAATGAAGCTTGTTAATGAAGTAGAAATCTTACTATAGTCTATCCAATTTGATCTGTGATAAACAAAGAATTTGTGGTTCTCAAACTTTTTTTATCCAATTTTGGGCCAAAAAAATATGGTATATTAGGTATATTATTATATTTAAGGGCTATAATTTTTTATAGTACAATGGGAAAAGGAGTAGCCATACTAATACTTGGATTTTTGTCTTTGTCCATGATATAATACACATAATAAGATTATGGTTAGTTTTTTATTTGGTGAATTTTTATTTGTAATTTTTTTTTCATGATTTCAAAAGACTATAAAATTTACCTTTAAATATCATTATACAAAAGGCTAAGAAAAGTCTAGTTGACCACAATCATATGTAATATACTAGTTGCAAAAACACAAAATAAATTATTATTAGTCTGTGGGGAATGAAATATATTAGGCAATACCAGCCTAATATATTTCATTACAACTAAAACGACCTTAAAATAAACCAATGGTAATGCAAATCACTAAATATTTTACTATTTTAATACTGCATAGCAGACAGGTCAGATATAATTAACGTGAAAGCTTAACATACGTTGAAAATTCAGTTTTCATAAGAATAACGTTTTACCTTGGCAAGATATTAATCTATATTATCATACTAATATCTAAGAGAGGAAAGATTTGATTATTTGTATTAAATAGGCTTCGAAACTACAAAACCGATTTGATTTTTTTTTTCACTAATGAAAAGTTATTTTATCAGCGAGTAGCATAGGCTATGTTTTATTCCCGTATTCCCACGGGAATGGAAACTACGCGGGTGAAACCGCGGGGCGCTAGTTAGCTTTAAATTCAGCTCACATTACTTAACCTTTTAACTTTCATCACTTTGTTGTTTTAACTTATTATTATTTTAATCTTATCTTTGTTCGAAAGTTTACCAGTATCACTTCAGTAACTTGAACCATAAGAAAAGTTTCTACAATATCATTAAATTTGTTATTTCAGACATAAAAACTACACGTTTATGAGTTGGGTAAATGTTAGCGTTAGTGCTGTAAAAGTAAATCGCTTAGGTAAGTACCCACTTACCCACCAGGTAATGTTGTAAGTACTTAACTCATAATAGTCTGTTAGGTATATACCTACCTAAATGTTGACATTTGCAAAGTCATCCCTGTCGTAATAACTTAAGGTCGATTATGGAATACAAGTGTAACCTTTTTTGACATTGACTGTAAAGAGTAACCCACTAATATTATACACGCGAACAGTGTCGGATTTACCCTAAGGCCCAGTAGGCCCGGGACTAGGGCGGCCAGATATTAGAGGCGGCCAATCGTAATAAAAATTAAGTGATGACGTTTTAGTACTAAGAGTTATGGCCTGGGGCCTAGAGCGGCCAAGACTGTAAATTCGTCACTGCACGCGAAAGAATTAGTATAAGTTATCTTATATCTAACCAATATATAAAGCTGAAGAGTTTGTTTGTTTGTTTGCTTGAACGCGCTAATCTCAGAAAGTCTGGTCCGAATTTAAAAAAAAATTGTGTTGTTTAGTTTATTTATCGAGGAAGGCTATTATAGGCTATATAACATGAACCATAAACGCGGGTAAAACCGCGGTCACAGATAGTATGAATATTTGTTCGCTATCCTTCCTCTCAAAATATTACTGACTGATCTTAAAACTATCATAAACGAATTTAAATTTACCTAATACCTACAAAGAACGATAAATAACCTAATTTAATAAATCAGAACTAGCTTTGGGCTTCAAGTACACGACGCCAGAACCGCACCGGCGCCGGACCGCATTTTTGTGTATACGAATGAATATTGGCGTCGTGTACTTGAAGCCTTACATTCACAAAGTCAGTTAAAACGTATACCTGCGAACTCTCTGTAATAAAGTTAACCTAACTCAAGAGAATGTACTTGAAAGACAACACTTGAAAAGCCTAAAACTAAGCTTTTATGCGCTATAATGTGAGACCTTCTTGAAAACCTGAACTGAATAAATAAAAAAGAAACAGTGTTTGTTCCAGAAAAAAATAAATAATACATTTGGCAAGATTAGTGTTCATTTATGAAGCGGCGTGAAGTTTAGTTAGTTAGTTAGTGTTAAGTTAAATACTTTTAATGCTATTTTATGTTATAGTTTAATCATAGTCTAGCTAGACCGATAACATTTAAAAAAAGTGTGTGTATTTGAAAAGATAATTAAGTAATTCACACTACAGATTTAACATGAAAAAACAATGAAGTCCAAAAGAGAACAAAAATGTTTATACAATACTTTGTTGGTAAATATCACATTATTTTCTGACATATTAATTAAAAGTTTAAATAAATTTACAGTTTTAAGAAAAATACAGTCTTTTTATATATAAATATTATTACTTTCAACTATCACAAATACATAACTCATAACTCTGTTTATTCTATGCGGAATTTAAAAGAAAACTTTGATTGAACTACCAAACACTGTTCTGACGTATTAAACTTAGTAGCAAGACATCAATGTTGGTCATAAAATTGTTTCCAATGCTATTTTTAAATGCTAAAAAAATGTGCTGTTTCACTTTAAATGTAGTTTCGTTTCAAGTATTTGCCGATTCCCGATTCTTGTTCAAGTCCCCAAACACTTCAACGGCCGTTGGTCCATCAACAAACATCTTATCCTCTTCAAAGCTATTCTGAAATGCACCATCTAGCGATAGCATCCCTCATTTCAAGCATATCCATAATAAAATATCGATAATATTGTAAAAAAGGTAATGGTACATACCTACCTAATAGTACATAAGGTAATGGTAGCATCACGCACGTAATCCCCGGAGGGGCAAGCACAATCAAAGGGGCAGCCCCAACATTCAGCAAAAAAATAACACTGGGCTGGGTTAGATGGAAAACTATGAAAAAATAGTAAAAAGTTGCTAGCTCCTCGCCTACACAATCACACAAACAAAACCCGACGCGAGACCCAAAACATAAAATAAATAAATATGTCCCAGACTAACATGGGACATGTGACAACTTAAATAACATGAATAAGAAGATGAATTGTTATTAACAAAAATTTGCATTGTTTTATATTTTTGCTAATATTAAAGTTACTCTT
Source organism: Glyphodes perspectalis (assembly GCA_951394215.1). Lineage (NCBI taxonomy): Eukaryota > Metazoa > Arthropoda > Insecta > Lepidoptera > Crambidae > Glyphodes > Glyphodes perspectalis. The sequence goes on along the minus strand of OX596222.1, from coordinate 5,290,919 downwards.
CCGTTCTGTAAATACTTTTATTGGAACATTTAAGGAGGTGGAGGGTTAACTACCTGAGATACAAAGCCTGTCCTAGTTCAGGTGTCAGCCTATCATAATCCATCAGATCCTATGTTTAATAAGAATTGTATCCTGTTTATGTATATGGTTAAGAATAAATAATTGATATTATTATATTTTATGAACATTCTAATGTTATCATATGTGCAACTAATTCAAACTTACATAAAAATATAGGTACATACATACATTCATACATAACATCACGCCCATAGTCCCCGAAGGAGTAGGCAGAGTCAAAGTGGCAGCATGCCCCTTCAACTACATTCAGCCAAAAATAAATAAAGCCGGGCTGGGTTAGATGGACTATTGTGAAAATCTAAGTAATTTGTCAGATCTCTAAGGTAAAAAAATAGCGCGCAACTAATTTAACAAGCAAAGCTGGATATTCTCTCAACAAAACTACAATAGAAGAGTTCAATACAATATCCCGACAGCGGGCTAGCCAGACTCACTATATACTCTAGGTAGAGTATAGTTGAATGAGGACAGCTATTTATGCGAGAGCTAGGCTACGAGACAATCGACCCGTAGCTTTGATTATATCATCTGGGTTATCTCGTGTATAAGATGGAAATAATGGATCGTTAGATGGTTAGGCGCTGGTTGGTGGTAGCTCAGGTAAGGACAGGCGCCTCTTAACCGAGGAATGCGGGTTCAAACCCGGGCACGTACCTCTGGATTTTTTAAATCTATGTACGTATTAATACCACTAGCTCGACGGTGAGGGAAAACATTGTGATGAAACCTGCAAATTAAAACAACTTTGGATTTGTAACCATGATCCAAAAATTGTCTGGTTCCCCTATCTCAGGGTTACGAAGGTCAGATGGGCAGTCACTTCAATGTGATTACCAGACTCGCTAAATCCTGAATCATGGTCTAAGCGGACCCCGTCTAAGCACGGGATATAACGCTAGGAAGATGATGAGATGGTTCGGCGCTGAGAATGAAGCTACATTTTATATCATCACTATCATCGTACTGCGGGAGTTGCCAAAAAATCGATAGTTTTGCAATCGATACTTGAAAGCTAAAATCATCTACATGATTGATAGGACAATCCATAGTATCGATGTCTCTTTTAGTGCAATACTATCGGTAAACAGCAGTCTATTCGGTACTAAAGAGCAATACCTACTATCGATAGTATCGATACTATCGATAATTCATTGGTTGGCAGCGATCGAAACTAATGATAGTATTGCTGTTTACCGATAGATAGACTATTGATACTATTATATGTAAAATATTGTAACATTAATATGTAAAATATTGTAACATTTATTTCAGATAATAGGTTTAAGGGTACAACGAAAATGTAAAATATTAAAAATGTATTAAAAATAAATAACTATATCTTATATGTAATTTATATCTTAGAATTAGAATTTTATTTGGAAAATTGTTTCGAAGAAATACATATGGCCTCACTGTATGTTAGTCTTGGATCATCTTGCTGTTGAAAATTAACTCTTAAACTGTTGTCTAATATAAAACTCGGATTAGCAAAATCTAAGTTAACGTGCAATTCTAACAATACAAATTTCGGAGTAAAATCTAGTAAGCCAAATTAAATTTCTGATTGAAATTGGGGACACCGGCGAATGACGACCACACCTGTTGCGAACTGCGCGAGACAATATCATTTCCTTTAAATTGTTGCCTCCAGCGCTTAGAATATGACGAAACATATCTAGCCGCAGTGTTTAAGTAAGGCGTTCTAAACAATACTAAAGTAAACTAACACTGTATACTGAGCGGTGGTAGCTCAATGGTAAGGATTGCAAATTCAAACAAGAGCGGCGGATTTGCTACCATAATCCAAAACTTGTCTTATAATATAGGAAATACATAGTCTCACTTTTATGTGCCTCTAAAGGTACATATTGTTTACCAAACTTCCTGCATAGCTTTCATTTTTAAATACCTGGTTGGCAACAAACGAATCTGTCATTTCTGCGAGATTAAATATTTTCTCAGCGAGAAGCCGAGCCATTCGACTAATTAAAAAATATCAGGCATCCGCATTCAGCCGCGACATCCATTGAAATATCTGGAAACAAAAAACCGCAAGGAAGTCTGTTGACAAAGAGTATCAGACAATGAATTTATTCACTCTAGCATACAAATTCCTCAGCTTGAGCGAGCTCTAAGCCAGGCAAACATACATCCATACACACACACACACACACACACACACACATAGACTGCTTAAATAAAGACCCTTCCTTTTGGCTTATCTCAAGTTAGCAAAAAGACAATATTTTTTTTGTCAATTGCCAGCTCTTAATCGATCGTTTGAATCGATTTTATGATTCTATATTTTCTAATTGCATCATCACTGAAAAAACGACCTACTTTCTAACATATGGCGTTTCGTTGTGTTAGTTATATATCAGAGGAAATTGGAAAAAGAAAATCGAAATCCATTTTAAGTCGCAATAAAGAATTTGAAGATCGATATAAAATACTTTGCGAAGAATCTGGTTCGAATCTGTAATTATGCACTTAGCTACTTAATGTTTAGTTACTCTAACTTAATCTAAAGCTAATTTTCCCAATTCTTTAAAAAATCTGGTGTACAAATTCTAGTTACCAGTCCCAAAAAATAAAATTGAAACAATTTTTTGTCGAAAACGCCTGCTAAAAGATGCAAAATGCCGAGAAATGATTAGATTCCGAGGTGCCGAGTTACTTGAGCCAAAGCACGGAGTCAAATATTTAAACTCTTGATTCCTTAACGAAGCTCCGGTTATCAAATCAGCGTTTGTTTGTTTGCTAGAGACAGATGGGGACATTTATAACGGGAGCGAAACGTGTTTTTGTCTAATTTGAGACCTTTTCAATCAGATTTTTTTGTGTTTTGCCCAGTTTTTCTTGATACTATTTTAAGGGTAAATCCAAATTTTCTTCTATATCATCGTAGTAAGTGGGGATTTCTCTTACGATAGAATTTCGTCACCTTTCTGGCTTTACGTTCTACGATTAGTCATGTTCCACTTAAGCCGTGATCCAGGATTTAGCGAGTCTTATATTCAAGCAACGCTTACCTGACCGTTGGAACCCTTAAACAAGCGAACCAGTCAAATTAGATCATAGTTACACATCTATAGTTAATTTTGATGTGCAGATGTTCTCCTCACCGTCGGACATGTGGTTTATTCTGTATGTACATCGATTTGAAGTCTAGAAGTACATGCCCGGGTTTCAAATGGCACCCCACGTGTCCTTATCACCGGAGCAAAACGATTCATATATTAAGATTTATATGACTCAAATGAGCTTCAGTATTCCTTATATCCCATGTTGGTCTGGGACTTAAAAATAATGTGCCAACTGTGTTTCTTGCCTAGCATATCGAAAAAGGCGGCTAATGGTATATGGGGTTTTAGATGTGTGATTGTGTAGGCGACGAGATAGCCACTTGTCTCTAATTTTTCACAATTTTACATCTAATCCAGCCCAGTTTTTAGCTGAATGTGGTTATAGGGGCCTGCCGCCCCTTTGACTCTACCTACCCCTTTAGGGATTATGGGCGTGATGTTATGTTTACACGTATTCCTTATAATCATCGCTTACTTTTTAAGTATTGTGTCTTATAGGAATGATACTTACTCACTTCATATAAATTGCAAATTGCATGAATAAATATAAATTAATTTTTGATGCTATAATTTTCTCAAACAGACGTTGTGGCTGAGCTGTCATATCGATCATCTTGAGTTTGTCAGTTACAAGAACTTCGCTGCGAACCAAAGTTGAAACCCCTGTTTTTGTATCTCGCAATAAGGAAGATAACATTGGACTTACATTACCAATGACAGTTGGCAACAACGATTTGCGACTGTCGGCAACAATCAATGAAAGCCTTTTGACAACTCAACTTTGTTTTTGGTTAAGTGGCTAAAAAGCTGTCTGCTCCATGGCCTCGGCTTGAGAATTACAGGTGTAATCGTTGGTAGTGTCACTTATACTGGTTATTAGTGTACCTATATTATGCAGTTCATTAATCAGAAACTAGTGGTTTAAAGTTACTACCTTTGGTTTACTACCTTTGGTTCCGCCCGCATGAGTTTTGATTCCTTACAGAGACTATTATATTGTGTCCTTTATCAATCAATTCAATTTTTTTTAAGAAAAAAAGGTCCAATGTCCATTATATTAGACTGCCCCGTTGTTGGTGGAGTGGTCAGAGACCCTGACCACGAAACCAAGGGTGGCGGGTTCGAATCCCGCTAGGGGCAAATGTTTTGTGTGATGAACATGGACATTTGTACTCGAGTCATGGATGTTTATAAACGTGCTTAAGTATGTCTATCTGTTCACCTAGTATCCATAGCACAAGCTTATAAACTTAGTTTGGGACTAGGCAAATGATGTATCAGTCTGAAGAATCTAAAGAATATTGAATATTTTTTAAAAGCGTATAAATTTTGGCGGATCAATATTCCACACACTAGTCCAGTTAGATAAAGTTACTTTCGCACCATTAATATGCCAGCTAGCTTATAGACCCTTTCAATCATCTACAAGCAATTAAAAAAAAAATTATTCTTCTCTTTCCCCACTTATTTACCTCTAAAATTAATTCAACGACCAATATATTTAGAGATAACCATTTACTATTATAAAATAAGAGCGTTAAGAAAATGTAATAGCGATCTTATACGAAAAAACACTTTAAGTAGGAACAAAGATTTTCAACGGCCCATTACGAGAAAATAGACCCTTGAAAAGCCAAGTGCGTAATTTGATAAGGTAGCTCAAATTGATGAAATAAAATTAAGTTTAATGAAATCTGGTTATAGAATTTGGGTGATAAAATCTAAGGAAAATTTCCTCGGGAAAAATCCGATCACGATCCTTCTTTGTTCGGTATTATAAACATGATTTGTGATTTTAGATACTGTGTGAGTAGTATACAGTAATAAACGATATTATTTTAACTATTGAATTGTTTTATTGGTTAATAAACTTTGCATAATTACTGAAATTACTGAATATCAGCGCGCAGCGGTTTCACCCACGTAGTACCCGATCCCGTTGGAATACGGGAATAAAATATAGCCTATGTTACTCGCTGATAAAGTAGCTTTAAATTGGTGCAAGAATTTTCCAAATCGGTCCTTTAGTTTCGGAGCCTATTTAATGTAAACAAACTATCAAATTTTTCCTCTTTGTAATATTAGTATGAAGACACCTTTGCAGATTATGCGGAACGATTAATACAACTTACCCCTACCTCCACAAAACATATGTAAAAAACGAAAGAATTTTTCGCATTTCTCCGGTCGACCCCACACAGAACATAGTTTACAAATAACAGGTCTGGAGGACGTGACGACACTTATGATTTAATATTCCGTATCTAACAAATTCACCGCGTATTTTCCGTCCTCGGAGATATATCGTTGGAATCTGGTTTTTTCCCGAAACGAGTGTAGCTATTGCGTGGGGAAAATGTATGTGCATACATTTGTGGCATCTGACAGCGATTCGTATGCTTGTCTGAGGATTATTTTGGGTTCTTTTTTATATAGGACTCTTTTTAAGGCTTTTGGAAGTAAATTTGACTTTTAGTCTGATTTTTGAGGTTTTATTTTAAAGCTTTTTATACTTACTAATAATATTGTAAATGGACAAATATTTCTGTCAGTCTGTTACGTTTTTACGTAAATTTTGCACACATACATTTTAAATCCTGGGGCAAGATATTATACTTAATATTTTCGAAAAAATTATATATCCCGGGTGGACAATAGAATCTCTATGTAACAGACCGAATTTTATGCGAGCAGTGCCGGGGGCAGAATCTAGTACTCGAATAAAAGTGACAAACAAGCATACGGCTAGTCTGATGTTAAGCAAACACTGAGGCATATATATATTTGTAACAAAAGAGGTATCTCAAATGCATTACCTGACTCACAACATAACTAACTAACTAACTAAACTTCACGCCACTTCCCTAGCAGGGTAGGCAGAGAGAACCGAACGCCATATGGCACGATCCTTACACACCTCACTCGCCTCTTCAACATTCAAGATCCTTTTCATACAAGCTCTACGGTTTTTATGACTTCTAACATCACCTGTTAATACACGACCAATCTGGTCGTGGTGGGTGAGCGTCGTCGTCCTGACTCACAACATGATTTATATATCCTTCTCCATAAGTATTTTTTATACTGAAGGATATTAATCATGTTAAAAAATATGACGCATGTCTGGTTTTGAAATATCAGTGTCCTTATCTTTCATCTACCACCCTTCTTTTGAATGAAGGTTTTCGTAAACTTCTAAGACATACGCCGCTCTCGCTCCAATATTAACAACACTTAAGCTTTCAAATTCGAATTCAAATTCAAATCTCTTTATTTATAAAGGCTTCAAAACAGCACTAATAAATAGTTAATTTAATAGTGCTGTTTTCATTAGATCATTATGATCGTTTGATCATTGATTCATATGATCATTTATTACAGCTGTGCTCAAAACAGAAAAAAAGTATAACCACCGGTTGGGAAGGTAGACTCTATCGAGAAGAAACCGGCAAGAAACTCGATAGTTACTGTTTTAAATGCCAAAATTCATTATGAAGTTAAACATATATGCTTATCATTTAGGAAGTCTTCAATCTTATAGTTGCCCTTACTTTTTTGCTCTATATCTATCATCATCCTAGCGTTATGTCCCGTGCTTGGTCGAGGTCCTTTTAGACGGTGATCCAGGATTTGGCAGGTCTGGTAATTACTTGAAGCGACGGCCGATATGACCTTCGTAACCCTTAGTTAGTGGGACCAGATATTTTTTGGATTATAGTTACGCATCCACAGCTGTTAGAATGAGTAGGCTTCATCGGGATATTGTCCTTCATCGCCAGAGGTATGTGCCCGGGTTTGAACCCGCACTCTACCACCGCCCTTGCTCTGTTATTTTCAATTTTACTCATTATCTATCATTTTCTTAATTAGATAAGGAGCTCGTGCGTGTTAATTAAAGAGAAAAATGCAACCATTAGTTAGCACGCGAGCTCAGTTTAAGCGGGCGTTATTTAAACGCGTCGTTTTTGCTTCTTTGTTAAACTATAAATTGGCTCTCGGCATCCATGTTACTTATGCTACTTGTCAAAGTTAACACTAGTTACTAAACTAGTTAAAAAGGAACAAAAGGGTGCTTTCGTTTTTGTTTTACAACAACAGGTTAATGAATCATTTAGGTTGTTGACGGGATGAGTTTGTGTGTCTATTTATAATTCCTAATGTCTACGCATCATATGCTATTAATCTATTTATAAATGTCTTGTATTATCTACAGGCCTATTTGACACGACAATCGCTAAACAACATGTGATGAAATGTTTATACGGCGATTGTATAAAGTACTGCCTACTACGCTTTCACGCTTAAACCACTTTTTTATGCACCAAAAATTTTCATTCTGGGAACAAAAAGGGGATACATAGTGATATTTATATCCCAAAAAAAAAAAGTTTATTTTTTCTTTATTTTATTAATAACCGTCTACTACGTCAAAATATATGCAATAGACCAAATTACACGAGTAGATACCAAAGGTACTCTATATAATGCATCCCCAGCCAAAATTAACGCGAGGCTTCCTTCGATAAGGACGTTGATATACGTCGCGCATTACCTCTTGTCCCGATATAGAGCGGCGACTTAGCCACCCCTCACTCAGCGGAATAAACGCGATTTACGGTAATGGCTGCTATGAAAAGGTTTAAAAGATAATACAAATCATGGATTCGCTAGCCAGGAATTTTCTGTTAATTTTATTAATATCCTTTTATTTTTCTATTATATAAAATCTTGCAGATGTTTTATATTAAAATCTAGCCCTATATAATGAAAATCCTTATCCGCCGGAAAAAACATGACAAAGTCTTTGTACTAGACAAAATTTCTCGAATGGAGCCACAGTTTAAGCTAGTGTTCAATAAAATACTAGCTTTAGCTAATATGAACTCGAGTCTAACTTCGATAAGGACGTTGATATACGTCGGGCATTCCCGCTTTGTCCCGATATAGAGCGGCGACTTAGCCACCCCTCACTCAGCGGAGTAAACGCGATTTACGGTAATGGCCGCTTTGGAAGGGTTTAAAGTAAAACGGATGACCGATTTGTTAAAGTCTGTGTTTTTAGGGTTAAATCAAAGGAGGTTGCGGGTTTGTCAAGTAACGAAGACAAAATGGGAATAACAAAAGTAAAAATATATATGTTTGGTTTTTTTGTAGAGGCAACCGGTAATTAACATTTAATCTTTGTAAGCTGGCAATTTATCGTATATAATTTTAAGATATTTCTTTAACTTCATTGGAATAAAAAAATCAAATTAATTCTCGTCAAGATATTATAATACCTTTGTATAAACAATACAACAATATGTCAGTTTATTTTCCCTATTTTTTTTCAAAAAATGATAATAAAATAAAGAAAATAGGAAAGAGAGAATATTATATTATGTACGTAAACTAATCCAAATTCTTACTTCTACTAGAGTTGCAAGTAGTATTTTAACAATAAACATACTGGTTACAGACAAATTCTAGTCCTAACAGTTACCTTTAAAAAAAAAACTTAATTCACCAGACTGACACACCAATTCCCTAGTTCCAAATTAAACATATACTAGTGCTATGAATACTAGGTGAACGGATAGACATACTTAAATACGTTTATAAACATCCATGACTCGAGTACAAATGTCCCTGTTCATCACACGAAACATTTGCCAAAAGGTTTTTCCGAAACATTCCAGCGGTACAAACATCCTAAGTTAAAATACCACAAACATTTTCCCAACACCTAATCGCTGAATTCACGTAAATACCTTACGATAAACTGGCACTTTAGGGCATACTATGCAAAATTAGTCCTTAAGTCAACGGTCTAAGATTACTTGTTACCAAATCGTAGTAGTACACTCAGAAACATCGCGTCCTTTAACTTTTTCTTTATTGCTAATATTTTATATACAAACCTCTTAGTCAACCGGGCGTGAATGACGTTGTGGCTTACCTGGAAGAGTAACAAAAACAAAGGTCACAGAATATAGTAGGTACATATGTAACAACCTACTTGTATTAAACCTGTAATACGGCTTGATAAAACTTTCAGAAGAATCAAATAATTTATCATATAGAAAATAGAGCAGACTTCCTGTGATCTTCGATAAATTTCACTTAAAAAATCGTTGAGATGCGACTAATTTATAATGATAAATAATATTTTCTACAACTAAAAACATGTAACATTTGCTTATCAGGATTTGGACCAACGGGCCTTTAATTTTTTTGGAGATTTTTTCAGAAAACATTTAATATTTACATCAATTGATATTCGCAAAGGTAAATAAAATTATAAATTATAGATGCAATATTCAAAGAGCTTTAAATGTAATTCAATGTAATAAATAAATAAATTTTATAAGTCAATTTATTTATTTTATACATTTAATGACCCCTTCATTTCGGTTTGTTATTAACGAATCTAACCTCGTGTGAATGTAGATGTTTTCTATTTTTCTAAATATTAATAAAAAAAAATTATATACTTCTATGCATGTATTGACGTCTATTTATTGACTCTGCCTACCCCTTCGGGGATCATGGGCGTGGTGTTATGTTTGTTTATGTTTGTTTGTTCTATGCATGTATACTAAAAGGTTGGATTGCTATCAATTTAATAGCAATGTCTACCCAAACTAAACCTGTTTTGTTAAAGCCTATATGATTATGTATGAGACTGTACGCAAAGGGCCGTCGGGAAAAATGCCGGGCATCCTTCACCGCGGCCACCAAGGGCGCCTATTTGGGGCCTCAACAATGAGGCTCGTGCGGCGCGCTGATGAAGTGCCGTCAATCGACTGAAAGTCGGAGTTATTACTTAATTATTACAATAGGAGTAGTGGAAGTATTATACGTCAGCGATAATAAATAAGATTGATCCTCCATACTGACACACCAAATCCCTAGTTCCAAGCTAAGCTTATAAGATAATAAATAAATCAATATCAGACTTCATCACATACATTGATTCTTCATCTGACTCCGAGGTAAGTAGCCTAAGCACTTGTGTTACGGATATCGAAAACAATTGTAGTATCATATATATATATATATACTTAAATATTTGATATTAACACCCACAGTATTAATTACACGAATGTTTGTCCTGGGTGGGATTCGTACCCAAAACTCTTTGCGCATAGGGCAGGGTCACCACCGAATGAGCCATCGAGCCAGTAAGTATGAGTTACACATATATTTACCTCTAATAATGCAAATATTCATTTAAACGTAGCAAAAAGTTTTCAAAATCATAGTATTTTAAGCTACTCGCTTTACTCGATACTCGATGCACATCCAGAGACGTTTTATTCATTGATTTTATGTTTTATGACTCCACCACCCTGGAGAAGATAAAATAGTTCGAAACACTATAAAGTTTTATCTTACTATTTTACTAATACTATAATGTAGTAGGTATGATAAGCTCCATGGCGCATTCGGTTGTGACCCTGCCCCATGCGCTAAGAGTTGTGGGTTCGATCGCCACCCAGGACAAATATTCGTATGATGAATACTTGTGTTTGTTCTGTGTGTTAATATCCAATATTTAACTATATATTTGTAATACCACTGTTGTTTCTGATATCCGTAACATAAGTGCTTAGGCTACTTACTTCGGAGTCAGATCAATGTATGTGATGTAAATATGACATATTATATCAGGCTACACCACATACATTGATCTGACTCCGAGGTAGGTAAGTAGCGTAAGCACTTATGTTACGAATATATTTTTTTAATGTGAATAATGAAGCCGTTTGAAGCTTTACTCCTGCATAATACCGAGTTTCTTGCCGGTTTCTTCTCGGTAAATGCAACATTCCGAACCGGTGGTAGATACAAATTGTTCTATTTTTAACCGACTTAAAAAAAAAGGAGGAGGTTCTCAATTCAACTGAATTCTTGTACCTATTACTTGACGATTTACAAGTGCTTTATTTGCAATATTAGAGGTGTTACAAGGGCCTTATCGCCGACTACCACACCGTATGATGTCAAGCGGCACGTTTAATTCTGGTCTTTCACATACACATATATACATATTTTTGAGGGGCTTGCTGCCCCTTCGACTGTGCCTTCCCCTTCGGGGATTATGGGCGTCATGTTATGTATAGATACATACATTTATTGTGGGTGGCAGTTTTGGACCGTTTCTTCCATGTTTGAATAAGTGCTTAGATATAGTACTAACAATAGTTAAAATGGAAACGTAGTCCACAAAACAAAACTATGAAATAGCGTAAATAAAATGGCGAACGCTTCAATACAATGTTTACTAGTTTCTAACTTTACAAATGTGTGTTTGTATATTTCTAATAAATAATCATATTAATTCCTCTTTTCAATAATAAACTAGAAATACTAACTAACTTTATAATTAAACTGTATTATATTGTAAAATAAGAGCTCATTACCGATAATATAGAACTACAAAATACATTCATTAGGTTTTCATATATGCATATTTCATAAACTAAAAGGTCCACAATGTTTTTCTTTGTCTAGATATTTTACATTCCTTTCCAATTCTTTACAACAACATCGCTTGAATAAATGGAACGTAAATTATAAATGGAAAATTCTAATCAATTCAATTGTGAGATGTTCGTGGAATCCCATTCCTTACCGGGAATGAAGGAATAAGAAACGTATAGAAAGGAACTGCGAGGAATATGTTACAATAGTAAGTTCTAATTATAAAATTTTAATATTGATAATAATTCCGAGAATTATACAATGATCAATCACCCTTGATGATTTATAATACTGTTATTTGGGCAAGACAGTTCAGGTGTTTTGCCCATATGAATAAAATTACTTCCCGCAATCAAGACACATGGTAGTCCATTGTTCTATTATCTGTGCCATGGTCGGACAATAGATAACTATGCTTCCTTTTTAATAGTCAATATAATATCCGGAGAAACACCTGGCAAAGAGGTTTAGTAGCCATTAACCAAAAAAATCTTCATTCATGACACACGCATGCTTGTCACGTGCTCGTTATTGTTTTATCATTGTACTTATTATTTATAACTCTTATAAAAATTGACAAATGGCAGATATAATTTAAAGTTAGAGAACGCATCTAGCATGTTTTATCAGCCAATCAAATAAAGACGAACCTAGATAAAATAATTGTTCCGTGCTTGTTTAGATTAAAGAGAGTAGGTACTAGCTGTGTTCCTTGCCTGACATGTCCTAGAAGGGGGATAATGGTGTATTGGGTATTGCGTATAATGATGTAGGCGACGAACTAGGAAAACTGTTACATCTATGCTACACATATTACAGTTTTCGATCCGACCCAACTCGTTTTTATTTTGGCTGCATGTGGTTTATTGAGGTTAACACTTCTCTGAATCTGTCTACCTCTTCAAGTATTGCAGGCGAAGTAATAAAATATATAGATAAAATATTGGTCGTAAAAAAAAGTATGGTGAAAATAGTTTACATTTCGTACGATGAGTACGCTTTAAATCCAACCTAATGACATCGGCATTTATAGACAAAAGAATCATTTCTATACATTCCTTATTCTTACGCTAAGGGCTGGTGCAAATACCCACCTCTTTCAACACAAAGGGATTAAAAAACTTCGTCCGTCATTTGTTTTTATTATCATTTTTCACAGGACAAACAACAGTTCCCCCAACTCATTGTGGACCTTAGGCCTCTAATTTTAAAGCTGAATTCAGGTTCGAGTAAAACGATTTGCGCAGCCGTTAAATTTTAGACGGTATTACGAAGGTATCGTTTGCATTTGTACCGGAATAGAACCGTGTTTTGTCGCTTAATGAAGTTTTAGGTTTTGTGTTTTCAATTAAAATTCAGTTAGGTTGAAGTGTTTTGGTGGAGAGTAGATTAAGTTATTTTGAAATCACCATGTAACCATGGTACTAAGTAAATTGTCATTTGTCACGATTGATTTCGTGCGTTAGTGCAATAAACAGGTTTCAGGTCATAATCGAAATATTTATTGAAGAAGTTAGTATAGTATATTAGTTTTAGTTTGCTGTACCGATAGGCTTATTTCAGTCTTTATTTATACTGAAGAAGGATTAAATAAAATAATTATTTATTGAGTTATATTTAAATTACACCCACGTTTGTATAACCTCATTTATTGTTCCTTCTAAAAAGTATACTTAATTTGTACATTTGAGTCTAATTTCAAATGTACAAATTAAGTATACTACAAAAACACAAAAACTGGTTAACTAGCAATTAAAAAGGTTAAATTAGGACATTCAAAAATTTAACTTTTTTACTACAAGCAGTAGGTAAATGAGGGTTTTTTGAATTAAAACATCCAAAAGATGGCGTAACTGTGACTTGCGGTCTTGTCACCCTCGTCATTGGTTACTTGTCAGACCAAACTGACATACTGCCAACAAAGAGCCAATAGTGACACTGTTTAAGACCACCAGACTCCCTAGTGCCATCGGGCGGTTTTTGTATTTCTGAAAGCCCTCATTAAAAACGTCATTTATTTTTTAAACTTTTTATATAGGTATATCCTGATTAAAAAATATAGATTTTTTCAATTTTCTTATTTCGTAGCCATAAAAGCTAGGATATATGTGTGTTAATCTGTAGGTATAATTTATTAATTCATTGTCTTATCTCCTTTCAAGTTTCAATTTGGAATAAAGATAGTCTTAGTTATAAATCAACTAATAAAAGATATCAAAGGGACAAAAAACAGATCTAAAACATTTTTTTATAAATATTACATTGATAGTAAGAGAAATGTCCCTTTCACATTCGAATGATATTTGTAGTTTATTTATATTGTCAATATTTTATAAAATCTAGATAAAGTTTATTTTTTAACGATATATGAAGCTTTTTTCTCAAATATCACACTACTTTTACTTTATATTACTGATGTCAATTGTAAAAAAAGCACATTTTTATACGGTATTCCAGCACGGCTTTAAATGATAAATCGGTACACATTTACGGTAAATTTGCTTTATTTATTAACGCGATTACCGAAAGTAATCGAAACGTCGAGATTAAAGTTTTACCGGACAAATTGCCACATCGATGGACAACGTGTTTCAATTAGCTTTTAATGTTTCGCAGTGATGCTTTTTCAGTGTTTATAGCATTTTTTAAACAGTTACAATTTCAGGATAAAGATTTATGGTAGGTATATTTTATTTAATTAAAAAAAATGGTAGAAAAAAGAAAACTTCTTTAAAATCTTATGGTAGCCTGTTTTCTTTTTTTTTATTATTTTAATCACGGTAGTTATAAAATGTCAGAAAAAAAATTATGTAATAAGTACTTCTATTCCAGCTTTAAAGTAAAAATAGTCGTCAATTTTTACTTAACCTTTCCGGTCCCAGAAATAATTTTCCGGGTTTTACTTGAACGTAAATAATAATTAAAATTGCAAAGTAAGGAATTATAGTCATAGCATACTTTGACTAAAATTGGACAAAGATCTATATTACCAAAGACATTTTCTATATTCAAATTAAATTACAAAACTTTAATTAAATTCCAAAAATAACGAATCCCCTCAAGACGCTTGAGAAGGTACTTATAAAAATAAATAATTACTTTCTCATTCGAATCTTATTTACCTTAATCACTAAGTACTTTTTGATAAAAGTCTATATTTAATTGACCCGTGCTTACAGTTAATTATAACTTGAAAAGTCTCTGAAGCTGGGTACTCAAATGAAAGTCACAAGGCTCTCCATCATTTCGTTAACATCTGTAATGAAAAAGATCCTATCCGTCTCCTCATAATTAATGTAAAGATAAATTAATAAGTGGGACAGGCCGCAATCAGATGTCTAATATTTTATGAAGAAAATATAAACTCTATTAAAATTTAACAGGGAGATGTAATACGTATTTATCAGAGATGGAAATAGATCTGGTTTTATAATGATCGCTTAATTGATATTGATTCGTAATAAGACCCTGAAGACTAACTAACAAAATTTCACGCCATTTCCCTAGCGGGGTAACTTCATAGAGCTTGTATTTTTATCATAATCTATACTGCTAACAGTTAAAGTACTTAATTTTACATACATACGAGTACATAACATCACGCCCATAATCCCCGAAGGGGTAGGCAGAGTCAAATGGGCAGCATGCCCCTTCAACCACATTCAGCCAAAAATAAAGCCGGGCTGGGTTAGATAAAAATTGTGAAAAAGCAGTGACAAGCGGCTAACCTGTCGCCTACACAATCACACACCCAAAACCTGATATACCATTAGTCGCCCTTTACGACATGCTAGGCAAGAACCACAGTTGGCATATTCTTTTTAAATCCCAGACCAATATGGGACAGTGGGCTTGGTTGGTTGGAAAGCTGTGAAAAAGGAGTGAGTGGGTAACCTCATTGAACTTGTATTTTATCATAATTTATTCTGCTTACAGTTAAAGTACTAAATACTTGACTAGATATTAAAATGCCCTACCCTAGTAAACAAGGGAGCATCTGCTTATTTTTTAAGTTTATTTCCGTATGTTATGATGAATGTATTCTTTTTTTTTCATTTCGAGCATTTAAAATAAATAAGTTTTTACACAAAGTAATTACTATAAGCATAACTTAAATGTTTTAAATGGGTACAGTGTTTACAATTCTCTCAACAATTTATAAAACATAATTATATATTACCAATACACTACGCCGGCCCCAGATAACTTGGAAGAAGGACAATAAGACGTTTATGAATATTATAAATTTAGTAAAAATGTGCATAATAAAGAAGTAAGAACAAATCATGTCTCATGTTGGTCTGGGACTTGGCCCATGTTGATTTGGGACAAAAAAAAAGAATTTGCCAACTATGGTTCTTCCATAGCATGTCGTAAAAGGCGACTAATGGTATATCGGGTTTTGGGTGTGTGATTGTAGGCGAGAGGTTAGCCGCTTGTCACTGCTTTTTCACAATTTTCCATCTTATCTAGCCTGACTTTATTTTTGGCTGAATGTGGATGAAGGGGCATGCTGCCCTTTTGACTCTGCCTACCCCTTCGGGGATTATGGGCGTGATGTTGTGTATGTAAGAACAAATCCTAACCATTATTAAAAATAACATAAAATTAGTTTGTTTACAACAATTTCACGTACGTATTATCTATTCAGACTTTTCAACGGGCTGTGTGTGTATTGTGTATGTTCCTAAAAAAAATGTCCCATTCTCGGAAAATCTAAATAAACGCAGCCGAAGCCGCATGATGAAGCCAGCAATTAATAAAGCCCCACTCAAGAGCTACGCACAATATGCTCTACTTTCACACACTAAATTCCCATTTGGAGATCATAATTTACCGTTACAAGGAACATAGCACATATCACTTACGGCCCCGTTCAAATCCAATTACGTAATACAACATCATACCCACTAACTAAACATTATGACCTACGGGATGTCATAGTGAAACTATTACCAGTGAGCCAGCTGTAAGGTAAAGTTGAAATTACGTAGTATAGGCCATGTAGATCCATCCATTTTAGTTTTTACCAATCAAACTCACACCACGTTTAATGTTCTATAGTAGCGCCCCACGGTTTCACCCGCGTAGTTCCTGTTCCCGTGGGAATACGGAGACCAAATGTAGCCTATGTTACTCGCTGATAAAATAGCTTTCGATTGGTGGAGGGATTTTATTGGTTCAGTCGTTTCGGAGTCTTTTCAATGCAAACAAATAAATAATAAAATCATTCCTCTTTAAAATATTAGCGTAGATATGATTTTTTTCAAATTCTTTACATCAACCTTTAAGTTAAAGGTATTTTGAACCAAAAAATATTAGAGCGTGTATGAATGTTACAGAAGCGAGTAAGGTTTGTAAGGACCGTGTCATATGCAGCTAGGCTATACGCCTACCCTGCTAAAAAAGGTTTAATTTAGTTTAAAAAAATATTATAGGTATCTAACCACTTTACGTTCCTTTTTTACTGCCTCGTTGGTCTAGTGGTAGCATGCGCCGCTTAAAGACCAAGAGATCCCGGGTTCAAATCTCGGGTCGGGCCAAAAATTTGTGTCTGGGTATTTCAATATTGAAATTACTAAGTATCAGCCCGGAGTTGGCGGTTTAATCACCCCCGTGCCTCGGAAAGCACGTTAAGCCGTTGGTCCTGCGCCTGATCTCTCTCCGGTCATGTCGGATTGCCGTCTCACCGGACTATGAGAGTGAAGGAATTGAGAGTGCACTTATGTTTGCGTATACACTTGTTCACTATAATATCTCCTGCGCAGTTGGCTAATCCTGTTGAGATTGGCCGCCGTGACCGATATCGGTTAGGAGGACATTAAATTACGTTCCTTTGAGATCGCACCTCGTAACCATTTTCGCAGGTTAAATACTTATTTAACTAATACAAAAGGTCTGAACATCACCAATATCTGTAGGCAGAATATCGTAAAATCCTTTGATAGACCTTCGCTTCAAACAGAATTTTATTCCGGGCTGGTGTAAAATATTTCGCTCCGAATAGCTTTTTACGCTTGTCACGTAGAAAGAATGCGACTTTTGCTTTCGGGGACACGGGTGTGCTTTTTGGTGCCTCTAAAACAATGGATTCGCCACTTTTATTCAAGGTATTGCGCCCAATAGTCAAACTACTTTTATTTTACACCATAACGTACACAAGCTTTTACTTCCAAACTGTATCAGGTAGTTTTAGTTTTTAACTAACTAACTATGACAAGCTCGATGGCGCATTTGGTAGTGACCCTGCCCCATGCGCCAAGAGTTGTGGGTTCGATCCCCACCCAGGACAAATATTCGTATGATGAATACTTGTGTTTGTTCTGTGTCTGGGTGTTAATATTCAATATTTAAGTATATATTTGTAATACCACTGTTGTTTCTGATATCCGTAACACAAGTGCTTAAGCTACTTACCTCGGAGTCAGATCAATGTATGTGATGAAGTCTGATATTTATTTATTTATTTAACTAAACTTTACTCCTCTTCCCTAGGGGGGTATCCGAACGCCATATAGCACGATCCTTACACATCACACTTGCTTCTTCAACATTCATGATCCTTATCATACAAGCTCTACGGTTTTATGACTGCTAACAAAACATTCTCGTCTTTCGTCGTATGCTAACAGTCGACCAATCTGGTCGTGGTAGGTGAGCCTGGGCCTTCCGCGGCTCCCACATCCTTCCACTTTCGCATTGTATATCTGTTCAGTCAATCATTCGTTTTAGTTTTTAATTTTTTTTTAAATGCAAAGAAATGCACTTTAATATGGATGTACCTATAAAATACCAAAGTCTACACTAGATTGTGAACAGACCATAAAATTTACAACCTTACGCATAAATTATATTTTCGTAGATAAATCAAGACTTCTTTATTCAAAAAGTGTCCTTAATGTTAAAATATATTTTAAACTAGCTGTGCCAGCGGTGTCACCCGCGTTTATGGTTAATATTATAAAGACTATTTCCGTCATACATTATTTCAATGTAACTTTAACCATTAAGGCTGCACACGCGACGGAAGCTTAAAAAATGGAGTAACTTCTCCCGTTTTCCCAACATTTCCCTTCACTACTCTGCTCCTATTGATTGTAGCGTGATAAAAAGTATACTATAACCTGCCCAGGAGTATGAAGAATAATTGTACCAAGTTTCGTTAAAATCCGTCGAGTAGTTTTTGTTTCTATAAGGAACATACAGACAGACAGACAGACAGACAGACAAAAATTTTACTGATTGCATTTTTGGCATCAGTATCGATCACTAATCACCCCTGATAGTTATTTTGAAAATATATTTCATGTACAGAATTGACCTCTCTACAGATTTATTATAAGTATATAGATAACTCTGTTATTTGTTTTCCCCTACTTAAATGCAATGAAAATTTTCAGAATAAAAGAAAAATTATTATCAAATTCTACAATTGGTTACAAGAACATAAGAAAATTTTAATAAGAATTAAGTGCTTAGGGGTATCATATAACTATCTTTGCTGCCTACTTTTCTATACTGCGTTAATGGTGTAAAATTCTTGCACTGTACTAAATTATACCTAACCGTGATGAAATAAACGATACAATAGAATCGTTAATCGAGTAAACATTCATCATAATTGAAGGCAAACATGGCTCATAATGAGAAATCCACTAATTGTTCCAATATAATGGTTTTCGTTTACAACTTAGCGTGTTCGTAAAGATATATATAGTTCTGAAACCCGGCAGGAATTTAATTAAGTCTTATTAGTTAACATGTTTTGGATATATCGTTCTGTCTTAATAAATGTGTTAAATGCGGATGTTTCAGTTTCGATAGCGGGTCTCTTAGAATTTAACAATCTATGAAAAATCCTCGTTCCCCCTTGTTAATTGACTGGGCCCTTAGGCTTTTTTGGTTCAGCCTCAATTACTTTGCTGTCCCTTCAAAAATTTATTAACTCCGTTCTTGAATAGCTCTGATGGTATTATTATTTGGGGACAATCAGTATTAATATGACTACTAACATAAAATACGTCCACAATCCCTGAAGGGGTACGCAGGGTTCAAGGAGTAGGAAACATCTCTAACTACGTTCAGCTAAAAATTTAATTGAGTTGTATATGATGGATATTGTAAATTGTTAGTAGCTGATACAACATACTAGGCAAGAAACACAGTTGGTGTTTTTGAGACCCATATCTATAGCGACACCCCCACGAATACCCATAATTAATAGCTGCACCTTTGATGATGCTAAACCATCTTCACTGTTGGCTACTACCATAGACCTCATTACATCATTTGCCCTATGTTGGTCCGGGACAAAATAATGTAACAACTTCCTCGTCTAGCGTGTAGGCGACGAGTTAGATTCTTGTGGCTAATATATAATTTAAAAAATTTCCATTAAATTGAACTCTTTGCTTAAAGCTATTCTAATATTATAAGAGGAAAGATTTGTATTTTTGTGTTTTTTTTGTAATTAATAAACTCAAAAACTACTGCGCCGATTTCAAAAATTCTTTCACCATTGGAAAGCTCCATTATCCAGAAGTAACATAGGCTTTATTTTGTCCACATATTCTCACGGGAACTACGTGGGTGAAACCATGGGGCGCTGCTAGTGTAGTTTAACGAGCTAATTGCTCTTTGAACTCCACCTACCTCGGTGATCGCAGATGTGATAGAATGTATGTATAATCACTTCATATAAGTATCCCTCGTTATGTTTTCCACTACGGCAAACCTTTACAGAAGTTCGATGTAGCACGTTACTCCCACAACACAATCCCGGCACCGCTACACGCAAATGGGTCACGTTTCCATTCAATAAATGTACACCTTACAGTTAATAACAACTTTTCACTGAGTGCTGTTTATTGGGAAATTATGGTTTGTGTTCACAATTTTTCTCATACATACATACCTACATACATACACAACATCACGCCCATAATCCCCGAAGGGGTAGGCAGAGTCAAAGGGGCAGCAGGCACCTTTAACTACATTCCGCCAAAAATAAAACTGGTCTGGGTTAGGTGGAAAATTGTGAAAAGTAGTAACAAATGGCTAGCTTGTCGCCTACACAATCACATACCCAATACCCGATATATCATTAGTCGCCTTTACGACATGCTAGGCAAGAACCACAGTTGGCACATTCTTTTTAAGTCCCAGAACAACATGGGACAATGGGCTGGGTTAGATGGAAAATGTGAAATAGTAGTGACAAGTGACTAGCTCGTCGCCACTTGTCACTACATAAAATTTTTCTCGAAGGATATATATCCATTTCAGCGCCGATGGATTTCGGTCTACTCGTATACCTACTTATTTTATCATAGGTTTAATGAACTACACTTGCTAATGCTGATGTTTTAATGTTATAATGTTTCTACCTTTGACTGAATGGACGTAGCTCTTAATTAGCGCACATGTTGATCCAAATATCCATAAATTTTTTTTTTTTTTTTAAATGGGTATATATTTAGCCAGTTCGCCTAGTATCCACAGTACAAGCATAAGCTTAGTTTGGAACTAGGGAATTGGTGTGTCAGTCTGGAGAATTTATTTATTTATTATTTATTTGTAATGCCACTGTTGATTCTAATATCCGTAACACAAGTGCTTAAGAAACTTACCTCGGAGTCAGATCAATGTATGTGATGGCATCTGATATTTATTATTATTTATTTATTTATTATATTTATGTTATTAAGTCTCTAGATACTCAAGAATTAATAATTCTAAAAATAAAAAAGGACATAAAGTTAAGAACTTCATGTTTAAAGAATAACATACGGTCCGCGCGTCTCACAAGGTACTAGGTACTTAGAGCTGTCAATACCATAACTACACTATCGTTTGGTGTCTATGTCAGGTTAATAATGACAAAGCTTATTACGTGTACGTACATTACTTGTATTATATGTACATAATAAGTCTTGGACTAGTAAAAAAATTAGGAATCCGCACTGTGTGTGTGTGAGTAGGATTTTTTGAGCGCATTTGGAACGCTTATGTCAACGTGTGATGTAAGTTGCTTGTCAAGTTGCAGCTCCGCAGATGCCGATAGCGCGCGAGTTGAATGCAGAGCTTAGGTATGTCTCGTCTCAGGCCCCGACTGCATTCAACTCGCGCGCTATCTGTAAATGTCTAGTTTGTGGCACGGAGTCCTTCCTTTTTTATCGTCCGTGATATATGTATAATATATTTAATTAAAATATTTTATTATTTATGGCCTTTCATTCATTTAAATAATTTCTGCACAACCCTTCTTTTCAGTTCTTTTCAGAAATTATTTTCCTCTAGGAAGACTGTTTAAAAGAGATTTCTATCGGCAATATGGCCTTAATAGTACTGTTTCTATGTTTTTGTACAATAGGCAATACCAAATTATGTTTTTTTTATTTCTGGTTATAGAACGCGATATTAAAAAAAAAATATAGCAAATCCTTCCAATTTTACTCTTACCAAAAATACCATGGTCACGAATACTTTTTGCTAAGAACCTCCCGGGAAAATTGAGTTTTTCTGAGAAACCCGTGTTTATACTTAATCTTCAGTCTTAATTTAATAAAAAGAAAAGTTTTTCATTGTTAAACAAGATGTCTAACTCTGTTCTCGGAGCTACTCCTATTAAACTTTTTAACTGACGGTAAAGCCAACAGGGTTCTGATTTTAAGAGGGACATGCCTGTAACGATCTTATATTGGTCAGGGATTAATGTTCAAACACTGTTCCTTGTCTAGGATATCATAAGAAGCGACTAATCGTACCTATATTGGGTTGTTTAAGTAAGCAAGCCGTGATGAGCACCTGCTCGTCACTTAAACAGTTTTTTTTCACAATTTTGCATCTAACTATCATCATCCTCCTATTGTTGCATTCCGTGCTTAGACGGGGTCCGCTTTGGCTATGATCCAGTAGCAAGTCTGGTAATTATATTGAAATGACTGCCGATCTGACCTTTGTGAATTCAAATTGTCTGTTTCCTCTATGTAAGGGACATAAGCGAAACAGACAATTTGAATCGTGGTAAATTTTGTATCTAACCATAGATATAAGAATTTAATATTGTTATAACTAAAGTTGGTTAAAGAAGCATACTGCTCCTGTGACTCTACCTACTCCTTAAGGGATGCAGACGCGATAGTATGTATGTATGTTTTATATAAAAATTCGCATTGATAACCATACTTACAAACGATCTTCATCTCTCAGTAATAATTAACACAGAAGGCCATAACTTTTCGTAGTTAAGGAGTTTTTAGAGTTTTCTTGAATTCCTCTGCAATAAAACTTGGTAGGGAGTTGGATACCGTCCAAATTTATATTTAATAGCTCTTACACTTTGTGATATTAACAACACTTTGGTAGTTAATGTTGTGTGTAATTGATTACCTTATTTTTTTGCATAATAAATAAATAAATATTAGACTACATCACATACATTGAACTGACTCCGAGGTAAGTAGCTTAAGTACTTGTGTTACAGATATCAGAATCAACAGTGGTATTACAAATATATACTTTAATATTGTATATTAACACGCAGACACAGAACAAACACAAGTATTCATCATACGAATGTTTGTCCTGGATGGGTACGTAGGGTAGGGTCACTACCAAATGCGTCATTGAGCTAGTCAAAATCAATTGGTATTGTTACGTACTATTAATAGCGGATTCGCTGGCCGGGCAACCACGGTTGCCCTTTTTCGAGTTCAGCCCAGAGATCTAGGCGACTATGGAAACCTAATGGAAAGCGAATGTCAGATTTTTTAGATTTAATTTTGTGGAGACACCTCTATTTGAAAGGGCTGATTGCAAATCATTGTAGAAAATTTTATATTGTATGTTTGTCTGTCTGTTACAACTTCGAACGAAAACTACTTAACCAATTACGATTGGAAAACATTGGATACACCTAAACATACTAGAAAATAAACTACTTTTTACCCCAAAAAATTAAAAGGTACCGAAAGACGGCAGACTATAGAGTGTCTATGCAAGAATCCCACGCTGGTGAAACCGAGGTAAGATATGATTAGAAAAATCTTTCACACTTTAATGTTAAGAATGTTATCATTTTGGCGATATTATACTTAGCACATTTGTAGGTACTTGTTGGACGCAAATCCCACTCGCGTTCCGTTTTGCCGCTAGAAGCTTCAACAAATATGACTGAATAGCGACTGTCAAGAAATTCTTTCCGTTTCATCCCTTTTCATTCCCTTAGGGGTTGAGTTCCAGAAAATCCTTCCTCATCCTTACTTATAAATGTACAAGTCTGACTGTCCGTCTGTTAGGATTACACGCGTAAACCATTTAACCTACTGTGATGAAATTTAATATGCCGATAGTTTTAACGCTAAGAAAGTGTATGGCTTCTTAGTAAAATTTGTTCCGGAGCATTGTCAATAGATGGCGCTGTACGCAATTAAAACGCGCAACTAAAATTTTCTCGACCATAACCAGGCGTCTAATCAGAAAGGATATACACAACTTCTTATCCCGAAAGCTTATAGATTCCATAGGGTCCATGATAAAATAATCGGGCTAAACCCAGGCGAACGGATCTGTGAATATAATTAGAAGCTTGTTTTGTATTTGTTATCGACTGAAAATAATGACAAATGTAATGCTTCTTATATTCTATATAAATAATAATGAATCGTCGAAATGTATGTACGCGCATAACTCAACAACGACTTCACGAAATTGAATAATTCTTTTTTTACTGAGTTCTTTATAACCAAGACCAGGTTTGTACGGGATTAACGCGAGAAAATTTTACTATGTACCTGGACGAATTAAAAAACGCTAGTTTAGAAAAAAAATAATAATAAAATACGGGTGAAATTTATGCATTAAATGACAATACTCAATATGTCACCAGAAGAATGACAAATTAAAAGAAAACTAATACATAATCAATATAATTTTGATAAGCTTGCGCATTCGTTAGTAACCCTGCCCCGCGTACCAAGAGTTGTGGGTTCGATCCCCACCCAGAACAAATATATTAGTGTTTGTTCTGTATCTGGGTGTTAATATCCAACATTTAAGTACATATTTGTAACACTACGTTGTTTCTGATATCCGTAACACAGGTGTTAAGCTATTTTCCTCGAAGTCAGATCAATGTATGTGATGTAGTCTGATATTTATTTACATTTTTTTATTTATTTATAAAAAAACACCACATCGAGGTCTCACTCCGGGACATGCTCCCCTTTTCAGTAAGGAACATTAAACACATCAGCAAACCCTAAGAACGCTAACTGACCTCATTCCGAGACAGTACTAAATTTCAAAAGAAATCTCTCAGAAAAGTTACAGCTTACCAGGTCCAAATGTTTAACCTGGACATAAATCAGTCAATGACTCAGTACTTTTCTTTATACAATGTCACTATTATAAGTGACAGAATACCTACGTAATACAAAAAGGAGCATAATACGTTGTGCTATGATTTCGCTCAAAGAGTTTCAGAAAATGTATTAAAATGAATGACTCATCATACCCTTTGAGAGATTAATGACTTTGACGAGCTAATGAGATATTGATTTAGCTAAAAGCACTAAGTCATGTCAAGTAATAGAAGTTATTTTACTGGCTTTTTCCCGCGGCTTTATGCTAACCAGTTTTATAATTACATGCATAACATCACGCCCATAATCCCCGAAGGGGTATAACTTGAAAGTGATAGTTATACCAAGTATTTTCTTTGGAAACTATTTAGCCAAAACCACACTGCACTTAAGCATAGTTTTCGCTACAAACTTATGTTGAGTAAATTTCTTAACACTAGTGTAATTGCCTCGTTGGTCTAGTGGTAGCATGCGCCGCCTAAGGACCAAGAGGTCCCGGGTTCAAATCCCGGGTCGGGCCAAAAATTTGTGGCTGGGTATTTCAATATCCAAATTACTCAGTAATAGCCCGGAGATAGGAAGTTGGCGGTTTAATCACCCCCGTGCCTCGGGAAGCACGTTAAGCCGTTGGTCCTGCGCCTGACCTCTCTCCGGTCATGTCGGATTGCCGTCTCACCGGACTATGAGAGTGAAGGAGTAGAGAGTGCACTTGTGTTAGCGCACACACTTGTGCACTATAATATCTCCTGCGCAGATGGCTAATCCTCGTTGAGATTGGCTGCCGTAACCGATATCGGTTAGGAGGACATTATTAATAAGAGTAAACATTCTAAATTGTATTATCTGTTTGTTGTGCTGCTGATTGTTGGTCAAGATGTATAATGTTCAGTAAAAGAACATCTTGTGAGCCGTACTGAATTCTTATTACCTGCGAGTATATGTGTTTTTTAGTAAATTATTTGCGAATATCATATACTGCAAGCCACATAGCTGCAAGCGCTACATCAAATTTCAACCAAGAGTTTTTAGATGCTTGGATTTGTGTTGCGTAACGCCAAAGAATTCAAGAGGTCCTCAACAAAATATATTTCCTAAATGGTATATAAATGGAATATCGAGTTTTGGGTATGTGATGGAAAATTGTGAAAACGTAACAACAAGCGGCTAGCTTATCGCCTACATAACTATAAACCCAAAACACCATACCATTTGCCCTTTACAAATCAAATCAATATTTATCTAAATGACTGACATCCGTATGAATCTCACTCACACACGCATAAACAAGGCTTTACGCTGTAGTATGACAGCGCGGAGTCCTTCTTTTTTTTCTAGTCCGTGGTTACAAATAAAACTGTACGCCTTCACTGCAACATAGCTATTAAACAAATATCATTTCTAATCTACAATACTTCGAAAGCCCAGCTTACCGCATCTCATCCATCCATTAAGCCAATGAAGTATGCATTCAGCAAACTAAGCTGTAATACTTCCCAATCCCTATAAAAGAGCTAGATATGAATGGCTGCCATTTGTCTCCATCTGTGACTCTTTTTAATCTTGTCTCGTGGCCGGAATTTCCTCCATCGCAAATATACACCTTATACAAAAGAATCAGAGTCCATTTCAACTTGGTAGTTGGAAGCCACGCGAAGGGTCCGTTGAGAAAAATCGTGTTGCGTCCACGTCACGTTTTGTCTTAGTTCTTGCTACTAGATTAGTTCTGTCCCCATGTGTAAAGAATAAAGGGGACTACATATAGCGGTTTCAAGTGAAGTAAAGTACATTGAGAGTGACAAGTCATTTTGAACTTTATTACTTACCTATATGAAGTTGTGTGTCTGTTAATGAAGTAAGGTACAGTCACGAGCAGTAATATGTATACACTGTCACATTTCAAACACTTCTATCACTCCATGCCCTTAACGTGAAACAAATGTTTACCCAGTTTTGACAAAGTTGAGTGATTTAGGAAAAATTGTTTCTCATGTATTTGTGAAATGGTAGAAGTTAAAATATATTTTGATAATGTGACAATTTATACATATTATTGCTAGTGACTGTACATAAAGTTATGAAGTTAATGAGTAAATGAGTAAAATACGAAAGATGCCTTAATTGTACTTAATTTACCGTATGTAAGTACTGAAAATTTATATGTAAGTAATCTAAGCTTTTGCCGGATATTATTCCACATAAAGGTATTAAGATGGATAAATATTTTTCAATAAATGCACCTAATTTTAGCTACTTCCAATAAGTACGCTATGACTAATTATCCATAGACATTATATGTCCCGTCACCAAATATTACATGTATTTAATGTGTAATATGAATAAATTAATGTTTAGCAGGCCATCATGTCATGCTAATAAAAACCAATAAACAATAATTAAGAGGCTTTATTTATCAACACGTGTACAATAAGTTGCAAAAGGTATTAATGCAAAAAACCTCCCTTAATATTTTATCACCAACAAACAACCCGAATTGAAGCTTCTGAAAATGTTTAATTAACATAAATCGGTAGCACAAAAAATGTGGAAACCTTTCATTTTCCATCGCAAATGTGTAAGCGCCTTTAAATCCTTTGTTATACAAAAGTAACTTATTCGGAGAAAGAGCTGATTGGTTCCCATTAACCTTACTTCGCGTTCATTTGTCTAGGCGTTTAGTTAAACGCCGTAAGCATTCGGGAGCACGAATATTTTATAACTTGTTTGTACCCGTCATTTCGTTGGCATATAATTCAGAATTCTGTTTGCAAAATAGAGCTTTACCGGGTCCTTCGGGAATCGTCCATTATATTTAGAATAAAGATAAAATATTTGTTTATCCTACTGACAGTCAGTTAGTTAACTTTTATTATTAAAACAGTGTCAATATGTAAGTAGTGGATGATGTATAGGCCCAAGGTAATGATGTTGAGGAATATATAAGCTGAATAAATAAAAATCATTTGTACATAGGTCTAGTCATGTTAAGTAAGATGATGTGTCGATATAATGATCAGCGCAGCTTCGCGTTTCAGCTGTGTTCCATTCCAAAACTTTGATGTGCTGTATCTTTGTCAAATTTCGTGTATTTCTGGTAAATAAATATTTTTATTTGTGGTAAATATTTTTTGATAATCTTACTAACGGACTATGCAGGGTCATTTGTAAAACATGAACACCCACGCAGGAGTAGATTACTGATATTATAAACAAAAAAATTGTTCTACGATTTTTCTTAAATAGACAAAAATAATCGAAGTTTCATACAAACTACATCAGCTGTTTGGTCATTTAGTATGGAAAGCGGTATTTTTTTCGATTTAGGAAAAGTCATATAACAAACGTTGCTGTTTATAACGTCAGTGATCTACTACTGCGAGGTTGTTGATGCTTTACAAATGACCCTGCATGTAGACTTTGCAGTTCCTGATTCCCATCTAAACTAACTCAGTTTTACTTTTATCCAAAAGTAGTCAAATCAGCATGCTGCTCCTTGGAATCTACCTAACCTGGGGATTAGAATACGTAGTAAAATGTATGAGTGTATCGTTAAATGCGTAATATTCACTATATTTAAACAATTGGCGTCACTTTGGCGAAACATATAAGTATATGAAGTATGGCAAAACATTCGTATTCGCCCTTTTAATTTATTTAACACGAAAAAAGAATCACATTACATTCAATTAAAATTAATGGGGATATAAGGACTTTTTAAGATTGTATTTAAATGTGATTGTGATTGTGTTCCTCGAATGCTTTAATTGTTTAAAACGAATGAATAACATTTACATGCATTAAATGACAAATATTTCTACTTCAACTTTTTTGGGTTTTAATGGCTTTTAAAATAAAATCTTTCAACACAGTTTTCATACACGTTTAAAAAATCAATTTATATTACTTTAATACTTCCAAGCAGTATCTTCGCGTCTATCCGTTGACAAAAAACACCCAAAATCCAAAAAGGCAACGCAGATTCCATTAAATGCTCGTTTATCTACATTTAATCAAAAATGTTTTTTAATTAGCTGGAATTGTAATAATTTGATATATTATATCAAAATCTAAACCACATAGCAATATAACGTATGAGATAACATATGAAAATATTTATCGTTAAGTAAATGTCTCTAGATCAAGAGATATTCATGAATTATTTTTAAATTTTAATTAAAATTCCAGGCCACAGGTGCGAAAAATATCTGACGCATTTAAATACCGAATTCAACATGTAATTAATAACAACCATTCTAAAACGGAGGAGCAATCCGAAAAAACAATGCCTTTTTTAATAAAACCACATTTTGAATTCACACAAAAGGTGTTACGTCACAACGGGGAACGTTACAATAAATTGTGGCCGAAATGTAATTCGACCAACGCGGCATAATGAATTGTCCCATGTTGGTCTGGGACTCCAGAAGGATGTGCCAACTGTGTTCCTTGTCTAGCATGTCGTAAAAGGCGACTAACGGTATATGGGGTTTTGGGAATGTGATTGTGTAGGCGACGAGCATTTTCGAATACGAATTGTCACTACGTTTTCACAATTTTTCATCTAACCCAGCCCAGTTTTATTTTTGGCTGAATGTAGTTAAAGGGGCCTGCTGACCCTTTGACTCTGCCTACCCCTTCGGGGATTGCAGGCTGGAAGTTATGTATGATAAAATGTAATTTGAATGTATTAGAGAAATCTCGTTACCACGCCGGT
Organism: Glyphodes perspectalis; assembly: GCA_951394215.1. Classification (NCBI taxonomy): domain Eukaryota; kingdom Metazoa; phylum Arthropoda; class Insecta; order Lepidoptera; family Crambidae; genus Glyphodes; species Glyphodes perspectalis. The sequence continues at coordinate 5,261,211 of OX596222.1, read as the reverse complement.
CGATTCAACTTATTCAAATATTTCGTTTATAATTCCCTTTTGACTTAATAATTTATTGGACACTTTCATACGTGGTTTCGCTTATGTAGGTAGATCGTGACCTGTCAATTGACCCGGGTAAATATGATCTTTCATAAAGTTGAAACTTTTGGGCACCAATTTTCATTACAATTGATTTAAATGCGTGAAAACGTTACAGACAGGCTTTCTCATTTATTTTATTGATAAGGATTTCGATTTGTGCTCTAATAAATAAATAAATAAATAATAAATATCTGACGACATCACATACATATCTGACTCCGAGGTAAGTAGCTTAAGCACTTGTGTTACGGATATCAGAATCAACAGTGGTATTACAAATATATAATTGGATATTAACACCTAGATACAGAACAACACGAGTATTGATCATGCGAATGTCTGTCCTGGGAGGGGATCGAACCCACAAGTCTTGGCGCATGGGGCAGGGTCACTACCGAATGCGCCATCGAGCCAGTCATGAACTATTGGGCATCTTTCTCTTCGATAGCTAAGGTTATGAGCCCAACTTTCGAGTCTTAAGTAAGGAACTAACACTTCTTAATCCCTATAAAAGGGATCTTTGTTATTAACTACACCGCTACCCGAACCTTTAGGAAAAACATCGCCAAAAAACTTAGAAAGGGGATAACCCTGGAAAAATAAGGAATTGGGAAGTGCGAAATGGAGAAGTGTTTTACATCGATACTTTCGTGGTACATCGATAAAACATAGCCAATATGTTCTTGGGTATATCCAAACATACATACATAACTTCACATAATCCCCGAAGGGGTAGGCAGAAGAGACAGCAGGCCTCTTTCGGGTGTATGAGATATTATTCTAAAATTTTAATAAAATCTATTCAATACTTTTTGTGTAAAAGAGTAACAAACATCCATCCATCCATACAAACTTTCGCGTTTATAATAATAGTGGCTATTATACTTAAATAACCCAAATAAAATTTTCATTAAATCTATGTAGTAATTTTTGCGTGAAACAGTAACAAATATCCATCCTTACAAACTTGGACCATCCATACAAAGAGCTTTTATACGAGACGTTAATACTCAAAGGGAAAAATAATTTATTTTTCTGTATCATCTTCTCTTGTGAAGTAAAATACGTTTTTTGTTAAACAATTGATTTGCAGCGAAAGCAAATTCTGTTAATGAAGATTCGGTTCTAATGATCTAAATTAATTAAGCAATAGCTTAAGACAGTGTTTCTCGAAATATGTGTTGTAAGCCCCTTGGGGTCTAACAGATTTAAATTACAATAAAACTGGCGACTAACAAAAATAATTTTGCATCTTTATCATCTTGAAGTTAAAACGCATAATTGTGGAAATTAAAATAGAAACACTCAACAATTGACTTAAATATAAAGGATTTTTTGAGTTTATTCACTTAAAATAAGTGTGTGGTTTATAAAATTATGGTTGAATGTCTCCTGCTCTCAAGGTCTTATTATCATCCAGTTTCTGAATTGAGATATATTTTTTGAGACCGTTTTCAAATCATCAACATTGAACCTTACTCCAAAGTTTACTTACCATTAATCATAAACAAATTGGGATGACAAGTGCTTAAGCCTTATTATTGCTTTTTCAAAATAGATTTGATCATAATAAACACCAACTTGATTAGCAGAAAGTTTATAATTACGGTTTTTATTTATGCAGTTTATAGCCCCAGTTTAACAATTTCTAATTTAATACTGCAACTGCACTTTCTATAATTACTGCTTCTCACTTGCAGACACTTGGAAAGTTAGTGACTTGCATTATATGTTGGGAAACTATGGCTTAGAATACTAATTAACGGAATAAATTTCTCTTTAATTTAATTAATTTTATTTAATGGGCATCCATTTGAAACTTTTGTCGCTATGTCCCGTAAATAGGAATTAATTACCTACTAATAATACGTGACATATTTACAATTGTAACTGTGCATGTTGGTATGTACTTACTTCCATGATGGCTTGTCATCAATTATGGAAAACAAGATTTTGCCGTAGATCCGCTCGCATATAATTCGGTCTATTACAATGATTCTATCTTATATCCGGCGTTCTAATTATCTAGAGATAAAAAGGAGGTCCTTTTTGAATTTTGAAAAATTGGTATTTAGAAATGTTGTCATTATCGCCAAGTCGATAAGGCGTGAAAACGACACAAAGACAGAACGGACAAAATTTCAGATCGAGCTTAGTTCCCGGGAACCTAAAAGAGTCTCATCATAATACAATTACAAAAAGTTCATCTTTCCTAATATTGAAAGAACCGAAACTGTCGATGGGTCATTCCAGCGATCCATATTTGCCAGTATAAAGCTGTATTAATGAGATTCACAATAAAACGAATTGCTAATCCGTATTGAATTGCTCCAAGTGACCTATTTAGATCGCTTATTTGTGTATTGTAGTAAATTAGGATAAAGCCTTGAATCTAGCTTGATTAAATGAGGCCTAAACATTCAATATGAACGGATTTAAATGCGCTGTTTACTCGAAACTAACGATGCGGGTCTGATATATTGAAAGATTATGCAGTTAAATCGTTATGTTGGATTGTTATGTAATTTTGGAAATGTTGTGTTGGTGGTTTTATTAAATAATAGGTACATAAATTTAATAGTGATGCTATGCTATTAATGAATAGCGGTATAATGTTCAGAAATGGCTCTGTGGCAAACCTACGACGCATCATTTATTTCAAGATAATTTTTACAATTCAGTTTTTTGGTTATGTCGATGGTTTTTTTCTGTGCCATGTTTTGGTCATCGTCAAGCAAACCGTAGAATCGAAATAAAATTAAATAAATATTAGAAAATATCTATCCGTTTGAACAATTTCATGAAACCGACTGCTCATTAAAAAAAACTAGAGCATTATAATATTAGCAAATTAGCCAAATTCACGCTCGGATGCAATAGCTTGCATCTGTTGCTGACCGCACGCAGGCGATGGCGCTGCGGTCGCAACATAATATGTTGGAGACGTTATGTTGGTGTCTGCGGCCACTAATGTTTAGGACGTGCGCATTTGCGGCAGACCACAGATGTGTTTTGTTGGATGTTGCACGGTAGTTTCTCGGGCAATTAACGTTTTGGTTAAGACGAAAATTCATTTATTTTATAGAATTTACTACTGCGATGGCTCTTTAGTATTTCCCATGACTACTATCATGTGCAATCATTATACTTCGTCGGTTTGGTAGTTATAACTTATAATAATTAATAAAATAGAGATACGTTTATGAAATATGTCTCAATAACATATCTGTTCTTTTTAACGTCGTTAGATAGCAGTCCATATTCTTTACAAACCCAGAAATATTTTGAGTTGAGTTAGATGAAAATGGTAAAAAAAATGTGATTAAATGGCTCGCTTATCGCCTACTCATTAACTTTATCATAATATGTTATATATTTAATTAAATGTAAGGATCAACATCAACTACGTGCATAATTAAATAAAATAGGCTCCGTAGGTTTTTTTTTATTTATGAAACCACCGTTTAATCTAAGCAGGGCAATATCATCTATTAATTAGTATAGAACGTTTATAATTTACCCACGCTAATAGGCACTGGGTATGCCGAACTAAATACCTGGTGCGGATTAACGTGGGATACATTGATTTATGGGGCGACAACGATGGAGGTTTCCACTCACGCGATAGTGTATTTTTGGCAAAACCTACACATAAAGTAAATTTAACGATCTATTGGATATTCCTTTTATTTTAGAAACGTGTACGTTTAAACTTTCATGAAGTTTTGTTTTTAAGTAGAGTGCTACAGATTTAACGTCTAAGGACTGATAATTAATCAGTAAAAGAAAATTTGTTTTTTTAATATCTTTTTCAACTATTTTGTACATAAAATAACCAAGGAACTATTTTTACCTACCTTTTGTTTTTTATTTCCTATATCGCCGATGAAGTGACAATATCTAACTATTTTTTTTAAGAAATAGTCTTTTTTAATGCAATAGCCTTATAATTCAATTTCACCTGGACTTTTATTTTTTATTAAATAATAAAGAAATCCTGTAAACATTACATTAAAAGTTTTATAAAAGTCCAATGATCAAAACCTACAAATTTGGTAGTTTTTTCATTCTCCTATAAAATAAGCATATCTACAGTTAGGAGATATTGTCACTTCATCGTCGATATAATTTTTACTCTAACCACAAAATGATTTAACAACTTTGTTTTCAATTGAATGAGTATTTAAATAAAATATATGCAGGTTAAAGTGTATTAGGCTTTTTTAAAATTTAAGACAATTATGTTTTAGGGCAATTTCATAAATACAGGCTAATCTTTATCGACACAAAGGTTAAAAGTAAAGTTAGGACAAATTTTAAGTCAAGCCTAAAATTAATATAAATGCTTTCAAAAAAGTTGCACTATTAGACATAAGTTTTTACTATAAAAAGTTTATATAATAAACCTATCATTTTGAGACAAATTGTAAAAGAAAAATACCAGGCTTGATGTAACATGCTTAAGGTCACGTAAAACGAGTTATAATATTTTCAAAACATCTGGAGCAAGTTGCAACACGAACGACAACACAATATTGACGAAGTTTGCTGCGGATGCGACCCACATAGAGACGTCGGGTGCGGTCACAACATATGTTGGAGACGTTATGTTGTTTTGTGGTCGAATGCTTTGGACGCGCCATGTTTTACTACAGGTGGGTATTGCTTTTGTAATGTATTCCACTCTGGATTAAGTCTATTTGTTGCAGATATAAAGTTCTGCCTTATGTAAAAAAATAATTTGACAGCCATGGCTGTTTTCGACAAAAATTAGCTTATTTTTTTATTACAAGCTAAAGCAAACATCAGTACTGTGCTGTGTTATTACAATTCCCCTAAGCAGGTTTCACATAAAAAAACTAATAAATACTAGTCTATTTTGGCTGCTTATCTTAACTTACAACTAAGATTAGTATTACCGAATTTTGTCATTTTAGGATAAATATTGCACTCTTACTCAATAAATTATTAACACTCAATAAATTTCGCTTTCTCTCTTGTCACTTCATTTCTAATCCATTTTATACGATTTTCCGTGTATACCTATACTAATATTATATTAATCTCTTTTTTAAGATACGTTAAAGAACAGCAAAATATTTTAAATTTTAATTGCAGTGTTGCATTACGCAGTTGCGGGTATAAAACGGAAATGTCATTCGTTCAAACAGCGCATTACTTCAAACTTACATAAGTTATTATGTAGTACTTAGGTAATAAGTAAGCATGTTGTTACTACAAAAAAAAAATTAAAAGAATAGAACAGTAAATCGCATTTCTCACAACACTTTTTAAGTCATCTTTTGGTCAAAAGCATCTATTTATCATCTTCCTAGCGTTATGTCCCGTGCTTAGACGGGGTCCGCTTAGACCATGATCCAGGATTTAGCGAGTCTGGTAATTACATTGAAGCGACTGCCGATCTGACCTTCGTAACCCTAAGATAGGGGAACCAGACAATTTTTGGATCATGATTCCAAATCCAAAGTTGTTTGACTTTGCAGGTTTCATCACGATGTTTTCCTTCACCGTCGAGCTAGTGGTATAAATACGTCATAGATTTGAAAAATCCAGAGTTACGTGCCCGGGTTTGAACCCGCACTCCTCGGCTAAGAGGCGCGTGTCCTTACCATTGAGCTACCACCGCTTATTAGTCATAAGCATCTATTGCAATCCGTTATTTTCAAGTATTTTGCCCTCCTTGTGGTTGGAGAACAAGGTAATGTTTATACCATTCCAGCTTAAATTTTATAAATACTAACATACATACACAACATGACGCCCGCAATCTCCGAAGGGCCCCGAAAGGGACAACAAGCCCCCCTTGACCACATTTAGCCAGAAATAAAACCGGGCTGAGATAGATAATAATAATAATAAATAATAAATTCTCAAGACTGACACATCAATTCCCTAGTCCCAAACTAAGCTTATGCTTGTGTTATAGATACTAGGTGAACGGATAGACATACTTAAATACGTTTATAAACATCCATAACTCGAGTACAAATGCCCATGTTCATCACACGAAACATTTTCCCCTAGCGGGATTCGAACCCGCGACCCTCGGTTTCGTGGCCAGGGTCTCTGACCACTCGACCATCGGGCCAGGCCAGATGGAAAGGAAATTTTTAAAAAGTAGTGACAAATGCCTAGCTTTTTGCCTACACAATCACATACCCAAAACCCGATATACCATTAGTAGCCTTTTACGACATGCTAGGCAAGAAACACAGTTGGCAAGAACACATTGAAGACATTCAGAAATAGGTGCGATTAATTGCACAAAATAATTACGAAACTGCCTTCTTACGACTTCTTTGGAAGTAGTTTTGTAGGTGCTTAGTACAGATGTGGAAGATCCCAATTCATTACCGGTGGAGTCAGTTTACGGGCCATTCACTAAATTGGTATGGTCTAGATATCTTTAGTTGCTACACACAGTTGACGGATGAGTTTTGGTACGTCCTGATACAAGTTTACGTTTCTTCGTGGCTGAAACATAGCTTTAAGATATTTATCACTAGCCGTGTCAGCTGTTTCACCCGCGTTTATGGTTATTATATATATAGCCTTCCACGATAAATGGGCTATCCAACACTGAAATATTTTTTCGAATTGGGCCAACTCGCCCGCTAATCTCAGGAACTACTGTTCCTGAAATTACCGCGTTCAAACCAACTAACTCTTCAGCTTTATATTATTAGTATTAGTACTTATATAGATTCTAGGCATTGATTTTTACGATTTGTCAAATTTTAATCTGTGTAAGATTATGCGTAAAAGAAAGCATATACCTACCTAACACTATGGATGTTAAGTTGGACTGTTCGTAATTAAACCAGCTTTTTCCCGTGTTCTGCGTGACAGTCTTTAAAGATTCTATTGTACACCCCTTCATCATGTAAGATTCATATTTTTGTCTATTTTAACAAATATAATTCGTCTTTTATTAGGTTTCAAACGTTTGGCGTTGAAAATTTCATTATAATCGGATAAACGCTTTGAGTGTGAAAACGTAACAAAGAATTACTTTTGTGTTATTAATTTAATTAAATAGGAATTTGTAAGATTTCACTATCTTGTACCTATAAAATTTTGAAGCTAGTTATTAGAGCTTGTATGAAAAGGATCATGAATGTTGAAGAGGCGAGTGAGGTGTGTAAGGATCGTGCCATATGGCGTTCGGTTCTCTCTGCCTACCCCGATAGGGAAGTGGCGTGAAGTTAGTTAGTTAGTTTTTGGTTTTTTTGGGACCCAAACATATTGAACCAACTGTATCCCTTGCCTAGCATCAGTCCCGTCTTTCCCACTGGCATTTTGGGCACGTGCCTAGGACCCTCACGATCTAGGGGGCCCCCTAGTTCTAGATTGCTAATGGATCATCGATATTTATTAGGCACAAACATATTAATTTACAAATGTGCCCAGAGCCTCCATTAGGTTAAAGAAGGCTCTGCCTAGCACGTTGTAACAGGCGACTAATGTTGTATTGGATATTGAGATTGTGATGATGTAGGCGATGATCTAGGTAATACATACATACATACATACATAACATCACGCCCATTATCCCCGAAGGGGTAGGCAGAGTCAAAGGGGCAGCATGCCCCTTCAACCACATTCAGCCAAAAATAAAGCCGGGCTGGGTTAGATGGAAAATTGTGAAAAAGCAGCGACAAGCGGCTAACCAGTCGCCTACATAATCACACACCTAAATCCCGATATACTTACCATTAGTCGCCTTTTACGACATGCTAGGCAAGAACCACAGTTGGCATATTCTTTTTAAGTCCCAGACCAACATGGGACAGTGGGCTGGGTTGAATGGAAAGCTGTAAAAACCTGACCTGACCAGATTGGTCGTGTATTAAAAGAAGGTGATGTTAGGAGTCATTAAAACCGTAGAGCTTGTATGAAAAGGATTATGAATGTAGAAGAGTTCGGTTCTCTCTGCCTACCCCGCTAGGGAAGTGGCGTGAAGTTTAGTTAGTTAGTTCTGTAAAAAGGATATATATATATCTAGGTAATGATGTATTTATATATATATATATTTTTTTTTTTTCTCCTGAATGACACACCAATTTCCTAATCCCAAACTAAGCTTGTGCTTATGCTATGTACACTAGGTAAACGGATAGACATACTTAAACATGTTTATAAACATTCATGACTCGAGTACAAATGCCCATGTTCATCACACGAAACATTTGCCCCTACAGGAATTTGTACCCGCGACCCTTAGTTTCGTGGCCAGAGTCTGACCAACGGGCCAGTCAAATATATATTTAAGTAACCGATTTCCACTTATAATCTTCCTAAATCTGAATACCTTAGGCAGGTTGCCCTATTCGAAAGATTAGTTGCGGTTTCATATTTCCGCTATGACGGATCGACACCGATGATGGATGGAAATTCTATCAATACTAAAACCAAACGCCTGAACAAGTTCAAGACGAAAAATAGATACACAATAGGGCAAGGTCTAGGTGGCGTATTGGTGAGATTGATGAGACGTTAAGCAACGTCTTTTGTTGTCTGGATATAGATGGGTGTTCACTTATTTGGTGTATTGATTCACTTTTCACTATTAGTTCACTTCTTTGATCGATAGGGCTAGTTGGTCGAGTAGGCAGAGACCCTGGCCACAAAACCAGGGGTCGTGGGTTCGAATCCCGCTAGGGGCAAATGTTTCGTGTGATGAACGTGGACATTTGTACTCGAGTCACGGACGTTTGTAAATATATTTAAGTATCCGTTTACCTAGTATCCATAGCACAAGCATAAGCTTAATTCGAAACTAGGGAATTGGTGTGTCAGTCTAAAGCATTTTTTTTATTTATTAATAGCAGGCTGAGAGGTTCTAAGTTGAGATGAATCAGGCCAAAATTTGTTACTGGTGGTGTGTTTCAATATTGTATAAGTAGTATTATAGTATTTAGTATTGAATATCAGTACGAGCCCTTAATCAAGCAAGTTGAAGATGAAGAAGTAATAGAAGTTCAAACCTATTGAGCTATTGTTTCTGCGCCTGATCGTTTACCGGTCATGTCCGGTTGCCGTCTCACCGGACTGTAAGAGTGATAGAAGATATTGTGCACTCGTATGTGCAGACGTTTATATACTTTAATATCTCCTGCGTAGTCACGGTAGCCAAGAGATGAGAGATTTGCTATCAAGACTGACCGTTAGAAGGATATTATGAATGGGAATTCTAAACTCTCACACAGAATACTCAAACTGCCGCAGAAACAATAGCTCACTATTGTTTCTGCGCCTGATCGTTTACCGGTCATGTCCGGTTGCCGTCTCACCGGACTGTAAGAGTGATAGAAGATATTGTGCACTCGTATGTGCAGACGTTTATATACTTTAATATCTCCTGCGTAGTCACGGTAGCCAAGAGATGAGAGATTTGCTAGCAAGACTGACCGTTAGAAGGATATTATGAATGGGAATTCTAAACTCTCACACAGAATACTCAAACTGCAAATTTTAAAGGCATTTTAAACTATTAGTCCGGGTAGTTGCAACTCCGCTATTCAGTTCATCCATCTTCCCAAACTTTCCCATACTATACTATGATGCTAGTAGAATTCCAAACTCTAATATATCAGGTTACCTTCATGCTACCTTACATCGCTTTATCGTTACTCGAATAAAGTTTTGAAGACTGAAATCGAGTATCGATCCGCTCGAACTCAAACCATTTAACAGCAGCCTTTATTATTCCATCTTAGGCCTCCTGTTTCTATAATGGTATCATCCAAACTTACCTACGTTCAAAATTGTTACGGTAATTTGAAATAAGTTACAATCAATGAGGGTTTTTTGAATTAAAACATCAGATAGATGGCGTAACTGTGACGTACGGTCTTGTCACCCTCCTCATTGGTAGGTTTCAGAACAATCTGACATGCTGTCAACAAAGAGCCAATAGTGACAGTGATAAGACCACGAGACTCCCTCGTGCCATCTGGCGGTTTTTGTATTTTTGAAAACCCTCATTGCAAAGATTTGACTAGATACATACCTTTTTATATTAAGTATAAAAGCGGTTGGATAGTAAGCGGTCGTCATAGCCCGGAGACATTTGTAAACATCAGAGATACATCATATGTTCACAACCATCCTTGCAAGGAAATGCATACATACGACCATGCCCGCTATCCATGAAGGCATGAGCAGAGTCTAAGGAACAATAAGTTTCCTAAACCACATTTAGCCAAAAACAAAATTGAGTTTAATACGATGCAAACTAGTCAAAAAGTACCTGACCAGCGTGTCTACACTACCATAAACCCAAGACCAAATACAGAGCTAGTCGCCTTTTACGTCATGCTAGACAAGGAACGCAGTTGATCTGTTGGGCTTCATACCAACATGATACAATAAATAAATTAATATTTACTAGCTTCTGCCCGTGGCTTTGCTCTCCTATATTTTATTCGGGTATATAAGCTATATTATTGTAAAGTTTCATTAAAATCCATTCAGTAGTTTTTGCGTGAAAAGATAACAAACATCAATACATCCTTACAAACTTTCGCGTTTATAATATTAGTAGGATAGTAGGATTATTAAACTAATGGTTAAGAGGCAATACAACATCTTACATGCTTGCAATCAGCATCTTCCTAGCGCTGTCCCGTGCTTAGACGGGGTCCGCTTAGACCATGATTAAGGATTTAGCGAGTCTGGTAATTACATTGAAGCGACTGCCATAGGGACACTAGACAATTATTGGATGATGGTTACAAATCCATAGTTGTTTGTATTTGCAGATTCCATCACGATGTTTTCCTTTACCGAGCTAGTGGTATATATACGCGCATAGATTTGAAAAATCCAGAGGTACGTCCCCGGGTTTGAACCCGCACTCCTCGGTTAAGAGGTGCAAATCCTTACGATTGAGCAAACACCGCTCTTGAGGTACTCTATCTTACATGCGTACAATATCTCACACTAATAAGAGCGCGATAAAAAGAGGTCAGTATTCTATCATCAGTGTATTAGAAAATTGTGCAACCATAAAGAAAATAAAAAATAAAAACCCTCAGCTATAAATACGTGGGACATTAGATGAGTCTTTTTTTCATAAAATGCGCCGCCTTTGATAACGACCATTCCATTCATTGTGGCCCTAGTTTATTCTCATCGAACAATTAACCTGGGTGCGAACTGTTCTGCACTTAAATTTTATATCGCGTCACAAACAAATAAAGAGATTTGCGATGTGAATAAAAAGGTATATATTTACACTATATTATGATTTCTGTTTATATATTAATTTAATATGCACTAATTCTATCGGTCATCTACTCTGAGTAGGATCTCATTTCGCATACATATTGTATTTGATAGGGATAAAATAAGATTTAAAATTTAAAATTACCTATATTTGCCACTGACTTACAAAGAGAAAACTTGAATGTCATTTACCTCGAATTGAGATGAACCGTAAAAAACATAAAATGTATTACATGTCGCGTAATATCTCTACTGTTTAAAAATTGTACTGATTAGTAAATATATCTATAGTATAATAAGCCTTTATAAGAAAGGCTTATAGAAGATTTTTTAAGTGACAAATATTTGTAATTGCTATTATACATATTAACTTTTTTTAGTTTTGTATAGCTTAGTAGCTTAAGAATATGATAATTGTTAATGATACTTATTGTAAATTTGGCGATGAAAAGAGTAACTATCGAGTTTCTTGCCGGTTCTTCTCGGTAGAAGCTACTTTCCGAATCCGGTGGTAAATTTTTATTTTTATTTGTATGTACTGACGATTTATAAGTGCTTATTTGAGCCTACGTAAATAAAGATAATTTCATTTCATTTCATTTCATTTCATTATCAAACAGTACCTACACTTTTCAAAATTCGACACATTTTTTGCCATCAGCCTAATATATTTTACTTTCTCCGCCATCCCTATTCAACCGTCCAATTAATTTTATTCCCCGATTGAATTTGAGCCAATAGCGTCGCAACAAATCCATGAAAATATATTTACAGTTTTCCAATTTGTCACGCGTATCGCCTGTTACGTGTTTCATTAAACTTTCATGGCCTGTCGTCGGTTCCGAATACATGGCCTTTGAATAGGCTAACGTGATTATTTTAGCGATTTTACGCTGCATCATGTTATCTATTCAAATCAATTCGGACGTAATCGATTCTGACAGACTGTGCTTTGTGGTTAAGAATGAATGAATCATGTGTAATATTTGGTATAATCCTTTTATATTTCGTTCTACCTAAGTCCTGCTCCCTGACTAATATTATAAATGTGAAAGTAACTTTCAAACGTCTGTAACAGACAGACAAAGTGACTTCATGAAGACTCACACCTAGAAAGACGAATTCGATGAAATTGGCACGCTAAAAGTTTTAGCCCCAAAAAATATACACGTAGGGCGTAGGCTCATTTTTATCGCAATAAATTTACAGATACAGATCACACCGTAGTCCCTATAACAGACCGAATGTCACATTACTACCTATAGTAATATAGTCTAAGCAAGAAGAAAGATCTAGTAAAGAAAGGCATATGCATGTATAACATCACGCCCATAATCCCCGAAGGAGTAGGCAGAGTCACATAGGCAGCAGCCCCCTTTAACCACATACAGCCAAAAATAAAATTGACATAATAATGACATGTGGCTAGCTCGTCGCCTACACAATCATATACCCAAAACCCCATATACCATTAGTCGGCTTTTACGACATGCTAGGCAAGAAACACAGTAAGCACATTCTTTTTAAGTCCCAGACCAATATGGGACTAAAGCTAAATAAAGGTAGTTGGTAATTTTTTGAAGATTGTCAACTTTATAAGTGTAGTACTGTCATTGTGCTAGAAAGGGACTACGGGACATTATACTAGGAAGATGATGATGTTAGAAAGAGACAGTTCACATACTTCTTTTTCACACACACTGGAAAGTAAAACTCATTTATAACGACGTGACGTTTGCGGCACTTTTTATCCTGTCCCTATTCGATTAGTTTACCTGGATATTTTTAGAATGGAATCGGTTTCGTTTAGTACTTCGTAGCTTTATTTTCATTGCTTTCGAGTTTCATGTTAGCTGTTTTAATTATCTTTCTCAAACTTGTTAAGACACTTCTGATGTTACAAATGTTTAGAGGCTACAGTGACTGCTTACCAACAGATGGGCTGTACACTTCTGTGCTTAAGTTGCTTTGCTTAAGTATAAAATGGCAAATAGTAAAATAAGCAATTAGGTACTTTTTCTATTTAAAAATCTGTAATATAACAAGTTACACGTTTGCTCACGTTAGCTATGCCATTGCGTTTCACTACAATGAGGGTTTTTTTAAAATACAATATCCGCTAGGTGGCACGAGTGAGTCTCGTGGTCTTATCACTGTAACTATTGGCTCATTGTTGACAGCATGTCAGTTAGTTCTGACAAGTAACCAATGAGGAGGGTGACAAGACCGCACGTCACAGTTACGCCATCTTTTGAATGTTTTAATTTAAAAACCCCTCATTTAAAAATAACGCCACAAATCCAGTCAATATTATTTTTGGCCAATAAAGTTTAAGGAGTTTCTGCTCTATTATTATATTTTTTTATCAAGCTAATACAATGTCTGATTTCACCGAAAGTACATCGCACTTATCAATAATATGTTTACATCATTAGAATTAATATATTAATAATTCATTTAGTAATCTTGGCCGACTATGTTATCATGTTTGCCGGCCGAATGTTTAATGTACTAAGATTATTATTCATTGCTCCATTTATGTTATTGACAATACGTTTGCACTAGTTGTCACGAATAAATTATTATTTAGGTGTTGCCGTGGTTTTACTTATGTCGATCGAAATCTGTATTTTTTTTAAATAATTATACCTTTATATGCATTTTTGAGTATCAAATATTGTATTGTACATACGTGCATAGGCAGAGTCCAATAAGTAGAAGTAGATATTTATAGTACTCCTTTAATAACTTTGAGTAAAAAATAAAATTTAACAGAGTTAGATGAAACATTGTGCAAAAGTAGTGGCAGTTGCTGAACAAGTAGTGACAAATTAAAAATAATTCAAGACGTAAATAACAATAATAATAATAAAATACTTAATTTTTTACAGCTTGAATCCGATTCTGATAATACATAACACACAGCTTTACCTTCATTCTTACTTGGCCAAAAGCCCGCAATAATGAAAATTACCCCTTACTTAGGGAGAATATATAACCGTACATAAACAAAAAATAATAATTTTTTAATGTGTATCCATAATACAGTATACAGTTTTCGTTGTGGAATACAATATTACACATAAAAGAATTACAAGGCTGTTATAGATTGCGACAAAATGAAGTTTGAAAATAGGTGACCCTATTAAATTATTTTTTAGTCAAAGTCAAAGTCAAAATATTCTTTATTTATATAGGTTTCAAAGAAACACTTATAAATCGTCAAAAACAGTTCAAAGAGATAATTATGATTCTACCACCGGTTCGGAATGTTGCATCTTCGCTTCGCATTGTCGCATCACCAAGTCACTTTTTCACTATTTGTCTTTAAATGACAAATAGTGAAAAAGTGACTTGGAGATATGGAGCTTGTCACATATTTGACCATTTCATAATTCTTAATTTAACACAATTCGATTTCATTATTGGCTTCAAATGATTAAAGAAGCATACCGCTCTTTGGTCTCTGCCTACTCCTTCGACGATTTCGGACGTGATCCATAGTGTTTACACAACAAAATAAAAACACAATCCCAATCCCAATCCTTTAAGCTACAGCTTAAAAACTTCGGAACATATATTAAAACGTTCAGTACTGCCATGTATGAAATACAATATGGAAATCAAGGATTTAATGTACTTATGTAAATATTACTTTCCTTGATTTTTATCTTGTTTTTTCTGAGAAACGATGTGTCGTTTCACATGTCATAACACGACGAATTATGATGTTAGAGACAAGTAAGTGTAAAATATCCGGATAAATCCTACTAATATTATAAACGCGAAAGTTTGTATATACGGATGGATGTTTGTTACTCTTTCACGCAAAAACTACTGAATGGATTTTAATGAAACTTTACAATAATATAGCTTACACATCCGAATAACATAGCGGCTATGTTTTATCGATGTACCATGCGGGCAAAGCCGCGGGCAGAAGCTAGTGTTACGTAGAAGGTAGACTAAATACTCGTAGCATCGAGTCCCGTGCTTAGACGGGGTCCGCTTAGACCATGATCTAGGATTTAGCGAGTCTGGTAATTAGATTGAAGCGACTGCCGATCTGACCTTCGTAACCCTAAGACAGACTAACCAGACAATTTTTGGATCATGGTTACAAATCCAAAGTTGTTTGAATTTGAAGGTTTCATCACGATGTTTTCCCTCACCACCGAGCTAGTGGTATAAATACGTACATAGATTTAAAAAAAATTTAAGGTACGTGCTCGGTTATGAGGCGCGTGTCCTTACCATTGAGCTACCACCGCTCATACACGTAACATATAGGTAAGCGAATGGTGTATTGGGTGTTAGGTTTTCTGATTATATAGGCGAAGAAGAAAAAGCAACATATCACAACTTTTTTTAATTTTCCATCTAACCCACCTATTTGTATGATAGCGTAGGCGATGAGCTAGCCACTTGACGCATTTTCACAATTTTTCATCTAGCTCAGCCAAGTTTTATTTTTGGCTGAATGTGGTTAAAGGGGCTACCTGCCCCTTTGAGAGTTAAAGCTAAAGCCTGCTCCCTAAGGGCCCGATGTAATTGTATGTTATTAATAATATAACAGGTGGATTATATATAATTTAAATTTGATCTTAATGTCGTATAGGTGCAGCAAGCTACTCATTTTTAGACTCTGCGTACCACTTCGAGGTGAGCGGGCGTCATGGAATTTATTTAAAGCATTACAGTACATATTTACTGATAAAAAAACTAAACAATTTCAAAAGCATATATAACACTTAAGATACAGTTTAAGGGATGTAACATCAAAATGTTTTCAAATAGGATGGATATTAGGATCTGTTCCAGGCCAGATAAAAAGTTGTTCTAGATTTAGGATAGAACTAACTAACTAAACTTCACGCCACTTCCCTAACGGGGTAGGCAGAGAGAACCAAACGCCATATAGCACGATCCTTACACACCTCACTCGCCTCTTCAACATTCATAATCCTTTTCATACAAGCTCTACAGTTTTTATGACTCCTAACATCACCTTCTGTTAATACACGACCAATCTGGTCGTGGTAGGTGAACCTAGGCCTTCCGCGGCTCCTACATCCTTCCACATTCGCATTGTATATCTGTTTAGTCAATCTTTCGTCATCCATTCTTTCCACATGTCCGAACCACCGGAGCATGCCTCTTCTTACCTTGACTCCGACGCTGTCCTTCAGACCGACTCTCTTTCTTACATCATCATTATTAAGGATTGACAGACTAGAAAGTGAATACCTCATATTTAATACGAAAAGGATGAGTACATTAGAAAATCAAGGCATTGTACTTTGTCATTGCACCTATTTCTTATCTTACAACAAATAAAGTGTCAGACAGGCTTATATTTAAATTCAAACTTAATTAAATAGGACTGGCCTGCCATTATCTAAATTGGTGACGCTTCTGACAATGAATATGAAAATCTCAAACGCAGTCTTTGGGATTTTCATAAAATGAAAGGATTTCGCCGTCAATCAATAAAAACCCCTTTTTGTTTTAACGGACAAGGATTTTCTTGATTCTAGTAACTATTTGACTATAACAATTTGAAAAGTGCTAATTAAATATACATTTATGATTATATATAGGTACCTAAAAATACTTGATATGTATTGACTCTTTATAATCACTAGCGACCCGGCCAGGCTTAGCACGGTAAACATAAAACAATTTAATAATAAATAAATATCAGACTACATCACATACATTGATCTGACTCCAAGGTAAGTAGCTTAAGCACTTGTGTTACGAATATCAGAAACAGTGGTAATACAAATATATACTTCAATATTGGATATTAACACCCAGACACAGAACAAAGATAAGTATTCATCATACGAATAAGTATTTGTCCTGGGTGGGGATCGAACCCACAACTCTTGACGCATGGGGCAGGGTCACTACCGAATGGGCCATCGAGCTTGTCAAATAATATGAAATTATACATGTTATATTATAAGCCTTTGTCTTGAATCACTCGATCTATTGGTAAAAATCGCATCAACATCCCTTGCATAGTTCAAAAGATCTTAGAGTAAGCGAACAGAGAGAAAAAGTCTAGGATATCTTTCAGATGCCCAAACACGTCCTAATAGCTTAGAAGCGAGTAAGGAGCGATCGTACTCAATTTGTATGACAAGCGAACAGACAAAAGCGGCGACTTTGTATTATACTATGTAAAGATTTAAATGAATATTATTTAATATAGTTTATCACCTACATACAAACATACATAATTCTCGTCAAGTTATCAATGTCCTGTAATGGTCTGGGACTTAAAAAGAATGTGCCAACTGTGTTTCTTGCCCAGCATGTCGTAGAAGGCGACTAATGGTATATCGGATTTTGGGTATGTGATTGTGTAGGCGACGAGCTAGCCACTTGTCACTATTTTTTCGCAATTTTCTATCTAACCCTGCCCATTTTTTGGCTGAATGTGGTTAAAGGGGCCTGCTGTGCCTTTGACTCTGCCTACCCCTTCGGGGATTATGGGCGTGATGTTATGTTACGTGTTTTATGTTAAGTTATCAATACCATATAATTTATAAAGTTTTTTAGATATTATTGATCACCTAAACAATTTCCACGATAACCTATGATTACGACTCTGTTTTCTGTCTGTCAATAGGCTAGTCTCATAAACCGTGAAAGGTACGAAGTTAAATTTTTTACAACTTTATTTTTTACTAGCTGTGCCAGCGGTGTCACCTGCATTTATGGTTAATATTATAAAGACTATTTCCGTCATACATGATCTCTATGTAACTTTAACCATTAAGGCTGCACGCGCGACGTAAGCTTAAATAATGGAGTAACTTCTCCCGTTTTCCCAACATTTCCCTTCACTACTCTGCTCCTATTGATTGTAGCGTGATGAAAAGTATACTATAACCTGCCCAGGAGTATGAAGAATAATTGTACCAAGTTTCGTTAAAATCCGTCGAGTAGTTTTTGTTTCTATAAGGAACATACAGACAGACATACAGACAGACAGACAGACAAAAATTTTACTGATTGCATTTTTGGCATCAGTATCGATCACTAATCACCCCCTGATAGTTATTTTGAAAATATATTTCATGTACAGAATTGACCTCTCTACAGATTTATTATAAGTATAGATTATTATAAAAAGTTATATTAAATAATTAAAGGCGTATTTGAGTAACGTTTTTGAAAGATCTTAAATATTTTACAATTGTACGTCACCCTTCGTTTGCGGATTTATCCCGCATTACAATTGTTTTCTATGAAAATGCACTACGGCTAAGATGCATAAAGTTCTAATGTATAATTTTAATTTGTATCCTTTTTTGTCTCGAAAATTTTCCGAATTGTCTCAAATAAATGTTGACCCAATGTCCAAACAAAATTCCTCTTTTCTAAAAATAAAAGCAATTAAATAAATATTACTTACTAAAATTTTCAAACCTTTTTGACAAAAAGCCGTGGATTTATTTTTGTAACGGTCTTTACTTAATTGAAGGCAATACATGAAATATATATTTTTTTATTGAACCTAAATAACACCAAAGCGTTTTGTATTGGTGCACCTGATATTTTTATTTATTTGCCAAGTGCCACATTCGTTTCCACTCGAACGCCTATTTACAAAGGAATAAAACATCGCTTCCCCATTTTATGACCTCGTAAAACTGGAAAGAACGGCCCAAAATGTGTTGCCAACTAAAACACATCTCTATACAAACAGAATGAATAATAAAATAATATACGCGTGAACTACTTAACTAGTGGGTTAATATTAAATTTACCTGGAAACCTCGCAAACTCGCGTAAAACTTTTTCATCAAAGTTTCCCACAACACTTCAAATACACACACCGGAACGACGATCGACCGTTTCGAGGATCGAACGTTCCTAATTCAACTTCACTCTACTTTATACTAGTGTTCGAAATTTGAAAATGTCCCGAAGTTTCTGGGCGGGCGGTTCAACTGGTGGGCGATCCAACCGACGTCTCACTGAGTACTGACGGTGCCGCGCGAATCCCGCCCTATGGCCGATGCAAGTTCGTTCGAAATTCGACTCGTGGTACCGTGTATTATTTTTCTTTAGCATTCAGGCAATTTAAAAATACATTATTGGTCGATGATAAAAATAAACAATACTGTAGAACACGAAATTTGAAATGCGAACGTTTCTTTAGCTAAGCACTAATTGCAATATTCAGTGTTTGTACTAACAACGATGAAACATTTTCATGTGCATTTTGACAGCGATTTTTATCGCTTTGTTTTTATTTGTGTCATCGCTTTGTTTTTTGGTCCAAATAGGTTTTTAATAAAATTCTAATTAATCATAAGCGCCTTTACTAAGAGCTATCTCATGTGAAAATAAATCAAATTGTGTAGGCCCCCTTATTTTCTGCAACCGGTAAGCACTCTATCTATTCTAATAGTTTGTCTATATGAACTTTATTTATATTTGTTCATAGTAATTATTTATTTATTACTGAGACTTACAAGATTGTTTAAATTAGTGCATTATATTGGTGCATATATTTATACACGCAACTTAAAATTTATTCTTATGTAAAGTGTAAAAACAGGATTAGGTATTTAAAAACAATTTAAGAATACACATATCCTTTTAGAAGTTTATCAGACTCAAATATAAGATCTATAAAGAAAACTGTCTTTTGTCTTAATTAATCTTATACAGAAATATAGCATATCATATCTATAATAATCTATAACAATAGTAATTATATAATAATTAGATCAGTAACGTACGTATCACTAGTTGAAATAAAATTATTATCAATACCATCTAACACTATGTTAATATGGATTTAACACCATATGGTTAAATTACGGATGCTTTTAATATCTCTACATAAATATACATAATAAGCCATGTCTTACATTTATGGCATGACACATCAGCCATACAATGTATTTTGACGTCAACTAGATGTTATCTATGGTTGGGACGTACAACTGGCCGTGTCACAAGCCCTTATCGTCTATGGAACATGGAACGTTTTTAAAAATAATAGTAACTATAACATTATTGACTGAACAAACGTTCGCTATCTTTGCGTTTATTTCGATTCGTTACTTATAGATAGATAGTTGGTTGAATAAACAGGAGAGTTTCCGACAAATGTTTACTTATTATTTATTGACGAATACTCATAGAGGTTGTTGGATTATGGAATTATTTTTAAAATAGTTCAAATAACGATAATATTATTTGCTCACGAGATTTGACGTACTTTGTTATTATTGTTGTATTCGTTATTTTTAGGCTATAATTATACATATTTGACAGCCCTGTTTCCGTAATAGTTCCGACTTAAAAAGGAAGGGGCGCGGTTTAACCCTGGCAACACTAATTGAATAATATGCTATACATATAGTTGGGAGACATATACCCGCTGAATCGTATTTGTATACCTTTGGTGATGCTGATTTATATAACCTGTGTGCTTAAGTCACTAACTACGGAATTAGATCAATTTATGTATATATGTTTTTAAACCTATTAAACTATTCTTACAAATCCATCATTCTCTTCATCTTTTATTATAGAGAGCCGTTTTATCTACATTCGTAATATAAAGAAACCAGACAAAATTATTCGAATATGCAAATTACATCAAAATGTTTTTGTCACCCCTGACTTAGTGGTGTAAATAAGTACTTAAGACTTAGATGTTAGTACTCGTGTGCTATGAACATAATGCATATCGCATTTAGTCCCGTTATTATTAATAAATAAATATCCGACGACATCACATACATTGATCTGACTCCGTGGTAAGTAGCTTGAGAACTTGTGTTACGGATATCAGAATCAACAGTGGTATCACAAATATATACTTAAATATTGGGTATTAACACCCAGACACAGAACAAACACAAGTATTCATCACACGAATGTTTGTCCCGGGTGGGGATCGAACCCACAACTCTTGGCGCATGGGGCAGGGTCACTACAGCATGCGCCATCGAGCTTGTCCATTTCTAGTGGTAATTAAAAAATTTAACGCTTTTAAAATCATATATAAAAATAGCTGGATAAATATTTATTTCAATGAAAACGCCTCCTCTTTTAAGCAAATTATAGATATATATTAATTACGTAGAATGCATAACAATTCAACACTACATTGAAACTAAATAGATTGTTATCAACTGAAGTTCAATCTCAATTCCGTTTCTATGAAACTTTAGATAAATCAAACAAAACTCATTTGAATTCACTGATTCACTGAAGCACAAACTCTGTAACTGCAATTATTAAGCATTGCATAATGCATTTCTAGGAAGCCACAAGTTACAACTAGGATGGAGGGTTGTTTATTCCATCGCCGATTTGTTTTTTTTATGTTATACTAGCTGTGCCAGCGGTGTCACCCGCGCTTATGGTTAATATTATAAAGACTATTTCCGTCATACATGATTTCTATGTAACTTTAACCATTACGGCTGCACACGCGACGGAAGCTTAAAAAATGGAGTAACTTCTCCCGTTTTCCCAACATTTCCCTTCACTACTCTGCTCCTATTGATTGTAGCGTGATGAAAAGTATATTATAACCTGCCCAGGAGTATAAAAAATAATTGTACCAAGTTTCGTTAAAATCCGTCAAGTAGTTTTTGTTTCTATAAGGAACATACAGACAGACAGACAAAAATTTTACTGATTGCATTTTTGCCATCAGTATCGATCACTAATCACCCCCTGATAGTTGTTTTGAAAATATATTTCATGTACAGAATTGACCTCTCTACAGATTTATTATAAGTATAGATATACTATCTTCTGCCCGTGGCTTGGCTCGCATAATACATATACTTAGATTCAACATAGCAGCTTATGTGATATTTCATAATGTATGTCTGGCACTCTAATTAGCTAGTCTTTGAAGTTATTCGTTACAAAAATACATTATTTACTCTCTATAATATTAGTGTAAATAGTATAGAGATCTAAGTTTTAGTTATAAACAGACTTTTGGTACAGAATTATTGATTGATATTATGTGAATGTTAAAGCGACTAATGGCATATTGGGTTTTGGGTGTGTGATTGTGTAGGCGATGAGCCTAGCCACTTGTCACTACCTTTTCACAACTTTCCTAGGTTCCCAGCCCAGTTTTATTTTTTGGCTGAACGTGAGGGTCTTTAGCTATCTAAAGTATATATAGTATATAGTATAGTCGTGAGACTATCATTACTGCAATTAGTCTTTTTAAGAAACCCCAATACTCACAGTTTAGCCCCCAGTTGATCCAGGGCTTACAACCGTCTCTTTAGGATATTTTATAACACACCTTTTACGACTATCGTTATTTCCGATACGCATATTCACTCCTAACGTCAATCTTCCTACTGCTCTGCTACAGATTACTACACTTCAAACAGATTATTTAAGGGCAACATAGTTTCACAGCTTAACCACACATTCTCGCACCACAGAGCTCACCTCACCTCTTCATTCCTGAATTCCATTTTACTCTCACACTCCCGAACAGGTATTATGAACACAACACATTAAACTTCGATTTAATTAAGAAGCTATTTTCGTGTGGTGCATTAATTATAGCTGGAAGAGGGTGTACTTCTAATCTAATTGTCCCACTCTGATGGATTGCAACTCATTTTCGGTAATGTTCCCAACTATATTCCGGGAGGCCGGTCCTTCCCGAGTTGTGAGTTTGATTAATGGTAAGCCTTTTTGGCCTACTCACGTATCAGTTTGTTAACGTTTTAAAGCTAATTAGGAAGTGGAATTAATAGCAGATTCATTAAGGTATCAAAGTGTAAGTACATCTTTGTATGGTAGCTCGACAGGCTCCTTTTATGATGAGCTAAAATATAAATTAAAACGTGTTTTTGATGCATTGCATTATTTTGTTTACGTAATACAGATTTGAGGCAAATGGAAGGATGTGATCTCCGCCTACCCCTATGGGAAAAAACGTGACATTAAGTATGTATGTATGTATGTGCGATGTATTAGAAATTACAAAAAAAAATATCTCCCTAGACCGAACAAAAATATAATCGTACTCTGATTAGATTATATACTCGTATTATTGAAATAATTTAGTGTGTATATAATCTTTATACTGGTTTCATTGCCGCAGCATCGCTCTTGTCAATCCAGATGGTTTAATCACCTAAAAGTAAATACACTTTTTACTGAGTGATTATTCATACTCTTAACCAGACTCTTAGTTAAGTAAATAAAATGTAAAATTGTGAAAATGTATAATACTAGCTACTGACTTTGGCTACGCCTACGAGAAATTCGATCTGTTACAGACGCTCTCGCTCATGCGTCCCACGAAATTTATTTTCGCGATAAAATGTTGCGTACCTATATCATTTCTTAGGGCTTAGACGTAAAAAATATAAATAAATTAATAAATTAACTTTTGCATTTATAGTTTTGACAAGGGTGCTACAGAATACATAAGCAAATTTTGAGAAGTTACTACATACATACATATTATTAATCCCCGAAGGGGTAGGCAGAGTCAAAGAGCCAGCCCTCTTAACCACATTCAGCCAAAAAAAAACCAGCTGTGTGAGTGTAACTGTTAGTTTGTAGAACACATATTCACTTTTTACTAAAACATCATTCGCCAGGATTTATTCGGTCCCGATGGATCGCTTCCACAAAAAAAAACATTCAGTCGAATTGAGAACCTCCTCCTTTTTTTTGAAGTCGGTTAACTACTGTTGCTTGTTTAACGGCTATAGTTACTATTAGACCTCAACACGTAGAATTCGATGTTTCTCAAAAAATTTATGGCTTCAATCACTTTCAAGTGCTTTCAGTGTCTTAATTTTCCAATAGGATATTTCACGTTCCACTATTTTGAACTAAAACAAATACAAACAAAAGTAAATAAAATAAATAAAAGTAAATAAAAAGAAGAAATTAAAAAAACGTGCAATATCCGGGAGGACTGGAGCCTAAACTAGGATAATTCTATATTTCAGGACTCCAGAGTCCTATATCCTATAAATTCTAATATGATATTTATGTGTGTGTGCGTGTGTGTGTGTGTGTGTATATGTGTGTGTGTGTGTGTATGGGTGTGTGTGTGTGTGTAGTTTCAATAAATAATTCCTAATTGCAGTTTTACGTTCGTACATCATCTTAGGCTAGATATTTAGTGTTGAGTTTAACTTAATATATAAGCGGTTGCCAACAGAGACTGTGTGGCGTTGAGCGAAAACAATGTTGTTGAGACAATCTCCACAACAATGACTCAACTGAGAGCCCAGCTGTATGTCTGCAAGTTTTAGTTTGTAGAACACACTTACATACACTTTTCCAAACCCTCAAAACATTATTCGCTGGAATCAACTCCGTCCCGACGGATCGTTTCGACAAACTACTGTTGCTTGTTTAATGGTCACCATTAGGCCTCATAAACAAAGCAGGTACGATGTTTTATTGTTCGTGGAAGGGATAAGTGGGGGTCTTCTACAACTCAATGGTTTCATGCTTCAGTGACGTTTAGGAACTAAAATACGGTTTCAGCTCTTATACTCGTATGGTCAAATTATGGTCTAATAATAATAAATGACTGGCTCGATGGCGCATTCGGTAATGACCTATGCGCTAAGAGTTGTGGGTTCGATTCCCACCCAGGACAAACATTCGTGTGATGAATACTGTGTCTGGGTGTTAATATTCAATATTTAAGTATATATTTGTAATACGACTGTTGATTCTGATATCCGTAACACAAGTGCTTAATCTACTTACCACGGAGTCAGATCAATGTATGTGATGTAGTCGGATATTTATTTATTTATTAATAATGGTCTAATTAGTGAAGCTTGAAGTATAAAAATAGTTTAAATTTGTTTTTGGTCGTATTTGGTTAAAGGAGCGTTTTTCTCCTTGAACTCTACCCACCCTTAAAAGACGTAGGGATGGTATCAAGGAAATAGTAAAAAGGAACCAAAAATTATTATAAAGCACATACCTTTTCCACAGAGAATCCGTCTATCCTTATTGAATGTCATTACAACCTCTTTTGTGTTAATAATTGAATATTGCGGTACAACATTCTGATCCCCATTTCAACAAAGATTTAATCATAAAAACACCGGCATTATAAATCATATCTTGCAATCATTCATCAAGTTTTCATATAAATTAGAAAAATGAAAAATGATCACAAAAGAATTACCAGTTGTCCGTGTTAAAACAATTTTCCTAATCAGCCTTAACAAATCTCTTATTACGTAACACGAATTAAGATCAATTAGCAACTTTGCTGTTAACATTTTCGTACGAACTTTAGCAAATTACTTTTTTGACGCGAATCTTCCAGTTTTTGTCCACGAAATACTTTCTGAACAAAAGGTTACCTTTTGACCTATCGTCACACTAAATAAGGTACGTACGTACGGAATACACGTACCTAACAAACTAATTCAAAGCTTTTGATCGATTATGGTGATATACCTATCACCGCTACATCAACGCTAACAGTTTAAATTTTAAGATTAAGATATTTTTTTCCCGTCAATAAATGTTTACTTAACTTAACAAGCCTTTGTATTATTGTTATAAATAAGCACTTTCATTCCATGAAATGAGGTTAAATCTAAGTCTTTATCTGGATAAAAACAAAGATTGCAATCAAGATGTATTTATTTCAAAATAAAAAAAAATATATATATAAAAATTTATATATATTCTAAACTCGTTTCATGATAATTTTGGTTAGCTTAACAAAGAATAACGTAGCGCCCGCATCAGATCTGTGCACCTATCAACTGACAGATCACACAATACGACCCTCATATATCTTCAATATTACAATGCACTAATGCCTTAAATAAAAATTACAATTCTATCTAACATTAATAGCTTTATCCCTAAAATTGCAGCATGCCAGAACATTAAAAGATAAGAAGATTTTTCACTGTAATATATTTCACTGTGCCTTTGTGGCATACGACTTTGACCTTGAAGAGCCCCATAAAGTCACGTCACGTCAGTCGTAACGTTCCACTAAACACCATCATAAAACGCACCGAATGGACCCCGCCAAATTGAAATATCGTTTTTTGCTGACAGTGCAAAGATTGGAATAGCAAAAGCAATTTCGAGAACTTAACTAATGGATAAGCTTTCGCATGCGACTTTGTCCGTAATTAAGTTTTGGCGACGTCAATGGCGTTTTGATAGGTATAGGTTGTTACATTGGGACTACGGCTTTTTCAATTCAATGATATGGACCAGTAAAGTATCCCTAATAAATCAATTGTTTTGTAGAACTCAATGTTTGACAAGCCCGTTGGTCGAGTCGTCAGAGACTCGAGTCCCGCTAGTGGCAAATGTTTTGTGTGATGAACATGGACATTTGTACTCGATTCGTGTATGTTTATAAACGTTTTTAAGTATCCGTTCATCTAGTATCCATAGGATAAGCTTATAGCTTAGTTTGGAACTAGGGAATTGGTGTGTCAGTCTGGAGAATGTATTTATTTATTATTTAATGCAAAGATAATGTTATGTAAAAGATTTTTAGTAGTCGTCTTGTATACCCATTTTTAGTCTGTAGTTTCACCTGAGATTGTCTAAAAATATTTTATTTTAAGTACCTAATCTCAGATGATAAGTTTATAAGGCAATGCTTGTTGTTGAAACTGTTGAAACTGCTGAATAGTCGTCTTTTTAGATATTTCAATTTACTATCTACTAATTATCTAAAATCTAAATTTAATATACCATTGTTATCTCACGATTCTACCATCAAAGGAACAGAGGTAATTGCAAGGACCTCAAGGAATCACCAAATCTTAATTAATTATTCTTTCCCCGCCTTCGCCGTAACGTAATTCGCGGAGTCCTAATTGACAGAGACATAACGTCCTTTCATCATCGGGAATAGATCACTCCTCGTTACGAATACGCTAGAGTACGATATTTGATTCAAACGAGGAGGATGACTTCTGGCCCCCTTGAGGCTTTATTTAAGGAACCACCGAGATTTATATAGCCTTAACGTTATTATAAATAAAATTAATTTATATTATTATAAATATAATTTATATTGCTAGCTGTCCCGGCGAATTTGGTACCGCTCCGTGTTCGAGATAAAATTTGGCGGAGGGTGAAAAGTAGTTCTGATCCTATTCTCAGACCTACTGAATATACACACAAATTTCATAAGAATCGGTCAAGCCGTTTCTGAGGAGTTTTGTTACGAACAATGTATTAATATTAGAATTTTAGATATTAACATTTGCACTATTTTCCATCTAACCCAGCCCAGTTTAATTTTGGCTAAATAAGGCTTGCTGGCCCCTTGACTCAGCCTAATTGACTTTGACTTTTACTTTGATTATGGGCGAATGCTTTGTTATGTTATATAATGATATTTAATGGTCTTATTAAGAGAAAGCTAATAACTTACTAAGTGAAGCTAGGTCGGAAGTTATCCAAGCAATTTGATACAATGACTGTCAATCCAAATATCAATTTACCACTTGCCTGTGGAAAAAAGACCGATATTCTTTTCTCTCTTCTCTTTCTATCTTTCCTCTTTATAAAATGAGTAAGAGAATATTATAAAGAGAGATTTGTATTTTTGTATGCTACATTATTCGAAAGTAACATAAGCTATATTTTATTCCCATATTCTTACAGGAACGGGAACTATGCGAGTAAAACCGCGGGGCGCTGCTAGTACAGAATAAAATAGATACAATAGTCGTCTTAGGCTAGGCTATGCTTGTTATGTAATGATGCCTCAACTGCTACAATTTTAGCTAAGGGTACATACTCGTAAAGATATTAACCTGACTAACACACAACTTTTACCACTTTGTTGCGTTTTTAGGACAAGTCCCTTGTTGGTCTGGGACATAAAAATAATGTGCCAACTGTGTTTCTTGCCTAGCATGTCGTAAAAGGCGACTAATGGTGTATGGGGGCTTTGGGTATGTGATTGTGTAGGTGACGAGCTAGCCACTTGTGACTACTTTTTCACAATTTTCCATCTAACTTAGCCCAGTTTTATTTTTGGCTGAATATGGTTAAAGGGGCCTGCTGTCCCTTTGACTCTGCCTACTCCTTTGGGGATTATGGGCGGGATGTTATGTATGTATGGCATACCATACATACATAACATCACGCCCATAATCACGCCCATAGTACATATACTATTAGGGTCATATTTTTATTTGACTTTATTTCAAAGTCTAAGCAGCAAAGTCGTGAGTAAAATCTATTACTTATTACTGTTATTAGGTACCCATTAATTAAGCTGTAATTATTGATTCTTTACAAGCCTTACTAATATAATGAATGTAAAAGTAACTCAGTCTATCTCAAGTCTTGACATTTATCAAACGATTGGCACATCTAAATTTTAAAGTCTAAAAAAGGGAAAATAGTTCCTTTCATCCTAGAAAGAATTATAGATCTCACTACACACCCAAATAGTCTCTATGACAGATCGTATTTCACTCGAGCAGAGCCGCGGGCAAATCCTAGTCAATTAATAATTAAAAAACAATAAAACCACATCCACAGCCCATTTCAAACTGCACTGCCAATCAACTAAAACCGCTCGAAATCATCCAGAGTTTTCTGTTCATGTTTTACAAACATTCAATCAACCTTGAATACAAACACTTGATGTCAAACGCACGCCCTGAGCTGAGCCTCAAACAATGGCTCCTGAATGATAGCCCGAGTTTCCGCTGAAATTAATCAGAGAGGAGACGTAACTATATATGCATGCATATCTTACTAATAGATATTATAAACACGAAAGTGTGCAACCTACGCGCTCGCACTAAAGGTGGAAGTACTTCCGCCTAGGTGTTGCTTGCTCGGGGACCTAGGTCCGACTAATCGTCTCGGTGTATTGTATATATGTATATACTTAGTTGCGAGAATAACTTCGTCAGCGCGATGCAGGATTGTATGGCGTTTGTTCAATCGACGTAATCTGTTTACATATTATTGGAGCTAAAATAAAGTTTGTATGGATGGATGGATGTTTGCTACTCTTTCACGCAAAAACTACTTTAATTAAATTTTAGAATAATATAGCTTATACACCCAAATAACATATATGTAGGCTACGTTTTATCGATGTACCACACGAGTAAAGCCGCAGGCAGAAGCCAGTTACATGATAACTTAGTGTGAACTACGAAAGGTTTTGATTCAAGTTTGAGAATATATGGCATTAACTTGCACCTCATTTAACAGAATACGAACCTCATAATATTTATTCAATAGAAATCACGGGACCGTTTTTATTGCGATTCAATAAAGAATATTAAAGTAATGTGAGAAATAGATCATATTATCATAGAGGGTATTGGGATTATACGGTAGCAATGGCAATTAAAAGGAACGATTTTATAATAATGTGTGGATTCTATCTCTTTTTACTAGCTTCTGCCTGCGGCGTTGCTTGCGTAGTACATCGGTAAAACATAGCTTATGTGTTATTGTAATGTATAAGCTATACTATTATAAAGTTTCATTGAAATCCATGCAGTACTTTTTGCGTGAAAGAGTAACAAACATCCACACATCCATCCATCCATACAAAATTTTATGCTTATAATATTAGTAAGAAGTAAGATTATTAGGGCCTACTGTTACCAGAATGTGAGATTTAATGAAGACTTATTTAATCTTATATTAAAGTTAAGAATTTACAGAGGCAGTCACATTATCTTATTACCTACTAATCGTCTGATAATTAAGTAGGTACATTCAACAACTTGAATATAAATAAATAAATATTCGACGACATCACATACATTGATCTGACTCCGAGGTAAGTAGCTTAAGCACTTGTGTTACGGATATCAGAATCAACAGTGGTATTACAAATATATACTTAAATATTGGATATTAACTGGGTGTTAACATAGAACAAACACAAGTATTCATCATACGAATGTTTGTCCTGAGTGGGGATCGAACCCACAACTCTTGGCGCATGGGCCAGGGTGACCCTGCCCCATGCGCCATCGAGCCAGTCAAGTCACTTAAATATAAATGTTTATGTTGATCAGCTGATTGGCTATTTTGTTAGCTAGCTTAGTTAAAATATTTTTTAGATAACTGTTAAATTAATTAAATTTCTAAGACTCCTAAATTTCAAAACCATAATGCTGTAGGTAAGCTGCAGCATAGCGGTTTCTGCTCATAATACCGGCCAATATTGGCTTCATATTGCTAGCGTATTTTCTTATGATTAAATTCTTTGCCAGACAGACCTTCTCTCGGGTACACTTTTGTATTCAATGAGCAGGTGTTTCCATTGTTTTAAACATTGTAGAAAAAATAATTTGTGCGATATGAAGATTATGATAGTTAACGATGGTCAGAGAGTCTTTGTTTGTTTAAGGTTTCAAAAATACTGATAAATCTTTTGGGAATGTGATGTTAAAAAAAGCTACTGCAGTCCCGAAATTCATGCAGCGTAAGATATTTTGATTGTATTGCCGAATGGCAATCGTTTAATTGAATTCTACACTTATCAAAGCCGGCCATGGAGATCATTTCACACACACACGTACACACACATACACACATACACACACACACATATCCACACGTTCACACACACACTCACACATAAATTTTACCAATGTATCTAATACTAAATAAGTTATGTTATGCTGGACTTGTATGTATTACTAGATAAGTTAAAACTAAATTAGCATTCCATATAAATGTCTGAAATAGTTTGTCTTAGAGGTGGGCGCTGATGACTGCGACACAATCCCTGACTACGGCATTCATTAACGCTTCAATTGTTTATCATACAATTGTTACGGTTTTCAAATAAAGGTTTTTTTTTTATTACATACATACATAACATCACGCCCACGATCCCCAAAGGGGTAGGCAGAGTCGAAGGGGCAACAAGTCCCTTCAACCACATTCAGCCAAAAATAAAGCCGGGCTGGGTCAGATGGACAATTGTGAAAAAGCAGTGACAAGCGGCTAACCTGTCGCCTACACAATCACACACCCAAAACCCGATATACCATTAGTCACCTTTTACGACATGCTAGGCAAGAACCACAGTTGGCATATTCTTTTTAAGTCCCAAACCAACATAGGACAGTGGGCTGGGTTGGATGGAAAGCTGTGAAAAAGAAGTGACAAGTGGCTAGCTCGTCGCCTACTCAGTCACATACCCAAAAGCCCGTAAACCATTAGTCGCCTCTTACGCATGCTAGGCAAGAACCACAGTTGGCACATTCTTTTTTTTTTGTCCCAGATCAACATGGGCCAAGTCCCAGACCAACATGGGACAATTTTTTTTTTATTATTTGATCTTTATGACCTTCCTTAGTTTACGATCTTAATCAATGGCCCCATGAATAGCTGTAAGCTAGCAGGAAAAACAAATAGCAGGAGATAAAATTACGATTTACGTGTTTTTTAAACAATTTTGGTACTGACTGTTTTTAATTTCAGGAAGAGGTGGATCACGCAAGACGCACGATAAAGTCTCTGTAGCCGACCGGACCCCACGCGGGCATAACCGCGGGAAAAATTAGTCTTTTAAAATATTTAGTTATGTCATATTTTTATAGAGATAAACGATAATTTTTTCAAGAGGTAAATTGAGTCCCGTGTCGGTCTGGACTAAAAAAAAAAGAATGTGCCAACTGTGTTTCTTGCCTAGCATGTCGTAAAAGGTGACTAATGGTATATGGGGTTTTTGGGTATGTGATTGTGTAGGCGACAAGCTAGCTACTTGCCACTACTTTTTCACAATTTTCCATCTAACCCATCCCAGTTTTATTTTTGGCTGTAAGTGGTTAAAGGGGCTAGCTTCCCCTTTGACTCTGCCTACCCTTTAGATGATAATGGGCGTGATGTTATGTTGTTGTTGTTGTCGTGGTAAATTGAGATGTAAAGAGAGGACAAAGTTGTCACTACTGTTTTAATACCCCTTAATTTTCTTCAATACTAATATCCTAATCGATTTCCAAAATCGAATATGGATTAATCTATATCTCTATTCACTCTATAACATCAAAATCTTTATAGACATCTACCTCATCACTTTTACTGGCGTCGTATTAAGTAATAACTTTAATCTATAGTTCCCAAAACTTCGTAACGTATTCGAAACTCCGTGACCTTTAATCCGATGGCCAATGGGGCGATACCATTGAGTTCAGTTCGAATCCCGGCTTTATGTGTTCAACTGCGAGTATTAACTTACAGTACCATAACCTGTATCTGCGATAGTGGGAATAATGGGGAAACTATTACATGTATTGCTTTAGTAACTTCCGGGTTGATTTGTTAGTGGAGATGACTACCATAGATAATCATTAATCTATATCAGCGTGTCCCAGGTGATCAAAATAAGATACCAGGTCCCAAATTACATATTGTGTGACTTTGAAATGTGTTTTTTAATTTCTTTAAATGCAGATAAAAAGCTTTAGGTTAGCCGTAATGGAAAATAAGAAGAATATCGGATAACAAAGTTTGGGACATCCTGATCTATGCAAATCAAGTCTTTCCCTAATTTACAGTAAATATGTGTAATTTTATTAATCATGTGTTTTTAGGATATTTCGTATTTCGTTCTACCTCATTGCTTCCATATGTACCTATTTTTTTCGATAAGATCAATCGGAGAGTTATAATTAAAAAAATTATCTTGTGCATGAAAAATCTTCGTTTTTATAAAGTTACTAAATTCATACCAGTATATAATTCTTAGTTAATTGCCAGAAAAAGCTACGTTGCAATATTTCCCTCACATATGTTTTCAATTAACAATTTTGTTGCAATTGTTATAGCAGTATAATTGTTTTTGTTTTATAAACTTTTTAAAATAACTTCAGTGTCATAAAAATAATATAATGGTAACTTAAAAAAAACTTCCATAGGCCAAGTAAATAAATAAATACCAAAAATTCCAGGCATTAGGACATGTTGCCCATCGAAGCGATTTGGTGACATCGAAATTACCCGTAAACATTAATACCCTTTTCGATATTACAGATCTCCTTAACTACTAAATGCTGCTTATTAGTAAAAAAATAAGCGGACCTTATTACTTAACTACTATTACTAGCTTAGTTTTATTTTAACTTGTCTAACTTTTTCATAATAATCCCGACAGTCTTCTCATTTGCATACATTTGCCATTATCAAACGCATTTACTTCGTTAGACGGTGTCGTCTATAGAGCCCTTTGATGAACCGAAATATTTTAAAGTTCCACGAGT
Source organism: Glyphodes perspectalis (assembly GCA_951394215.1). NCBI lineage: Eukaryota > Metazoa > Arthropoda > Insecta > Lepidoptera > Crambidae > Glyphodes > Glyphodes perspectalis. The sequence continues at coordinate 5,227,618 of OX596222.1, read as the reverse complement.
TTGGCTACCGAAGCAAACTAATTTGGCGACTTGGGATCCTTGTGAAACTAAGTGAAACTGCGGTTTCTCTTGCCCGCCGCCGCTAAACCTATTATGTGGTTGGAGGTTTTATTTAGAAACTAATTGCATAAAGGTTTTCTAACTTATATACAACCTTATTATAGTACCAAACCTGAAAGTTTTTTGAACAGAATTGGAATTAGAATCTATTGCAATAGTTTTTATTTCTGATAAAGCAAGCTTTCCATTGTCTTCAAAGAATTGTCCGGTAGTCCGGTAGTTTCGAAGCCCATCGAAATCAAACAAACGAACAGACAATCAAATCTTTCCTCTTTATACTATAAGTAAGTATACATACATACATACATAACATCACGCCCATTATCCCCGAAGGGATAGGCCGAGTCAAAGGGGCAGCAGGCCCCTTTAACCACATTCAGCGAAAAACAAAACTGGGCTGGACTGGTATAAATGTAATATTGTGAAAAAGTAGTGGCAAGTGGCTAGCTCGTCGCCAACACAATCACATACCCAAAACCCCATATACCATTAGTCGCCTTTTACGACATGCTAGGCAAGACCCACAGTTGGCACATTCTTTTTTAGTCCCCGACCAACATGGGACAAATACATTACATAAGTAAGTATGATTTTTTTAAAAGCGGTGGTAGCTCAATTGTAAGTACCCACGCGTCTAAACCAAGAGGTTCAGGTGCAAACCCAGTTGCGAACCTCTAGATTTTTACGTATTTATACCACTAACTCAGCGGTGAGAGAAAACATCGTGATAAACTTGCACATTCCTACTGTGGATGTGTCTAAAAATTGTCTGGTTAGATAGAGGATCCAAATATTACGAAGGTCAGATCGACCGTCGCTTCAATGCAATTACCACATTCGCTAAATCCTGGATCAAGGTCTAAGCGGACCCCGCCTAAGCACAAGAAATAACGCTAGAAGTATGATGACTTTTTAATTAGATTCAGGTCATTAGACATTAATATTAAATCAGATTCGAATATGTAGACCGTACATTGTTACGGCTTCGCCGATATGTAACTTCGGATTAATTACCGCCACCATCGCTTTTAATTGATACTAATTAAATTGTCACAAGCATTACGCGACACGAGCCCCACATCAAACTGTTGATCCTAGATGACAAACGTGATATGCTGATGGCAATCATGCTACATGGTATTATTTATAAGACCACATAACATAAATTATGTATTAATTTTTTTTTATAAAAAAACAATATATTTTAAAGTATTATATTTTTTTATAAAGATTTTTTGTTCAGTATATAAGGCATTATAGTACGCTAACTGATTTCTGGAATTTCGTTGACTAAAACAGTTTTGTTTTTATTTCATCTAGGAATTAAATATTTTCTGAGACAGACATGCATCATCTCGTCCGTAATCGTCGAAGGGGTTGGCAGAGTCAAATGGGCAGCCTCGTCAACCACATTCATCCAAAAAATAAAACTAGGCTAGGGTTAGATAGTAAATTGTAAAAAGTAGTGATAAGTGACTAAGTAGTTGGTCGCCTACACAATCACACACCCAAACCGAATACACCATTAGTCGCCTTTTGCGACATGCTAGGCAAGGAACACAGTTGGCACATTATTTTTAAGTCCCAGATCAACACGGGACGAATGGCATAATTGTGATCTTATTACAGGAATAGTTTAGTAATTTCATTATCTCCTAAACTATAGGACAGAAATTTACTTAACTAGCTAACCTAGGCGCCTTAGCGTAGCATCACACCAATATTAAACTCTTGCTATCGAACTGCATATTAACCAGTATTCCTATTAAACACCTAATCAAGCACTTCCCTCACATCGTTACTGCGTCAGTGTCATAACTTCCGGGGATTAATTACCAACTCGTTTCTATCGCGCTAACTTGGATTGCTTGTCTCGCTGTATAGGTAATCAAATATTCTAGGACACTTATAGTGGTGTAACTAATAACTAATTTGTAATTCTGTGATGTAAATATCGTCGGCCTTATTGGTGATGGCAGTCAAACCTGTATGCAAGTTTTTACATACATTGAGTTAGTGATGCCGATCGATAGTCGACTATCGATACTATCGATAGTATCGATAGGCTATCGATACTATTGATATGACGTCAACTATCGATAGACTATCGATAGTGAAACTACCGATAGTTCGGGATCACAACATGGAGTAGTAGTTACTATAATATTTAGTTAACAGTAAAACAAAGACAATCTATAGTTCTTTTTCCTTGTCTTTATTTCTGTAGTTTGTTTAGGTTTAAAACGTCACTTAATGTATGAGAGAGCAAATTATCTAAGTAAAATTAAAGGGATATTTTCTAGACTTAAACAAGCGTCATTGGTTGCTTGTCTTATTTCTGATTGGTCGAAATAGTGGTAACTTTTTGAAGGAACAATTGAAAGGTGTCAAAATATTTTGACCACCAAAAATCGTACCGTCTTGAGTGAAAATATCAGTTACAAATACGCTATATTTCTCACGTACCGATATTAATTATTATCATTTATATGGATAGTAAAGAAAAGCGTATTGTTTATTTATTGTAACTGAATGGTGGAAGAAAAAATCTTTAGAATGTAGATCTATACCTGTGATATAGATCATATTCTATGCCTGTAATATCTTCAGCTACAATACTAATCTAGCAAACAGTGTAACATTTCTTTTATGATTGTTGCATAACATTTCGTGTCACTACAATATTATAGCCATTTTTTATTACTTTCAGACATGCAATAGGCATTGAAAATAAACATTGATTTCTATCAACTGCGTATTATAATAGTGAAAACTATTTCGTTTACTTCAAACTACTTATTCCTTAGATTTTTTTTCTTTTTTTTATTCGGGAATAATAGTTTTGCAGTTTTATTTACTGGTGAAAACTAACAATTATTTTAATTTAATTAATTTTCAACTTGTGCTGGCAAATACAAGTCTTTAGGTAATAAACAGTCCAATAAACATTCTATGTAATTATTGTTGACTGGCTCGATGGCGCATTCGGTAGTAACCCTGCCTCATGCGCCAAGAGTTGAGGGTTCGATCCCCACCCAGGACAAACAGTCGTGTGATGAATACTTATGTTTGTTCTTTGTGGGTGTGAATTTCTAATATTTAAGTATATATTTGTAATACCACTGTTGATTCTGATATCCGTAACATAAGTGCTTTAGCTACTTAGTTCGGTGTCAGATCAATGTATGTGATATCATCGGATATTTATTTATTTATTGTATTCTTGTTCCCTAACCCTTAATTTGTTTATGTGGTATAGTTTCAAAAACAAAAGTGCGCGCAGTTGCCCCGAATGATATTTTAAACAATGAAAATTTGGAAAACGTTGTTTGGGTTGTGATCGGAATCACAAGCTTAGATATCGATTCAAAACTTACTCAATTTTGTAGTGTCCAAGTTACGCTTTACAACAAGCATCTAAATTAAGGAGTCAGAGACCTGGTACACCACGAATGCTAACGAAGGCTTTGTGAATGTTCTCCGAAGAGGTCTAAGTTTGACTACAGATATTGCGCAATAAACTTTACAATACTACATCGCCAGTTCACAACTTATGTTTAGGGATGAATTTATTATTTCACCTGCTTTATTAAATTCGGTCTGTAAGAGACTATCACATGTCATTAATCAATTTATCCGGGATAAAAAGTAGTATCAGGTTAAGACCTGATACTACTTTTTAAGCCCTTTTTTAAGGTTCAAACGTTAGGCATGTCCAGGTTTGTCGCAATCAGTTAACAAGTTAGACGTGAAGACGTAACAGACAGACAGAGGTATTTTTACATTTACATTTTATTAAGCATAACTAGGTACATATTACCACGGCTGGCAGAGGAGCGATAAGCTCTATTAACCATATTTACTGAACAATGAAATTGAGCCTCACTGAAGCCCCAAATATTGCAATACCTAACATAAGTATTATTCACTAGCTTCTGCCCGCGGCTTCGCTCGCATGGTACATCGATGAAACATAGCCTATATGTTATTCGGGTGTAAGAGCTATATTATCCTAAAGTTTCATTAAAACCCATTAAGTAGTCTTTTTGTGAAAGAGTAACAAACATCTATCTATACAGACAAACTTTCGCATTTATAATATTAGTAGGATTTTAAGTGCGTATGGATCCCCGAAATCGACCAATTCCGAAGTACTTACATACTTACTTTATATGCTAAAGGCTTTCTTCGTTCCCGTACATTCGCAAACAAGTATAATGAAAGTAACTTTTTAGGATTAGGCGGAGAAATAATTCCCGACACGGAGAGAAGTTTGGTGATTGCCGAAAATAACCTGCATCGTGGTGGGTTTGTGGAGTCTATTTAGATTTTTACTGGTTATCGATGATATCTATACTTTTTACTCATATTATAAAGCTGAAGAGTTTATTTATTTATTTGCTTTAACGCGCTAATCTCAGGACTGGTCCGGTCCGATATCTAACATCGAAAAAATATTTCAGTGTTAGATAGCCCATTTATCGAGGAAGGCTATACGCTATATAATATTAACCATAAACGCGGATGACACCCCGGGCCCAGCTAGTTGCTGATATAGCGGCAGCTTAGGACTAACTATGTGATGTGAATAGACATATGTATTTCATAATTGAATAGTTCAATATCAACCTTTTCAAATCACAAAACCTTACGAGATTTTAAACTTTAGTATTAATAAAAGAGGGTAAAAATTAAAAAGATATGGATGAAATGCGTGAAACTACATATGAATAGAATGGAAGTGGATAATTAAATGATCGAGAAAAAAAATAAGTGCGAAGAGTCCATCAGGGTCCCTATCGTATGTAGATTGAGATCCGTCCCGATTTACGCATGACAGACAATACCATGAACAAACCCTTAAATATCGGGACGTCCCATATAAATAGGGACACCTAGCAACATGAGCCAGCCTCGCAAATAAGCACCAGCAATTTGTCCCCCATCGAAGTTATTCAGTTATCTGCCGCGCCACACGCCGGGACTGTTCGGACGCAAATGGAGAATGCTCTGTGATCTAAAATTACCGCTAGGTGAACCTGGTAGAACCGGCTATACAATATCAAAGTCCTGTCATTAGATTTTCTTATTCTGATTGAATACAGTTTGTGGATAATAGAACATAATAGGGAATATGCATGACCAATATTTTAGTTATTTAAAGCTTTCATCGTAAAAAATTTAATAATAAAATAAAATACTAAGAGTGATAACAGAATCAAGATTAATCAAGAGACCAACGAGATATTACAGTTTTAAACCTCCATTTATCTCTTTCACGAAAACGGCTTTTCTATGCTCGTTGTATATGCCAATGTCACATTAGACTTTGGATCTCTCTGTCTAGCCGACAACTTTGAACTTTTATGACTTGGTCAATAATCAAGATTGAAAAAAAAACTTGCAGATTTTTTTGATTAGGTACCTTTTTATTAGACTAAACATATAAACAAACTGAAGCTGCATTCCTAAAACACTAAGATACAGATCACAGTCTTTATTACGGTAGTCTCCAACATTTATATGAACCCTTCTCCTTTAGGATAATGTGTCGTCAGCCTATCAAATCCAAGCCCAGTACATTAGTACTACAAATAAGCCTCAGTTTGTCCTTCGTCGAAGTTATCCAGTTAGCTGCCGCCTTACTCACCAAGACTGGTTCAGACGCAAATGGCGAATGCTTGGAGCGCTAAAATGACCGCTAGAGAAGAAGCAATTTATTTCCGCCATTTTTACATAGGCAACAGATGACTTATGACGAAATTGGATTTAGGTCACTACTGATCAAGCTTTAAAGTCTTGCAGGAACCTTAGATCACCTTAGATCTCGTGCCTTGGAAAGCACGTTAAGCCGTTGATCCTGCGCCTGCCCACTCACCGGTCATATTGAATTGCAGTCTCACCGAACTATGAGAGTGAAGAAATAGAGAGTGCACCTGAGTTTGCGCACACACTTGTGCACTTTAATATCTCCTGCGCAGATGACTAATCCTCGTTGAGATTACAAGCCGTGAGGACATTATTATTACATAAATGACAGAGATGGGAAATATGCATAAATACACAACTAGTCGAGTATTTTGAAAGTCCTGGAAGAATCTCTTGGTTACTAATTACATACCTACCAACTGGTACGCCCGCAAACCCTGAAGGAGTGTGCAGAATCCAAGCAGCAATAAACTCCTAAAACCACATTAAGCCTAAAGTAAAGTTTACGGATTAGAATTAATAAGGTTACTACTTACCATATTAGTTACAACACATATTAATATATTACTTTTGAGTCCTCAACGGTTTGTGGTTTGTGGTATATGCTAGGACGAATAGCATACCTACATTCATCAAGGCAATCCTTTTATTACAGAATCAGATACCCCGGTTGGGATTTTTTGTTGCGTGACAAGGGTTTAAGTTAACCCGTACATATATAATACATTTATAAGAAACTTCCATTTCAGCGTTCTTTGTCCAAATTATAATCTGTAGCATTACATCTCCTAAAACGGTCTAACTAATAGTGTTTACGATACCTACAAATATGAATAAATAAATATCAGACTACATCACAAACATTAATCTGACTTCGAGTTAAATAGCTTACGCAGTTGTGTTACGGATATCAGAAACAACAGTGGTATTACGAATATATACTTAAATATTGAATATTAACACCCAGACACAGAACAAACACAAGTATTCATCACACGAATGTTTGTCCTGGGTGGGGATTGAACCCACAAATCTTGGCGCATGGGGCAGGGTCACTACCGAATGCGCCATAGAGCTTGTCGTAACATCACACTTCGTCAAAGTGGCAATCTTAACGCCAAAGGACTTCAAAGCCCAGGTGCATAATTGAATTTGTTGAGATGCGGCCGTGAATGTTCAATTACCTACCAGCCTCGAATTGATGAAGTGTCGATGCATGTAACACGGGCTTGATGAGTTCGAACTTTGAACTTTACGGGACCTAAAGCAATAAGGACCTGACTAAACTTTACTTAAGTGAGTAAGTGTAAGTAGCTTAGGCACTTGTATTATAGAAACCAGAACTAACGAAGGTATTACAAATAGATGCGGAGAGAAGTACCTGTTTCTATAACAACTATTTGTTCCCAGGACTGGCCCGTTGGTCGACTGGTCAGAGACCCTGGCCACGAAACCAAAGGTCGCGGGTTCGAATCCTGCTAGGGGCATATATTTTGTGTGATGAACATGTACTCGAGTCAGGGATGTTTATAAACGTATTTAAGTATGTCTATCCGTTCATCTAGTATACGTAGGACAAGCTTATAGCTTAGTTTGAAACTAGAAAATTGGTGTGTCAGTCGGGAGAGTTTATTATTATCATTAAATAGGTATTTATCATATAAAGCCTAGGACGTTCATCTGATTCAAACGAGATCACTAATGCGTTGTCAAAATACAAAAAGGTAGGTAGGTAGTAAACGTAATGGAATAATTTTGCATTAAATATTATACCTAAGTGTACAATTTCAAACAAGCTGTGCCCGCGATTCCACCCGCATTTAAAGTTAATGTTATATAGCCTATAGCCTTTCTCAATAAATGGGCTATCTAACACTGAAATCATTTCTCCAATCGGAGAAGTTCCTGAGATTAGCGCGTTCAAGCAAACAAACAAACTCTTCAGCTTTTTAATATTAGTATTGATTGAATAGTTTTAACATCAATTGGCACTGCTTACTTCTATATCATCAAACTCACCTGGATTGCAAGCGGTATATTTCACACGAACCTTCACGCTCTGCACTGAACGTTAGTTAAGGCAAAACGGTGTCCACAGCCATCGAGGGATGTGCGCAGGCGATTATAAATAATTTACGTGTAGTGAAATAACCGGAATAAGCTGAGCGTGTAATGGAAAAATTTGCGAGGGGGATCGCGGGAGGATCCAGGTTAAAACCGCTGAAACTAGTGATTATCACTTCATCGGTGCAACTTTATCCTGAACTAGCTGTGCGGTTTCACCCGCGATAATTTGTTAATTTGTCATAGCGTGATGTTATATAGCCTTCCTAGATAAATGGACTACACCACACCTAAAGATTATTTTCATTCGGACCCGTAGTTCCTGAGATTAGTGCGTTCAATACAAACGTTAGTAAAGATGTTCTGAGATTCCGTTTGTGGTAATAAATATCGCTGAAATTTGCGGATCAAGTTATTTTGTTGTTTGAAAAACAATCAGGCACCCGATTATTTTTCTAAATAAGATCGTTTCAACTAGAATAAACAAGTGTTTTTAATATCAGAAATCTGATAATTAAAATCCGAAGCGAAAATAATTTATAACAACTATTAGTACATACATTTAAAGGACTATTTGGTGTTTGTAAAAGTATTTGTTGAAAGAAGTGACAAATGTCTCTTTTCGCCTACATAATCTCTGACCCTGCCCCATGCGCCAAGAGTTGTGGGTTCGATTCCCACCGATGAATAATTGTGTTTGTTCTGTGTCTGGGTGTTAATATCAAATATTTAAGGATATATTTGTTATAACACTGTTGATTCTGATATCCGTAACACAAGTGCTTAAGCTACTTACCTCGGAGTCAGATCAATGTATGTGATGTAGTCGGATATTTATTATTATTTATTTATTTATAATCACAAACCCAACACACCATTAGTCGGCTTTAACGACAAGCTAGCCAAGGACACAGTTGGCACATTCATTTAGGTACACCAACTAACATATTGGTTTATACACAATAGCGGAATCCATATTATCGGCAGTATACATTTATCTAACGATCACCTGAGAGAGATTACACTCACAAGGAAAATCCGCGCGAATTTCGCATAAATCTCCACACTATTTTTTATTAAATCGTACGTTTCGTATATTTTTAAAATAAAACAATTGACCACCGAAATAAAAACGCGTATACATTGCTAAAGTAAGGTAAATTCTGGCTTAACTCCGGATACTCAACGATAAACAACCATAAAACTAGTTATTATTTAGTTTGAAAATGGCCTAGATGTGAATTCACATTTATATATTATATATATGTGAATGTGTATATGTATATATATATATATTATATCTGTCTGGGACTTTAAAAGAATGCACTAAACTAAATCCATTATTTTCAACCTTGTTCAGCAAACCGCGACGAATTATGTGTTGAGCTTGTGATTGAGTGTAGGCGACAAGCGAGCCATTTACATTACGGACGTTTACTAGGTGTTGGTCTTTATGTATAGTCTTCTCAGGCAACAAAAATCTTATTACGAGAAAAGAAACTTGCACCGACACAGAACAAAATGTTAACCTTCCAAACCCCTTTCCGGGCAAATAGCACATTATAGCCAGTAGAATAAAAACCTAATGGACAGCACAGCATTGCTTCAACACGTTGAAAACTGTATCCTTTTCAGTTAATAACCCCAATGGACCATGAAATAGCGTCCCAAACTACCAGCACACGAAATTTATTAACGGCCACCGAAGCTCAGATCCGCGGTATATCCGCGTGACATCCGCGTAAATCTCAGCAGGGAATTTTCCGCGACGTTAAATCCTGTTATGTATTTCACATAACCGGTTTCGTGTTTAACGTGTGAGGTGTACGCTTGAGATTTGACAGTACGGTAGAACCATTTGCATGGAAGTATCTTGGTGTTTAGATTCTGTGCTTTGATGTGTCTTTTATAGGATTATCTAACAATTAAAATATGGAGGTAGACTTATATTTCAGTTTCCGACTAACTAACTTTACGGCAATTCCCTAGAGGGGTAGGCAGATATTATTACCTCACATTAAATCATTTCCTACGCTGCAAATTGTAATGATAATAATTATCAAATACCTATTACTCATTAATATTATGTTAATGCTCAAGTATTACAGTTTAAATTATTGATTTTATTTCTCATGTCGGTTCTTCATCTAACAAGTAAAAACATATGTTTGACAACGTATATTTGACAAGCTTGATGGCTCATTCGGTAGTGACCCTGCCCCATACGCCAAGAGTTGAAGATTCGATCCCCACCCAGGAAATACATTAGAGTTATAAATACTTGTGTTTCTTCTGTGTCTGGATGTTAATATCCAATATTTAAGTATATATTTGTAATACCACTGTTGATTCTGATATCCGAAACACAAGTGCTTAAGCTACTTACTTCGGAGTCAGATCAATGTATGTGATGTAGTCTGATAAGTATTTATTTATTTTTATTTATTTATATGTTTTGTTTTTTCCTACAATTATAAGCATAGACAAAAATATATTTACATTTAAATATTTCCCCAATTCACCGTACATAAATAATATCTATCTTTATTTCCAGTTCACTCTAAAAGTATCATTTTGAAATTGGACTCCGGAATACACGTTCCACCTTTTTACGTTCCATCCTTACCCTGGGAAAAGTTGTGGGGCCGTACACGCCAAGGTTGAGGTAAATATGAAGGTAAAAGCAGCCATATCACGCGCGCGGCACAGTCGCGTTAGAGCCACGTACGTTTAATAAACCGATTACTTGAAATCTACGGTTGGTGTAAGTCACAATATACATCACTGGAAAAGTCAAGTCAAGTTTCACCCGGTGGGGATCCGTGGTCCTTGAACAGTGCTATTTGCGGGCTATAAAGCTGCATTTCCACCAAAGATGTGCGAGGATGTATAGAAATAGAAATAAAAAGAAATAGAAATAGAAAACATTTATTGACCATTAAATAATACAGACATATGAGACAGAAACGAATACATGGAGTTATGGCTAACAAGGTGCGAGCCTCAACCCGAGAGTCGCCACAGCAGCACTGGTAGTCTGGCCGCGCCTTTTGAGCTCCAAGTCGGAGATATCCTTTTTAAGACCTTGAATGTAGCAAAAATACAGTCCGCCGAAAGATATTATTTCTACAAAAATAGAAATAATAGCTCAATCTCGCACGATTTTTGTTTTCCTAGCTATTTGCTACCTTAAACGCCACGACCGGTAATGGTAGTCAAATTATTTCTAATTTGGTTCTAATCTCTTAATTTGATTTGTAATTAACTAGCATGCTATCGACGTTCAACATTTGTTTTTTTTTCTGATAACTTGGAAAGATATTGAACTACAAAGTTTGGTAGGAAGCTTTATTTAAAGCTTTATTCAAACATAAATACGATCCAAATTATTAAATGTCAAAATAGAATTTGTTTTATTACTTATCATCAACTAGCAGCGCCCCGCGGTTTCACCCGCGTAGTTCCCGTTCCCGTGGGAATACAGGGATAAAATATAGCCCATGCTATTGGCTATTATAGAAGCTTTTCATTGGTGAAAGAATATCTTATTTATTTCATCGACATTTCAAATATAAGGTGATGAAAACCAGTCGCTAGTGAACTCCTTATGCCTTAACCCACGACCCAAAACCATTACTTTCAAGATAAAGCCAAAAAATGACGCATATCGTTAAAAGACTAAGTGTATTCTAACATTATCTTTATAACGAAGACAACATGTAAAGCGGAATCCTATGGCTCACGTATTCTCTGGGTTACATAAAGACTGAAGTTTTCTTCGGGGAAATAATAGGTTTAAAAAGGTTCGGTAATGTGATTACGACACTTACTTGAATTTGTTTTTTATCATACATATTGTTTATTTACTATACAGATTAATCGGAGTCTACTAAAAATAATATTAAATTTAAAAGATATTAAACATTATAATGAGCATGAAAATCACAATTACCGATAATCACAATTATCAGTAATTGTACATTAAACACTGCGGTGCGGAGCGGTGGTAGCTCAATGGTAAGGACACGCGCCTCTTAACCGAGGAGTGCGGGTTCAAACCCGGACACGTACCTCTGGATTTTTCAAGTCTATGTACGTATTTATATCACTAGCTCGACGGTGAAGGAAAACATCGTGATGAAACCTGCAAATTCAAACAACTTTGGATTTGTAACCATGATCCAAAAATTGTCTGGTTTCCCTATCTTAGGGTTACGAAGGTCAGACCGGCAGTCGCTTCAATGTAATAACCAGACTCGCTAAATCCTGTATCATGGTCTAAGCGGACCCTGTCTAAACACGGGACATAACGCTGGGAAGATGATGATGGACATTAAACATTATCAGAAGAAAATTTAAATTAGTGTCTACACCGTTAATGTTAACGCAAACTTCTTTTTAAGTTTTTGACTGTATGTATCGGTTAATTTCCATTACTTGAGTATAGTCATTAAAATTATAAGACTTCTTTTTTAAAGAAAAGTAGTCACTTTGATTATTTTATAAAAAAAATTAATCTTGCCAATCGATTGGCTTTTTTAATTAATAACAAGCAAACCTCATGTTAGTCGACATGAGGCTAGGTATACTTTTTAAAACATCATCAATTTAACATTTACACCAGAATCCTATGGCTATTTCTCTGGGCTACGTTAAAGCTGAAGTTGTTTTCTTACAACGGGGAAATAATTGGTTTATAGAGGTTCGGTAGTATGATTACGACGCTTACCGGAATGTGGGTTTAATCAGAGTTCTCCTAATTGTACTGTTTTTCTTGACTGGCCCATTGGTCGAATGAACAGAGACCCTGGCCAGGAAACCAAGGGTCGTGGGTTCGAATCCCGAACAATGTGGACATTTGTACTTGAGTCATGGATGTTTATAAACGTATTTAAGTATGTTTATACGTAGCTTAGTTTGGAACTAGCGATTTGGTGTGTCAGTCTGGAGAATTTATTTTATTTATTACTAGCGCACTTCGTAACGCCCCGTTCTCGGATTTTCAATACCCATTTTTTTCCGTACAACTTAATTTTTTTTTTCTATCATAAGAACCTTTACCTGATAATAATAACAAACACAACTAAAAAATAATTAGCGAAATCTATTCAGCTGTTCTCGAGATTTGCGCTTAGCAACACATTCAGCGATTCATTTTTGTATTATAAATTATTTATTATTTCTTTAACGAAGAATCGAGCTGTAATATAATAGATTAGGAAAGTAATACCAAAAGCTGCCTGCAGGTTTGTTTACCTTTTGAATCTTGCTTCTGCGTTAAACATATCGCGTCAAAAAAAAATACTGTCTGTTTGTTGTATTAAAAGTTTATATATACAAACAAATATTAAAATTTTATGTATTTTATAAATGTATTGTTTGCCATAGTTTAGTAATTAAGCTACCATTATTTAAAATTTGGCATTTTATGAACTTTACTTATTGACAAGCAAGGAAAACTATATTTATTTATAGACTATACCTTACATTAAACTAGTATTCATCTTCTTAACAAATATCTATTACAATTTCAAGGTCATCGTATTTAAAATGCTCAAGCATACGTCTAACAGCAGAGCATTAAATTTTTTTTCCCAGCAAAATCCGATCTCATCTCACCACTCGAAGGAAACTCCGCCACAGATTTTTGCTCTCATTAAACTTATCTTTTGTAAAGCCTCCCAGTAACTTTATGACGAGTGTACACAGGATCCCCTAAACGTTATTTACACATTAAAATGAGTGTGCTCAGCCGTCTATTTGTTTAGGGAATAATTCCTTTTTCCTCGTTTACTCAAGAAATTGATTTTGAGTGTTTCGTATTTGGTTTGGAACCGTAGATGGTTATTTTATAAGAATTCTAAAATCAAATTAAATATTATATTTTCGTATCTATTTCCATTAAAATAAGTGACTAATACTGCGCAATTCTCTTTCTTGTAGCCGGCGTTATATTACGTGTCAATTTGGTGTTTGGTAATCATTATTTTAACGAGTAAGTTATTGCATTGAAGAGACTAAGTAAAGGGTGTAACGGAGAAAACGTAGTATATTGCTTCTGTATCAATACAATTTCTTTGGATTTTTATTATACCTCCAATATATAGTCCTATATACTATACCTCCTAGATACTCTTTATAAAAAAAAAACGGTTGAAACTGGATCATACTTGAACATCTCTTCATTATAAATTAACTTTTTATAATGTGTGAATGCCTCCATAAAACGGAGTGTTTAACATCTTACCAGATTTTTAGATTTTTCAGGCATCTCAATAAAAATACTATATCCTAGTATAAGTATAAGTATAAATATTATTTTAAAAGGCTCCTGAACGTCAAATATAAAAGTACATTCTGTCCAACTTAAAAATGTTAAAATATTGTTTTAGAATCTGCGAATTGTCCTTGAAATATGCACTCAACAAAATTTCATCCATATTCGATTCGGCCTCTAAAAAGAATAAATTTAAAACGGTATATTAAGCATTCGAGTAACTCCTTAAAAATACTACTTCGATAAAAGATATTCCACAGTAAAAATTATATATAAATTATCGTTTCAAGCCAAGTTCAAATGGTTAGCGATCGAAATTTCTCCAAGCCTCGTATTGCCCAATGTTAAACTTAAAAAGAAACATAAAACCTCCTTCGATAAAATATAAATTATTTAAATGCTAAATTCTAGACCCTTGTGAGTGTTGGAACTTTTTCTGAATGAATAATGATCTTATTCAAAGCAGAAAGCCGCACGAACAATATTAATGTCTGCCATCAAATGGGTGCGAAAACCGTGAAAAAGGTTAATTCGAAATAAATTCGGCTGGAGGAACACCTATCGCTTCGGAATCGAGGGTAGATTGAAATACATTTTTTACGGTGGTAATGCCTGTGGTAATTTCGTCTTTTGTAGTTTTCAATCCACTGATTAATATTAAAAACGTGTTAGTAACTCTACGAACTATTATAATAAAGGTATACTAAAACTTAACCTTAAGAAAGGCCTTCGTAAAAACCGGGACAATTTTTTTTTTTGGTAAAATAATCAAATATATATTAATACAGGGATATATAATAAAGGTATATAAATCTGTGTATATGCCATATCTTCGTTGATTTACCTACACAATACAAGTTCATAAACAACTTACCTTTGGAATTAAATTAATGTGATATTGTTGTATTGTATTGTAGTATCAATAATATCTTATTTTATCGCACATTTATTTCTTAAATAATTTTAAAATAGCTATTAGTTAGAGCAACCGGATAACGATAAAGTATGATTTAACCAACTTGACCCATGCGTTCGCTAACATCACAGCGCCACGTGCGAAGGGTCGGCCGCTTTAAATGCAAATTGAGACAAATTCGCGCCGCGAATCCGAGGATTAGTCGAGATCGGTAGGTGGGTAAATAGGAAAACGCATTTTACATTTGAATTCAGAATATTCCGTTCTGAATTCAAAAGTAAAAAACATTTGATAACGGTAGGCAATGACGTATGCTAATAAATTAATAATAATAAAATAATAAAATTGCGGTAAACTTTTGTATAAATTGTTTGGTTGACACACTTTTGCACAATTTTCCATCTAACCCCACTTCTTCATTCGGGGATTGTGGGTATGTATGTATGTAATGAGTAAATAAGCACTCAAACTTTCAAAATGCCCTAGTAGGTAAACGCATACCACCATGGGAAAAAGTTATGTATGTATGTAAAAAAGTCACCACCATAGAAATAAACGCAAATAATGTTTATATGCCTATCATTTTATGTCTAGAGCAGCTATACTCGATGTGTGTTCCGCGGAACCCTGGGGTACTGATCATAAATATCATAACTCCTGGGGGAAAATCCGTCAAAAGTCAATTATTACAACCCCCCCCCCCCCCCCCGCACTGTTTTAGGGTCCCGTCAAATACTCCGCTTCCTAAAAGGGTTCCATAGCATAAAAAGTTTGAGAAGCACTGGTCTAGAGGAAAGTGCTCGGCTTTGAATCACAGTTCGTGTCTTTATCAATTTCTGTTACAGATATGACTTCGAAACGAACACCAAACATTATATTTTACTAGATTGCATACATTCCCTTATCAAATTCATTACATATTATTGAAAACAATCTCTCATGTTGTTTATTCATTTATTTGCTAGCTTTGTCGGGTAAGAGCAACGCAATGCAAGCAATACCGAAATTATGCAACAGATTTTCGGCGTTCTAACGCCTGCACTGCAATTTTGGTACACGCAGGCACATATTTCATAAGCGGAAAGATTGGTTAAGCATAAATTCGGATGCGATGCCTCCCTTGCATTTTGTATGGGGAGAGAGGGAAAGTGACTATTTCGTAGCAGAATTTGTCGCTTAAAACCTTCTGTAAAATCTACAACTGGTTTTTGAGTGGAGAGTACCCAAATTGGACCATAAGAAAATGCTTGTTTTAATAAGACCGTCCCATTCTATGTTTAAGAATTATAACGTAGTATTTTCAATATTATATCAAACTATAGGAAGCTAGGAGCAGTAGTAATGGGTAACCATCATGCATATATGGCTTATATTAAGGCAGTCATTTTTATTATACGGTCAAAATGACAGACAAGCCTCTGTACCGCCTAATATTAAGAAAAAAAATTTTACAAAAACACAGAAGCCAGTTTAGGTCTAAATTTCCCCCACGCTAGGCTGGGCCAGTATCGTGGGAATCAGAATAATATATGATTACCGAAGCCTTGAGGGGTTTTCGCGAATTTTATTGAGAACTCATCGCGCCATTGACATATAGAACAAGAAGGTAAAGCACCTTAACTCTTACATCGTCGGAGCCTCGAATCTAAAAAAAATGATCCTCCGATACTCTCCGTCGAAACGCAGTAGCCAGAGAGACGCTATTTTCCGCCAGTTTTCCCTTAGTCTAGACCTTCTCTATTCAAGTACCTAGTACTAAATAAATAAATAAATTTCCGACAACATCACATTCATTGATCTGACTCCGAGGTAAGTAGCTTAAGCACTTGTATTACGGATATCACAATCAACAGTGGTATTACAAATATATACTTAAATATTGGATATTAACACCCAGACATAGAACAAACACAAGTATTCATCATACGAATGTTTGTCCTGGGTGGGAATCGAACCCACAACTCTTGGCGCATGGGGCAGGGTCACTACCGACGGCGCCATCGAGCCAGTCAATTAAAAAAAAATACTATTAGTAGTAGTAGTACTATTCAAGCCGATAATACGAGGCTGTACTATATAATCAACAGCAATATTTTATGAAACTCCTTCAAACCAAAAAATCTAGAATATTCGTATCATTTCTCAAGAGTGGAAAAAAATGCCAAAAATGTATGCTATATGCCTAACTTTTCTTCGCCTGCTAAAGATCATTTCTTTGGGGAATGCCTCACTGACTGACCTGTTTGATGAGTGGTCACAAAATGTGTTCGAATCCCGCTAGGGGCAAATGCTACGTGTGATGAACATGGACATTTATACTCGAGACATGGATGTTTATAAACGTATTTAAGTATGTCTATCCGTTCACCTAGTATCCATAGTACAAGCATAAGCTTAGTTTGGAACTAGAGAATTGGTATGTCAGTCTGGAGAATTTATTTATAACTTTAAAACCATATGACGAATGAGAATCAGGTTTTAGGCTATTATAAACTTACACACAAAACGGGAGCACAAAACACTCTCACTATTTGTTTCCTGCGTGGAATCGGAACAATTTCCTTTCAGATAATGACCGTTGTAGCCGACGCTGACCCAATTCCGAACGGTACATAAACCATGTCGCTATTGTAACTAACCTCGGATAAATACGTTCATAACTAGCGTTTGATATGAAAGTTAAACAAACAGCTGTTGTCATGTGTCACTTCGTAT
Source organism: Glyphodes perspectalis (assembly GCA_951394215.1). Classification (NCBI taxonomy): domain Eukaryota; kingdom Metazoa; phylum Arthropoda; class Insecta; order Lepidoptera; family Crambidae; genus Glyphodes; species Glyphodes perspectalis. Next base: position 5,209,877 of record OX596222.1, on the reverse strand, counting down.
CAAACTGACCGTAAACATTTTTTTACCGTTTGTAGAATAAAAAAGTCAAATTGATTTGGATGAGTGATTAGAATTAAAGTATTGCAGGAACATCAGAAAATGATCACGTTTAATAATTCACTCGTCAATTCATTTATTTTTGTGACTGGCACGATGGCGCATTCGGTAGTGACCCTGCCCCATACGCCAAGAGTTGTGGGTTCGATCCCACCCAGGACAAACATTCGTGTGATGAATACTTGTGTTTGTTCTGTGTCCGTCTGTTAATATTTAATATTTTAGTATATATTTGTAATACCTACCACTGTTGATTCTGATATCTGTAACACAAGTGCATAAAAAATAAAAATAAATATTAGAAAGAAGTTACTCACGCAATGATATTGACTAGGATTGGTTGTAACTTTAATCAGTATAATATCGGTCATTACTTCGGCCAGAGGAGGTCTAGGAGTCAGAGGCCCCTGAGATTTTCACATTAGGTACGTCACGTCATCATCTCGGGTGATGACGGTGGGAGACTACGTAAAGCCGTACCTATCTTAGTAAATAAATAAATTGTGAAATAAGAAACAAAACAAATGTTTTGTAAAGTAAAATATGGTACATAAAATAGCATAAAAAAGCATTTATTAATCTAATAATACTTTTTATTTTTAATCTATGTCCCAAGTCCCTCTACCGAGACTATAAAGTTCATCGAAAAAAGTTTCCATTCGTTTTAAGGCTTGGGACGGTGGCCTAAAGTCCAACACCATGGGCGTATATATACGTTCGTATTGAAGTTCTTGGCCGGTCTCTTGCCATGTGTCATTTCTCTCTACTAGATCCTTGTCTAATGAGGCTGGGTAACTGAAACGATACAAAAATAATAATAATAATAAATTAATATCTGACTACATCACTTACATTGATCTGACTTCGAGGTAAGTAGCTTAGCACTTGTGTCAAGGATATCAGAATCAACAGTGGCACTACAAATATATACTTAAGTATTCAATATTAACACCCAGAAACAAACAAGCACAAGTATTCATCACACGAATGTTTGTCCTGGGTGGGGATGGAACCCACAACTCTTAACGTATGGGACAGGGTCACTACCAAAAGCGCCATCGAGCTTGTTATTTAGCTTACTACATGACAGGCTCGATTATAGGTACTTATATAATAGGTAAAGTAAGATTAAAATCGCAGAATTAATAAGTAGTTTTTGCCACAAATATAAGTATGTAGTTAATTTCAGATTAAAACTTGCCACCAAAAGTAAAATTCTTATCCAAATCCGGGGATAAATTGTTTTTTTTTTAAGTGATAATTTATTACACTTTAAAATCTTATTAACCTGGATTCTCTTTAATTTTCAATATATGGATAACATGAAAATCCAAGCTAAATTCGTGGTCCTTAAATCTTAAAATCCCACCTTTATAAATCCAAGACTGTTTGTGACTACATAGCACGCGCCTCTTAAATTTTAATTTATTTGATATGTACTAATGAGGCCTAGTTATAAAACAATTTATTTAACTTTGGAAAAAGTGATTTATGTGAATGTCAACCAAATAGGCAAGATAACCAAAAAATTCTGTTAAGTCCGTCAGTTAGATTAAAAAAAAATATTGAACACGTATTTTTTTATTTGTTTGTCAAAACATTCACGAAGATACAACGCATTCAAGATACGCGTGACGTCACACTTTCCTATTTTTTTTTACTAAATAGTGACGTCGCAAGCCCCCACTCCAAAACTTTGATATGTTCTTTGTGATTTTTTTGTTAAATTAATAAAGCGAAAAATATGTGTCTAGTTTTTTTGTATAATCTAACTGATGGACTAAATAGAATTATAGTTTTTTAATGCAGACATCATCGCTATTAGGTACTATCGGTTATTTATTTACGAAAACAAATGGTAAATTTAAATCGTCGTATGTTATGACTTAGTAAAACTTACCCAGTCTTTACGTAAGAAGCAACTATTGACGTCATCCATTCTCTCATTTTAGAGTCAGGGTTCGTCTGATTAAGCTCATTTTCTACTATAGGTCCCAACATATGATTCAACCTAAAAACATACGTTATATCTTCCGTATGGCACGCTCCTTTAAAATCATATTTCAGAGCCTTCTTCATTAAGCTGTTCTCACCGTGATACCCAAATTTGTATATATACGTTGGCTGTGAATCAACTGCCAACCTCTTTTTAGTAGATCTTATGATTGGATAAATGTAAAAGGACGCGGCGCAAAGAGGCAACAGTTTATCATACGTCAGACCGTTCGTATTACCATCGAAATACTTGTCGACTATTCTCAAAGTCAAAATAGGGACCACCGCTGGATTCGAAGCGAACAATAAGTTCATTGGCACTGCTGCAACAGGAGGCATTAATCTTAGTTTGTCATCGGATAGTTCGCGTCTTTGAGCTTGACATTCGTTGCTGTTGAAGCCTAGTAGTAAAGGGTATTCCTTTCCTACGCCATCGTCTAGAAGATATTCAGGGTCTTGCGGTATGATAGTAGTGAAATTCGGCTGAGGGAATTCTATCACTGGAGCAAATACAAGAGCTCCACCAATACGAGTTCTTAGCTCCCGAGCAGTATTCACCAGAGTTTCTATCGGCAATGAAATGAGCTCCTCGTGAATATCTTCTGGGTTATCTTCCGGGTCTATTCCCAATAAGTGTAGGAAGGCTATGCTCATAACTTTTGCGAAATTTGGCGAGTAGGAGTAAAAATTTGAATTTGCCGCTCCACTAGAAGCCATTACCCTAAAAACAATAAAATATTAAATAGTAATATTGGATTATATAACTATTAGAGAAGACGAGATGTTATTCAAGATACATTCAATGATATTTATTATATATTCGAGTATAAACTTAGTACAAAATTAATAAGAAGCATGATGATAACCTTCAGTTGAAAACGTTTTGCAGGCACTTCTTTGAGAATATACCCAAAGTCTTACGATAATAAGTTGTAGTAGTTATAGTATACATAAACAAAGTGTATAAGCAGTGAATTATGTAGATTTCCTCTTAACTAGACCTATGTTGGGGACTAAAAATAATGTAGCAACTAATGTCCTTGCCTAGTTTGTCGCAGAAAACGACTAATAGTGTATTGGGTATTCAATTAGTGCTTGTCTAGATGACGAGCTAGCATCTTGGCTTGTCATTACCTTTTTACAATTTATAATCTACCCTAACCTAGTCGAATTTTTGGCTAAACCTCAATATTTTACCCCTTCAATGGTTGCGGGAGTAATGATTGTACCTCTTAAATAACCCTTGTCCTATGACTGCAGGTGAAATGGATATCAGGTGGGCCATCGCTGCGCCAGCACTCTGACCACCAAGAGTGACTTCATCCGGATCTCCTCCGAAAAACTTTCCGTTCCTCTGCAGCCATCGCAGTGCTGTGAGGGCATCTCTTAATCCGTTATTTCCCGGGATGTAGCTCGAATTCAGAGATAAGAATCCAAGAACGTTTAGCCTGAAAAGTGGAGGATCAGAACTATAGAGACTGTATTTTATACAATTCCTTAATAAAATACATACGCCACAAACTTGTGAGGATTTAAACCAACAATTGTTTAAGGGACGGGCCATAGAGGCTATCACTGCGAATGGGACTGGGGTAATTGAGACATTAAAACCTGTATCTAAATAAATATTTTTCTATTTCTATTTCTATTTTCTCATTGAGACAACAGTTGGTATGAGTCTCAACTACCCCATCACGTCGGGATCACCAAATTTAACCGCGAATGGGATGGTGTGGAATGAGACGAAAGTTGGTAGGTGTCTGATTTAATTACCGTCATATCACAGTTTATATATCTCTCAATCTGTTGGTGTATGCTTCCTCATGTTAGGTTTACTACGTGGAGTATGTGCTGTATTTTACTACGTACGACAATGCGGCACAGAGGCCAAAGCAGAAAGCCGTTTACAACAACACGTATACTTGTGTGTGGAAGTGAATTTGCAGACTCTTTATTTAGGGCCTAATATATTTAGAACATAAAATTGTTTGTTATTCCGCTAGCAACATTTACTTGGTAACAACCAAAGGCAATGATGATTCTAAGAAACTCGCTGATGAGCTAATTTTTAAAAACAACTTATGGTCTATAAAAATAAATATCTCTTTTCATATCACCAAAATTTTCTCAAACCCTGAACTTATACTATTCTGCGACTTTATCCACTGTGGCAATGATTACGTCAAGAAAAATAATAAATAATTAAATGTTTCCAAACTCAAATTTTACGCCAATGCCTTTTTTAATTGATATTTAGCAAGCATAATAACATGAAAAAGCCGCGTACTTATTATTTAATACGATAGGCGTGCAAGCCACGGTTCACTGAACTTGAAACTAAGGTGCATTTGTTCACCTGTAATTGAATGTGACAAGAATGATATCCTTTGTGGCGAGGTACTCTGGTCCGAAAAAGTCAGCATACCCCGCGCCGTATTCAAAAGACCCTCCGTGAATGAACATCAGTATGGGCAGAAGAGTTCTGAAAAAAAAATTGACACACCTCGTACTAGTAAAATAAATAAATAAATAAATAAATTCTCCAGACTGACACACCAATTCCCTAGTTCTAAACTAAGCTTATGCTTGTACTATGGATACTAGGTAAACGGATAGACATACTTAAATACGTTTATAAACATCCATGTCTCGAGTACAAATGTCCATGTTCATCACACGAAACATTTGCCCTAGCGGGATTCGAACCCGCAACCCTTGGTTTCATGGCCAGGGTCTTTAACCACTCAACCAACGGGCCAGTCAACAGTAAAAAAAAGAAGGACTCCACGCTGTCATACTATAGGGTGAAGCCACGTTCATGAATGTGTGAGTGAGATACTTATGGATACAAGATATCGGATATCTGTCATTTGGAGCACTTATTATGTCAATGTGTGACGTAAGTTGCGTGTCAAGGTGGAGCACCTGAGGAGCTTCAATGTCTAGTTAATGGCGCGGAGTCCTTCTTTTTTTACAAGTCCGTGTGACAAACATTATTTTACAAATCTAGGTACCTACTAGGCAAATAAATTATCCCATTAATTATTATGCTGGTCTGCGACACCAAAAGAACATACCCACTGTGTTCCTTGCCTAGCATATCGTAAAAGGCGAACAACGGTCTATATGGTATTAGTATTTTATATGGACGTGTTAGCCACTTGTCAAAAGTCAAAGGGGCAGCTAGCACCCTTAAGCACACCATTCAGCCACTTATCAATACTTTTCACAATTTTCCGTCTAACCCAACTCGATTTTTGGCTAAAAGTGGTTTAAGGAGCTTATTGCTTCTTGGACTGGCTACCTTTTCTGGGATAGCTGGCGTGAAATTATGTGTGTATGTATGTACGGATGTATGTAAGTGTTTATGTATGTCTGGATGTATGTATGTTCAACAAACCTGTTCTCATATTCCCCAATTTCAGGGAGTGCTCGTGCAGGCACATGTACGCTGATCCGAATGCAGTCTTCAGCCTGATGCTGCAAGTCCATCAGTGGCCCGTAGAAAGTGTCTACTTGGTGACAGACTGGACCATTCTCTGACGCATTGAAGACTTCTTTGAAAGGCTCTAGAGGTTGCAGTTCCTAGAAATACAATTGCTTTTAAATTTTAATTAAATCTCTATTTATATTTATTATAAAACTAACAGATCACGTGTGGATATTTTTTTTTTCTCTATGTTACTCAGGGATAATGTAGCATACTAATAGTGAAAGAATGTTTGAAATTAATTCAGAAGTTTTTGATTTTATCAGTTACAAACATATAAATATTTCCTATTTATTACCTCGTTGGTCTAGCGGTAGCATGCCCCGCCTAAGCACCAAAAGGTCTAAGGTTCAAATCCTGGGTCGGACCAAACATTTTTGGCAATTTTGGCAGTATTGAAATTACTCAATAACAGTCCGGAGTCATGAAGTTAGCGGTTTTATCACCCCCATGCTTCGGAAAGCACGTTAAGCACCTGACCTCTCTCCGGTCACGTCGCATTGCCGTCTCACCGGACTATGAGAGTGCACTTGTGTTTGCGAACACACTTGTGCACTATAATATTTCCTGCGCAGATGGCTAACCCTCGTTCAGATTGGCCGCCGTGACCGACATCGGTTAGAAGTAGTGGCGGATTTACCCTAAGGCCCAGTAGGCCCGGGCCTGGGGCGGCCAGATATTAGAGGCGGCCAATCGTAATAAAAATTAAGTGATGACGCTTTAGTACTGAGAGTTATGGCCTGGGGCCTAGGGCGGCCAAGACTGTAAATCCGCCACTGGTTAGGAGGACATTATTATTTCCTCTTTATAGTACTAGTGTACCTAGATGTGAAAAAGATAATGTATGTTCCTCGTCTAGCATATCGTAAAGGCGACTAATTGTTAATTAATTGTTGGGTTTGGTTATCTGGGCGACGAGCTAGCCACTTGTCACTTCTATTACACATATTTCCATCTAACCTACTCTATTTTATTTTTGGCTCTCCGGGATTGCAGGTGTGAAAGTCTAAATGTATATATATGTTTAAATATACATATATACTGTTACGAATTTAAGACACCATCAATTTAATTCAATGTCAAAATTGTCAAATCTATGATAAATTTTAATGTATTCGGATACTGCTATGACGTTATTAGCAAGGTTCAGCAAAAAAATTACTACTTTTCAAAGAGTTCATTCTATGTTAATATCAATTTCTGCAACATCATACTTAAAATATTTATTTTGTTATCCTGTCACATGATACGGCAATGTTAAGAGAAATTCTTCGATAATGGTTTAATTTTTTTAATATATTAAGCAATTATAATTGACGTGTCTATCGAGATATATTTTTTGTACACATATTTATAAGTCAGCTGTCAAACATGATTATGGGTATTGCCTTATTTGCTAGCTGTATATAGTAAACATATGGTATTGTAATAGTATTTAGTATGGGTTTTTTATAAAATTCAGTCTCACCGAACATAGTTATAAAAAAAAACATTATTCTTATTTATTTCAGCACAGGTAAAAAACTTTGGAAGGTTTAACCAAGTATGGGACTGGGGTAATTGAGACAACAGTTGGTATAAGTCTGATTTAATTACGGTCATATCACAGTTAATATATCTCTCAATCTGTTAGTGTATTGTTGTATTACTGTTAGCTTACCCATGTTAAGTTTACTACGTGGAGTACGTGCTGTATTTTACTACGTGCGGCAATGCGGCACACAAGACACGTATATTTCGAATATTGATTACTGACCAAGATTCAAAGTTATCAGATAGACATATAGGTACATAGAGGTCTGACGCACCGTATTTGTTATCACGGCCGAATCCTTAAAAGGAAAAGCAGAGTCCAAGTAGCAACAAAGCTCCTTAAGCCGCATGTCGCTGAAAATCTATGTCTTGTGGCTAGCTTGTCGCTTAAATAATCACGAAGCCCCATACACCATTAAACCGGTGGTAGTATTACTTCTTATCCTTTTTTTTATGTGTATTGACTATTTATAAATGCTTTCTTGAAGCCCATATAAATAAAGATATTTTGATTTTTTTTTTTGAAATATATAAATATCAGACTACATCACATACGTTGATCCGACTCGGAGCTAAGTAGCTTATCTAAGCACTTGTGTTACGGATATCAGAATCAACAGTGGTATTACAAATATATACTTAAATATTGGATAATTAACACCCAGACACAGAACAAATACAAGTATTCATCACACGAATGTTTGTCCTGTGTGAGGATCGAACCCACAAATCTTGGCGCATGGGGCAGGGTCACTACCGAATGAGCCATTGAGCTTTGTTGCCTTTTACATTATGCTAGGCAAGGAGCACAGTTGATACATTATTTTTAAGTCCCAGACCATCATAGATCAAAGAGGAGAACGGGAATAAAGACCAACTTTTGATAAATTATAGTTCTGATTTCGCTCTCAGACAGTGTCGGAGTCAAAAAAGAGGCATGCTTCAGTGGTTTGGACATGTGGAAAGAATGGATAACAAAATATTGACTAAACAGATATCTTATACGAAAATGGAAGGATGTAGGAGCCGCGGAAGGTCCAAAGCTCACCTACCACGACTAAATGTTGAAAGATTAGGAGCCATAAAAACCGTAGAGCTTGTATAAAAAGGATCTTGAATGTTAAAGAAGCAAGTGAGGTGTGTAAGCAGTGTAAGGATCGTGCCATATGGCGTTCAGTTCTCTATGCCTACCCCGCTAGGGAAATGGCGTGAAGTTTAGTTTTATTTCGCTCTTAGATTTTTATGCATTAATTTTATTTATTTTATTTTTACAAGTACAGTGAAATCCATAATAAAAGCTATTTACTACTTCGAGAGACACAGCACTTACCTTGAACCTAAGTTCTCCCAAGGGCTGCTTGGCGTAAGGGATGCCGCGGAAGCTGGCGTAGTCGTCGCCTTTAGCATCCTTCCTCAGTGGTCCACAAACGTAGCCTGAGTCAATCTTTGCGGCCACTTCGCAGTCTCTGACGTTTAACTTAGCACACGCGCAAGCTGGAATTTAATAATTTGCCAATTAAATTTACTTGACTTTTTGAACTATTTCACTTAATTATTTATTTTATTTATTGGACAACACGACTGATTATATCTTTAAGTTATGCTTATAGATATAACTTACAATAATATGGTGTGATACAAGATATAATCATCATACGTGTTATCACGGTATGTAAAGAACGAGAAACAAAAAACATTTGTTTTTAACTGACTTAAAAAAGGAGGTTCTCAATTCGACTATTTTTTTTCTTGGGCTGGGAACTTAACACATTATTTCTTTAATTTAAAATTGCTATACATTTATTTCTCAATGATTGCAGTTATAATGTAACTACGAATCGATTACAGATTTCAGGGACAACCTATAGCTAAATATCTACATATTTTAATTAAACATGTCATGTTTCTGTCATATTCGAGGACACACACTATTATTTTAAAATTAAAATACCAAAATTACTTACACGAAAATGAAAACGTAAACAAAAATCCGAACACAAAATTTAAAATCATCTTAATAATAAATAAATTAACAATATGAGTAGATCCGCGTGAACACAGTTTCTAGGATTTAGTAATACTGCCTGTTAGTCATGTTACACTGAGAATTTATTAATCTAAAACATTTGAAGCGACCAAACGGTCAAGTGTGAGACGTCTTGACGCCCGAGCCGCAGCGCAATAAGCTATTATATTCTTACTAATATAATAGTCAATATGTATCTGTTTGTTTTCCGTTTATGCATAAACGGAGCAACGGATCACCCAGGACAAACATTCGTGTGATGAATACTTGTGTTTGTTCTGTGTCTGGGTGTTAATATCCAATATTTAAGTATATATTTGTAATACTACTGTTGATTCTGATATCCGTAACACAAGTGCTTAAGCTATTTAGCTCAGATTCAGGTCAAAAAAATTATGTGTGTATGCAATTGAGACAAGCTACCCGCGTGATACTGCGTGTACCGTATCATATAAATTGATAGACATTTTGGATCCTAGACTTTTAAGAACTCTAATAAAGTGCCCACGAGAACAATAGTCAACCTCTCAATTATATTATCCTCAGAGCACCTTAATAAGACAATGCCATCACGGACGACTAAGAAAAACTCCATGCCGGTGGAAAGGATCCCGAACTAATTAACTTAAACTTAACTGCGTCAACTTTCCGGGTTCATTACAAGTGTTCGCAAGTTTTTCCAAGCTCTTGTCGGACTTGTGGGAGTGACTTTATAAAGAATTCCCTCTTTTGTCCGCTTTACAATAAACAAAAGTTATTTAAGTTTTCTCTTGTACTCTTGTTAATTGATTTTGTAACTAGTTTTAAAACTCATTCCTTCACGTCCATCTATTTTAAAATCGTTATTAGATTAAATGACTACACTAATAGAGATCATAATAACATGTACATGTTAGTCATAATTGTCATGTAAAACCACATTATTTGAAGGCCTTAGATCATCAATAAAACATGGATAGTTAATCGGTTATCGGACGATAAGTCACGTATAATATACTTAAATATTTTTAAACAAATTAAATTATAGCACTTCGATTAGTATAATGTCATCTACGTGATGGTATCATAATAATAACCTTTTGATGCTAAGTTGTTGAACCATGAAATAAGACAAACAAAACTCTTTTTTTCGTGACTGACGACCGGTTTTCGAATTGAGAATCTTTTGCAAAGAAGCCTTAAAAATATTTTAACTAACTAACTAAACTTGACGCCACTTCCCTAGCGGGGTAGGCAGAGAGAACCGAACGCCATATGGCCCGATCCTTACACACCTCACTCGCCTCTTCAACATTCATAATCCTTTTCATACAAGCTCTAAAAATAATTTAAAAGTACAAAAAGGTTAGAAAATAGTTTTCATTTAAATAAAAGTCATTTTCCCAATCAAAAGAAAAAAAATACGGTTGATAAACTTAAACTCGCATTGATATAAACGTCCAAGGAGACTCGGGTCGAAGCTAGTATTGATAACCGCCCAAAAATGTTAAACATAACTCTCTGCGCATGCACTGACAAAAAATACCTACGTCTGTATTGTAAAAATACAAATTTTAAAGCGTAAGTATTTGTTTGTTGGAACCCGCTAATTTCAGGGATTTCCATTTGGATGTCATAAATCTTCTATTATAGAGCCTATTTACAGAAAAAAGCTTTAAGCTATAATATCAACTAGCTATTAATAAAATGACAGCGTGCGAACATCTTTATTTACGCAATTTTCTAATCCCCCTACAAAGATCTTGGACTGGGCTCCATTTTTTAGCGGATCAATTTTATCACAATTTTTGTACGGTTAAGTGGTTACGGCATAAAAAAGTAACCAACATATCATATTACTTTAGCTTTTTTTACTGTAATGATCAATACTGAACCCATGTAGGTCAGGGATTAAAAAAGTATGTGCCAACTGTGTTGCTTACCTAGCATGTCGTAAATGGCGACTAACGGTATATCGGGTTTTGGGTGTGTGATTGTGTAGGCGACGAGCTTGACACTTTTCACTACTTTTTCATAATTCACCACCCAACCCATCCAAGTTAAATTTTTTGCTGAATGTAGATAAATCGCTGCCCTTTGACTCAGCCTACCCCTTCGAGGATTACGGGTGTGATATTATGTATATATGATACGTATATACTCAAACATAGTAAATAGACACACATAGAGGTAGAATACCTATAAGGTTAACAGAACTCGTGGCTTAACAGCACTCAAAACGTGCTTACATAACATTAACGTCACATTCCGCAATGACTAACAAAAATATGTTTCAAAGACAATTCAAGTTGAGTAAGGAGTTGCAACATGTCACTGATTAGTACATCATACATGATTGATATTCTGAGGTTACGTAATTCCGAATAGCGTTTATTGTATTGCAACTATGTTTACATATCTTTAAGGTTGCCTGACCACCGGAGCGGAGCGAGGTATCGGAACGGTGAGCGAGTTGAAAATATTTTGACTTTGACTTTGGCCAATAGAAAATATCCACTGCAGGAGTGCAGAGATTTTATGCAATTCTATTGTTGGAATTTTAACTCGCTTACTGCTCTGCTACCCCGCACCGCTCCGGTGGACAGGCAGCCTTACTGATTATTATTGGTTAAGGTCATTCGATTCAATTGTTGTGGTTCCCCTATCTACGAAGGCCAGGTAAGCAATTGCTTCAATGTAAAACCAGACTGGCTAAATCATGGATCATGGTCTAAGTGGATCCTGACTAAGCACGGGACATATCACTAGGAAGATGATGTAGGACTACTTTGATGTAATTTGATATAGGCTGATATTTATTTTTTACATCTAACCTTTGAAACCCTTACATAGATTTATAGGTTAAGGAGACAGGCTAGATCATGGTAACTTATAAATTGTTATTTCATTCACTGATGTTTTTCATCACAGCTAAACAACTGGTATGAATCTATACTTACTTTAATTAAAGTTTAATCAAACACCCCTTGCTTACAAGGCGCATGTACTTACCATTAAGCTTTAATAGTCCAACTTAAGCTACTAATCGAGTAAATAGAATATAAGCAATGTATAGTAAATAGAAGCAATGTATACAATTTTAAATCTATTTGGATATGGTGGTGATACTATCTAGTGTTGCCGCTCGATAGTCCACTATTGATAGTCTATCGATAGACTATCGATAGTTGGGCTAAAGCAATAGTATCGATAGACTATCGATAGTAGGGCTAAAGCAATAGTATCGATAGACTATCGATAGTTGGGCTAAAGCAATAGTATCGATAGTCCTATCGATACTATCGATAGTCCCGTGAGTGGCAATACTATCGACACACAGCAATAGTATCGATAGTATCGAAACTGTTGCTACTGAATATTGCAACAACAATCGATACTATCGATAGTATCGATATCATCGATGGTTTTATCCTATCGATAGTGACATTCTCCTCAATAGTCTTGCTAATACAATAATTGTCTAGTCGATGACAAAAATCGACCGCGCAAATATATCGATACTATCGACAGTATCAATTATTATTACAATAGTCATGGCCGATACTATCGATAATAAATTCGATATTGAGCTTCAATACTATCGATACTATCGATACTATCGATAGTATTGCAGTATACTGATACTATTTTACTAAACTGAGCTATCGATAGTATCGATAGAATCGTACTATCGATAGGCCTATCGATATTATAGATGTTTTTCGGGGTCAACTAACTATTGATAATTCGGCAACACTAATACTATCGTTTGACATTCTTTGCATGTGCTGTCAAAATATTTCGTCTAATACAAGAATTTATAAATCATTTGGCAATTCTTTTATGAGCTGTCAAAACATTGCAATGAGGTTTTTAAATACATTGGATGTAAAAAAGCACTATTTTTTAAAACCACTGAAAATACAATTAACAAGAGTACAAGAGAAAACTTAAATAACTTCTGTTTATTGTAAAGCGGACAAAAGAGGGAATTCTTTAAAAACTCACTCCCACAAGTCCGACAAGAGCTTGGAAAAACTTGCGAACACTTGTAATGAACCCGGAAAGTTGACGCAGTTAAGTTTAAGTTAATTAGTTCGGGATCCTTTCCACCGGCATGGAGTTTTTCTTAGTCGTCCGTGATGGCATTGTCTTAGTGAGGTGTTCCAAGGACAATTGAAAGCTTGTTTATTGTTCTTATAGGCTATTTAGGATTCCGTAATGATCTAGGGTCCAATATATTTATTTATAGGAGTATCTCGCAATTCCTTTCATATGGGATTTGTATTACCATATATCCATGAATATGAGATTACAAATGGCCTATATAACCATCCTTAACTCAGTCAGTACAATGACCGTGTTTATCCCACAAACATTCACAGGAGTCATACCAGCGGTGTTTGGCTTTTTGATCAGAATCTATATTCACACAGCTAAATGCCATATCAATTGTACGATTGAGTGTCTTTAATAATGTGATCTTTCCTTTTTGCGTTTTAGGACCATACAAATCACGAATTTTTTAAACATATACTTCCAAACCTTTTTAATTCTCTATACTGACATACCAACTCCCTAGATCCAAACTAAGCTTATGCTTGTGCTATGGATACTAGGTGAACAGACATACCTAAAGACGTTTTATAAACATCCATGACTCGTGTACAAATGTCCATGTTCATCACACAAAACATTTGCCCCTAGCGGGATTCGAACCCGGGACCCCTGGTTTCGTAGCCAGGGTCTCTAACCACTCGACCAACGGGCCAGTCTACAGGCCGTTGTAAAACAATATGCCCTAATGCCTTTACCTTCTTTCGCTTTCCTTCATTTTGAAGTAAGTAAATAAGTCTTTTCTTAAGGTTCTCAATTCACAAACCGCCTCCTAGCATCAAAATCTATGCTCGACATTTCTCGCGACGAAATATTTTCACCTATTCTCAAAGTGGCGGCAGGTGCACCCCGGGAACTAAACCTTTATAGTTATTTCCGTGTCGAGCAAAACGCATAATAAATCACAGCAGTCACGTAGAGAGGAAATCCCCCGTAACGTTCAATAACTTTAGCGCCCTTCGACGCACCATGGGGAGTACAATATAACGAGATGACAGTAACTCTAAAAATATCAGATACCATAAGACAATCGACATATTTTTTAGAGTCTCTAACTGTTGTATAGTATACGTATGAAAATGCTAGTCTTTATGTCATTTCTAAAGTGAGATTCTCAGGTGAGGTTTACCGACATTTTTAATTATTGTTATTTATACTTAATCAATATACCTATATAAAAATCAATGCCACTTTTCGTTGTAATTTTATAACTCAAGAACGGGCTCACCTATCCAAACCAAATGTTTAGGCTTTGTTCGGACTATTAAGTAGATGGTTTATGTAAAGTTTGCATAAAATCGGAAAAACAGCTCTTAATTTTTCTCTTTATACGTAGCGAAGCACGTACCGGGCCGCTAGTATATTAAAAGATAATGTTACTTTAGATTTCACTTGTAAAATGAGAGTGACGGATAATTATTTATGTGATATCATATCATATTGTGAGACTATTGGTGTCATTCGAGAACATGACATATGTTTCATCCGTCAAAAGTTCACCTTAATATGATTCGTCTTTCAATATAATAAACTTCTAGATTGAAGTACTACTTCGTAGTCGTTTCGTTTATACGTGACAAATATATATACGAATTGAGAACCTCCTCCTTTTTTGAAGTCGGTTGATAACGCTAAAAAGAAGAAAAAACTACAATATTATACTACGGACGCACATACTACATTAGTGTGGTGGTGGTAATCCTTTTCTGTTTAAATTGACTATTTTATAAGTGCTTTTTTGAAGCCTATATAAATAAAGAGATTTTAAATTTGAATTTGAATTTGAAGTGTGTCCGTCCATTCAACAAAAATGTCAAACCGTTTCAATCTCAAACGAGGTTATGCTATATGCAGACTTAAGTTACTGTTTTCTCTTAAACTGTATCCCGCTCTGTAATCCACACGCACCAGATCGACATATGGGAATAATAAGATTTCATAGGCTTACTGTCAATTCGCGTTGTGCTTCGAGCCCTTAGCCCTTATAGTTATCTCAACGTTAAGTAGAATAAAGTGCTAAGAAACGGTAATTTTGCACCGAATACCTGTCGAAATATTGTGTTTATGACTAAGTACAAAAAGACTAGGTATTACCTACACCCTCAATCCTCGAAGAAGTAGGCTGAGCCCAAGGAGTAGTAAGCTAAAAGTTTAGCGAAAGGTAAAATGAAAGGAATGTTTTATAATAAAAATTGTGAAAAAGTAGTGACAAGTAGCTCTTGTCGCCTACACAATCACAAACTCAACAAATCATTAGTCACCGTTTACGACCTTCTTGGCGGGATACACATACAGGGAGTCCCAGACCAACATAGCATCGTTTAGAAACTAATAATAATGTATTTACTAAATTATCAGATAGCATCTTATATAATATGTAAATAAATATCCGACTACATCACATACATTGATCTGACTCCGAGGTAAGTAGCCTTAGTACTTGTGTTACGGATATCAGAAACAACAGTGGTATTACAAATATATACTTAAATATTGGATATTAACACCCTGACACATAACAAACACAAGTATTCATCATACGAATATTTGTCCTGGGTGGGGATCGAACCCACAACTCCTGGCGCATGGGGCAGAGTCACTACCGAATGCGCCATCGAGCTTGTCAAATTTAATATTAATAAACATTGATCCAATTCCAAACTATGCTCTTATGTAATAGAAATCAGAATCAACGAAGAAGAATGCTATCAAAAAACCCCAAGTCAGTTTCCAGGATAGACCTGTTTCATCTACACCAATTTGTCCTAAGACCGGGATCGAATCCGCGCCATAACGTCTGACGCTAAGCTCTAACTACGAGTATTGTTTTGTACCAATGGGTTTTTAACAGTTATTAATATGCCATATATGACTCTTAAAAACCAGCTTTGAGTAAAGTAATGGCCTACACTTCAATAGCGAATAGGTCAGCCATTTTGAATATCTAGCTATGACGTAGCGTTTTTATTTCCACTAATTGTCGTTACACAAAGGGCCTGATAGCAGGGTGCTACAATAGCAAGTCTCCCAGTATTTTGTAACGCTTTGAGCTCAAAGAAACTATTGTTAAGTGGAGCTATGGGAATATTTAAGGGCTTAGCATTTAACACATGCTTTTGAGAAATACAATTTTTCAGCAGTTATTTTCAACAGTCAATATAAGAATTTGTATAATACAACTCAATTCTACCTTCAGAAGGTACTTCATATTATTACTGTGTATGTATTTAATGATGCTTTTACAATAGGCAAGCCGACTAAAAAATTCTGTAGTCCGTCAGTTAGATTGTAAAAACATATTGAACACGTATTTTTTTATTGATTTGTCAAACAAACATTGACGAATATACAATGCATTTAAGACGTCACACTTTTTTTTACTAAATAGTCACGTCAAAGTCAAAGTCAAAATACTCTTTATTTATATAGGTTTGAAACAAACACTTATACATCGTCAATTCAACAAGAAAATGAACTAATAATATGAATCTACCACCTGTTCGGAATGTTGCTTCTACCGAGAAGAAACCGGCAGGAAACTCGGTAGTTACTCTTTTCAACAATATCTTTTACAAGGGTGTATAGATCACATTTGCTCTGAACCATGTTATAAAGTCGCCTTGTCGCAAGCCCCCACTCCAAAACTTTGATGTTCTTTATCTTTAGGACTTTTTGTTAATTTGATTAAGCGAAAAATATGTGTCTAGTATTTTTATATAATAAAACTGATGGACTAAATTGAATCATAGTTTTTTCATCCAGTCATTGGGTGTGAAAGTTACATTTTTTTTTTTACGTGAGGAATGCATTTACGCACCGTCCAAGTAAACCTAGGTTCGGCCTACGAGGGATGTGTCGGGCTCAGAGGCGGGGAAAGCACTCTACTACCGACTAAACCTCACCGTGGTCATTCTTCGGGCTTTGGCGCAGATTCCGGGCTCCCCACTCGGGACTCTACGCGAAATCTACGTCTACGCCGCTGCCGATCTATGCGGCCCATCTCGAGGGAGAGGCAACCTCGCCCCCAGAACACCTCGCGGTGCTTATGACGGCACAGACCACAGTGTCACCCCATCCTATTTAGCGGACGAGGATCCACGTGTCGTCATCTTCTCTGGGGCTGCTTAACGAAGTGAATGCAGGCCCCCCCGCAAACACTCCACAGCCCCAAAGGCCCTTTTAGTCGCCTCCTACGACAGGCAGGGATACCACAGGAGTATTCGGAGCCCCCCCTGTAGGGCGCGTGTGAAAGTTACATAAAACAACCTTCATATCCCTAGTGGTTGCATAAAAGTTGCATAAAAATTAGGTATTATTTAGGAAAATATCCCAAACTTAAACCCTGTTTTTATCTAGAATCCGCTTGATCCTAGATTTAGTGATCTTAGCTTACATTTACATTACTTTGTTAATTCTTAGATAAACCTGCTAATCTGGAATTTGATAACATCTCCATTGCTGCATAATGTGTATGGTTTTGACACAATATTTCCCTTACGGCCATGCTAATGGAATAAATCCGTAATTAGATTTCAAAATTTAAAAAGTTTGCTCTTTTTTTCGACTTTATCATCCATAACGTAAAGCAA
The DNA here is from genome assembly GCA_951394215.1 of Glyphodes perspectalis. Taxonomy (NCBI): domain Eukaryota; kingdom Metazoa; phylum Arthropoda; class Insecta; order Lepidoptera; family Crambidae; genus Glyphodes; species Glyphodes perspectalis. Next base: position 5,192,092 of record OX596222.1, on the reverse strand, counting down.
GTGATATTAATTAAACTAGCAACTCTGTAAGAAAACAAATAATTGAATAAAAAAAAGGCTAAGTGCGAGTGGGACTCGCGCACGAAGAGTACCGTACCATTATCTTTACAACATTAGACACTAAACAACTAAATATTCTGTGAATATTTCAAGCGTCTATCTGTTGCTGTTATTAATATAGAGCAAAAAACAGCAAAAAAATCACGTTTGTTGTATGGAAGCCCCCTTAAATATTTATTATATTTTCATTTCATTAATTATTTTAAAAGTGAATATATAATTAAATAATCTGTGAATATTTCAAGCGTCTACCTGTAACCGTCATTAATATCAAGCAAAAAACAGCAAAATAATCATGTTTGTTGTATGGAAGCCCCCTTAAATATTTATTATATTTTCATTTCATTAATTATTTTAAAAGTGAATATATAATTAAATAATCTGTGTATATAATTAAGTAATCTGAAAACAGAATAAAATGAATATTTATGGGGGCTCCCCATAAATATTCATTTTATTCTGTTTTTACTATTTGTTGTTATAGCGGCAACAGAAATACATGATTTGTTAAAAATAAATCAACTCTCTAGCTTTCCCGGTGAGGTACAGACAGTAGAGTCTTAATAATAGTGTCCAAGTGTCTAGCTATCACGGTTCGAGATACAGCCTGGTGACAGACAGACGGACAGACGGACAGACAGACAGAGGAACAGCGGAGTCTTAGTAATAGGGTCCCGTTTTACCCTTTGAATACGGAACCCTAAAAAGAGAGAAAGAAAAATTGCTGGCCAGTTACTAAAAGTACCATAGCACTATAGCGCTAGGTAATATATTACCAAGTAATTTCCCATACGTTAATTTAACGGTGCACGCCACCCCATATTCGGTTACCCACTTAAAAGCCGTGCATATTATGAACTAATAACCCACCATTTGCCATGAAATATAGTCCATAATATTCATATATTACTTCAAACTAAACAGTGGTTCATTCCAGGTTTGTTGTTCCGAACCTGGATAGATAAAAGTAATAATAACTTAAATCCCAACTAACTAAAATAAAAACCTAACAAAATATTTGAACCTTACCTCATTCTGATAGATATGTCAGTACAAATGGTAGCAATGTATTTGTTTAAATAATTTCTTAAGGAGTAAAATTCGTATCGTAACTATGAATTTAATTTATAAAAACTAACTAACTAAACTTCACGCCACTTCCCTAGCGGGAATATAATTTAGTTTAATTCTACATTTTAAATATAAATATAAACCTTGTCGGGGCCGGGAAATCATTGTCAAAGCATACCTCGCATACAGATATGACAGGGTCATAAAAAAGACATAAATAGTATAATAAATGATACAAATTTAAAATAAACCATATGCTTAGTGCACTTTTGAGGATCCCCTTCTGTTGAAATATTTCGTAAACAAGATACCTAAACATAATCTGCACCCTAAACTTTGTTTTCGTGTGTTCACAAATACAGTCTAGGCACTAAAGTTTAGATAAATAAGCAATTATTTAATTAAGTAATGTTTTGCACAAAACATTGCACCTTGAGTTGCAAACAGCTGAATATATGCATTTTGCAAGTTTACAGATTTAGCGCTGGGATTTAAGTTAATTTAAGCAATTTGCTTAATGGCGCAACTTATAAGAGAACAGCGTTTTCGAAAATTGTATCAGACTTTAACACCAGCAGATTATATCTACACCGTGTACTGTAATGTCAATCGATTTAATTGTCAGTCTATCTTTTATCGACAATAATTCGATAAAAGTACTCCAGATTGCAAGAGTCCCGATGCAGAGTTGCAAGAACCTGACGCTTTGCAAACAAACAAAAGTTAATGCATATTTGCTATCTAACAAATTTGACCAAATCCCGCCAGACACAAATATTTGTTTTATGAACGTAGTTCTATGGAATCGAATTTAGATTGATCGAAAAACATATTAAGCACATTATGCCTAGCTTGGAACTAGTACTACCCTACCCTAAGCACAAGGTAGGTGGGTACCTACTTTGTGCTTAGTCTTAAATATTTATTTTTATTCCAATGAACTATCACACCTGCAATCTCTGACGGTTTAAGCAGAAGTCAAGGAACAGCCAGCCTAAAAATATAATTGATATTGGGCCAGATGGAAAATCGCTTGGATTACAGCTCGTCGTCCACAAAATCACAGCCCATTGGTCACCTCTTACGACGTACTTGGCTTAGAATTCATTTGCTAGAGGTACAGTGCTGTTAATCGTTTAAACCGCTCATTCTCCTCCCTTGGGCCGCTAGTCCGTGAGCGATGTAAAAGCGCTTCAAATTGCAAGAGTCCCGACGCGGAGTTGCAAGAATCCGACGCTCGCAAACGAACTTCGGTGCAGTCTTAAAAGAATCTCAGAGTTCCTACAGCGGTCCTCTTTTGGGGTTTAATTTAATCCGCGCCGCTCTCCGCCTAATAAATGCAGTGAAGTTGTTATGGACGGGAGTTTGAGTGTTAAATATTCACAAAGTTTCGATACACGTTTTTGCGAACGCAACTTAGACTGTTTAAATTAAAGACTCCAGCTGTTGGTGATGTGTTTATTTAATTAAGAAGCTTATTTAATGAACTCATAATAGAAGATAATCTTTTTATATAGTAGTATATTGACTGGCCCGATGGCGCATTAAGTAGTGACCCTGCCCCATGCGCCAAGAGTTGTGGGTTCGACCCCCACCCATATTAATATCCAATATTTAAGTATACATTTGTGATACCCCTGTTGATTTTGACATCAGTAACACAAGTGCTTAAGCTACTTACCTCTGAGTCAGATCAATGTATGTGATGTCGTCGGATATTTATATTTGTGACGTGGAATGGAAAAAATTGTAGGTACCTATATTGTTATCAAGCGTAGGACCGACCTAATCGTACCACATTCAAATGCAGTCTTGATAAGCATATATAATATGAGTTGTAAAATTACAAAGCTTTTCTTTTTGTGTTCCATCGCGCCTTCCTCGTAGCCCTGTCAACCTCCTTTTACCGCCATTTGGAAGAACCGTTTTGGGCGCAAACTCACCTATATCCAGATTGAGTAAATTGTTCAATAGGTGCAACGAGTCAATTGATATTATTGATGTACAATCCATGTCGCTTGGCAAATACCGTAGCACACTCTTAAAAAATATTAATAAATTGTAAGTTAAAACAGTTTTTTTTATTGATCTTTTTATATTTAGTTATATATTTGTAACACTATATCGTCCTAAAATTACAGCATGTAGTGTATAGCTTTAATTGATTGTGCAATTCGTTTTTAGTTGTAGTAAGCCAGATTTATACTTATATAAGTTGTAACAATTAATTAAACCTTGGTGTACCTTAATTAAATAAAAAAAAATACTTAAAACTGAATAAATCAATTGAATTAAATTGAAAAGGTATATCTCTCCGATTTCCGAATGCATCAGGTCTTTTAATAATTGAGTAATTAGAAACACATTTTATTAATTTCTAATGATACTTCCAGGCCAAAAACAGGTATCCAAATATTAGGTATGGCAGAAAAAGATGAAATCACTCTGATGAATTCAAAATAAGATTTGACATAACTAATTTTGATTCCGAGACGCTCTTGAAGCGAGTATCTTCGTGTGATTTTTTTTTTTCTAGCCCTCACCGCAAAAGAAATTTGAGCAAACGACACATCGAAAGCGGCAACAAACGAATTTCTTGGGGCCCATCACAATACATCTTTTGTGCCCTCCTCCGATGTTATATTGAATTGATGATTTCTGTACAATAGCTATAGTATAAAGTATATATGACGATCCGCGATCCATTTGTACTGCGATTATTGTAATCTCATAACTTACAATAGAATTCAGATGGCAACCATCTGGCAGTTTTTCAACAAACCTGGAGCAATATAGATTATATCTATGTCTATAAATATCTATATATAATTGGACCAGTGACGGATTCACGGGTTGCTAAGGGGCGTAGGCCTTTAATGTTTCTTTTCAATTTATAATATGCTTTCATAGTACTTCCACTTAACAAATTACCTACAACCTTGTTTAAGCACTCTATTTTAAATAGACAAAAAAAACAAGAGAACATTATACTAATGTTTGTAAGTTATCACAGAATTTTAGCCAAGTAAAATTTAAGTATAGGTACATGACTAACTAACTAACTGAACTTCACGCCACTACCCTAGAGGGGTAGGTAGAGAGAACAGAACGCCATATGGTACGATCCTTACACACCTCACTCGCCTCTTCAACATTCATACATATATAGGTACATGTAATGAGAAATTGCCAAAAATTATTTACATACTTTGAAACACACGAGATTAAATAAACAATAGTCTAATTTCATTCAGCCGACGTGAACGCCAAGTCACAAATAATACCAGTATGTTAATACACGCCTTTGTACCGACTGATATTCTTGATTCATAATTTGAGCGAAATTGTTCTTTGAATGAGTTTGGAACAAAAGACTTAGTAACGACTAGCTGTGCCAGCGGTGTCACCCGCGTTTACGGTTAATATTATAAAGACTATTTCCGTCATACATGATTTCTATGTAACTTTAACCATTAAGGCTGCACACGCGACGGAAGCTTAAAAAATGGAGTAACTTCTGCCGTTTTCCCAACATTTCCCTTTACTACTCTGCTCCTATTGATTGTAGCGTGATGAAAAGTATACTATAACCTGCCTAGGAGTATGAAGAATAATTGTACCAAGTTTCGTTCAAATCCGTCGAGTAGTTTTTGTTTCTATAAGGAACATACAGACAGACAGACAAAAATTTTACTGATTGCATTTTTGGCATCAGTATCGATCACTAATCACCCCCTGATAGTTATTTTGAAAATATATTTCATGTACAGAATTGACCTCTCTACAGATTTATTATAAGTATAGATTATGCAATTTACGAAGAGGCATAAATTGTTTCGCAAGTCTACTGAATTCAATATGCTGAATTTAATTATTTCGACATTTTATAATTTACTGATTTTCATTGATCGTAAACTTTCCAAAAACGTTAGACAGTTTTCTTACGAAAAATTGGTCAGGGTGTATCGTACTTGTCTCATTTCTGAAAACAAGGAAAAAATCGTAAGAAAAATATCAATCTTTCGGTTCTACTTCCTCCAATTTAGAACTCTCAATAAGGATACGGCTTAATTTTTTCTGTAGGTGGTTTTCCTATACCTACAAGCGGTGGTAGCTACTGAGCGACCACCGCTTATTTTTTATTACCTAGTGGTAAGAACACGCGCCTCTTAACCTAGGATTCGGGTTCAAACCCGGGCATGTACCTTTGTATTTTTCAAACCAATGTGCTTAGTTATACCACTAACTCAGCAATGACGGAAAACATCAAAATTAAAAGTGCAAATTCCAACAACTATGAATGTGTAACCAAGATTTAATTTGTCTGGTTCCCCATCTAAGCATTTAATCATATAATGTAATTAACAGAATCGCTAAATAGTGGACCATAGTCTGATCGGACTGTGACTAAGCACGAGACATAGCTAGGAAGATGAAGTTTTCCTATACTGTACTGTAGGTTATCTGCAAGAGATTGCTACCAGCGATAAGCTACCGAAATTATAAGTGTTTGTATATTAAGTTCTGTATTGTTTTTCGTACAATAAAGAATATCTTTCTATTTAAGGCGCCTCAGAAAACGGCCCTCACACATTAATTCAGCTGCCCCAGCATACATTATAGGCCAGAGGTGACGAACCATTCCAAACAAACGTGCCATAGTTTCTAAAATGTCAATATAATTGGTTCTTTAACCGTGAAGCGCTTGACGCTGATCTTACTGTCCGTAATTTTTCATACATTTGTGGTACATTGTGGTACATTTTTTCATACATTGTGGTGTGGTCCACCATTTTGTATAACGTGCCTTCTATAGCACGCATGCCAATAGTGCGCCATCCCTGATATAGGCAATAAGACGATCATCCTAGATAGCCTGTAATGAATATCGTATGAGAGGCCTCCGTCGGCCTCTGAATAAATTAATTACGAGTAGACGCGGGCGGTATCGACCAGTGACGGGTAATGGAGTTACCTCCGTGTATAATGAATAGCCGATGAGCGGTTGACTCTGCCCTGGTGGTATGAAAGTTGTGATTTTTCTTTCTTAGCCTTATGACCTATGTATAAGACTAAGTATTTTTCTACCTTAGTCTTATAGCATGGATTATAAGTCTAAGGTTGGTAACCAAGAGCGCTGGTGCAAGCTCAGACACGTACTTGGATTTTCGAATTGGATTCAAACTACACACCAGCGGTGAAGTAAAACATTAAGAGGGAACCTTTACATCTAATGACTGTCGGCGTGAAACTATGATCCAATTAGCATTAATAAAGATTTACCATTAAGCAAACGTACATACATAACGTACGTATATAATGGTGCATGCCATTTCGTTGCCATCATTTGCCATCGTGTGCCATCATTAATCGCCTCTTACGACATATCAGACAAGAGGTACAATTGGTACATTATTTTGGAATCTTAGACCAATATATATAAGACATTAACCATAGTTATTACTCGTAATATTTCTAACGTACATACATACATAACATAACATTGAGAGCGGTGGTAGCTCAATGGTAAGGACACGTGCCTCTTAACCGAGGAGTGGGGGTTCAAACCCGGGCACGCACCTCTGGATTTTTTAAATCTATGTATTTATACCACTATCTCGACAATGAGGGAAAAAATCGTGATGAAACCGGCAGATTCAAATAACTTTGGATTTGTAACCATGATCCAAAAATTGTCTGGTTCCCGTATCTTAGGGTTACGAAGGTAAGATCGGCAGTCGCTTCAATGTAATTACCAGACTCGCTACATCCTGGATCATGGTCTAAGCGGATCCCGACTAAGCACGGGACATAACGCTAGGAGGATGATGATACATACATAACATCACGCCCATAATATTTCTTACGAGATTAAAATTCAGGGAGATGAAATAAAGTAATCCAAACAGAGATGTGAGTATTTCATTTACACTTTGTGCAGGCTCTAGTTTTAAGAAATATTAATGAAAATCACACTTAATAAGTCTACAACCATTCACTGAATGAAAGGCAGACCCGGGCATGTCTTAAGTTTTTAAGGATGCCCTGGAAGATTTCATACACCTGTCTCTATCATCATCAGTCCAATATAAAAAATGTATAATATATTTTCATATACATAGTATTAGTCAAATAACACACCCGTTCATAGTGCAATATGAATTTTACGTAGGTGGTACAAAACAATACATGGTTTTTTTTTACAAAAGATACATAATTACTTTTAACTAACAAGGCATAATTTGATACAAATTATTGTTAAAAATGGGGAAATTTTATATATATAACATGCTGCATGAAAAACTATGACGAATTAAAACAACAACATAAAACTGTACAAACGATAATATTTCCAAGACTTATACCAATTAAAGTACCCGTAGATTGATAATTATATAAAACAATCTTGCTTATCTAAACAGTGAAGTCACTATATCTGACGAGAAACTGTAACTCCTACTTAAGTTTGCATCTAAGCAGGAGTACAGAGGAACATAGAAGACTAGGTCGGTGTATTGCTGCATTCGAATTTAGTCCTGAATAAGGCTTGCGAATTATGGGTTGGGAGGGAGGTATTTTGTCTATTATATCTGTTGGTTTCTTGTCGTAGCGCGCGAAGGAAACCTCTTAAGAGTTTTATAAGAGTCCAGAAGGATAGAATGTTCGTTTTAGAGGAACACCCCAGAGTTTTAGTTAGTCTGTCTCCCCAGAGGACTGCATGGTGTAAAGCATTTGACAACAAAAAAGAGTGCAGATGTAAACTAATGTGCACCCATACTTTCATCCGCGCTTTCCATATTGAAAATTCGAAAATTAGCAATAAAAAGCCGCTACTGTGGTCTTTCTCGAACCAACCTTCAAAATAATTTCAGTGGGAAGAAGAATTCCGGCGGTTGACTCATTTATTTGACGTCTAATAATTTATAAGTGCTTTTCTGGTGCCAATAAATATTTGGATGTCTTTTATTTCTCTTAAGACATGATGTTCGACATCACTGCCCAAAAACAAGGCTATAAAGGCTCTCGAAGAAGTCTTTCATTCTATTGAGGAGTCGTGATGGTGGCCTGAGAGCCCTTTCCATGGGCTTCCTGATTCGCTGGTACTGCAATTGTCTGCCAGTCGCGTTCCATAGCGAACAACCTTCCTCTCCTGGTTGTCTGGAATAGAGAGCATTTTATATTTAACCGCCATATACCATTTTTTTTTTGTTCTGTGTTCAAGAAACAGGCAACTTGGGACATGACACCTTATTTATCTTTGTTCTTTACAACAGTCTGATGTACTTCTGACCTAATCTTTCAGAAAGTAATTTTCAATATGAACAATGAACATCTAAAACCCATCCAAATGTTTCTATTTGCACTATTCACACCATATGATAGTCGTCTTAATTCAATGACAAACTAGCTGTTTCCGCGGTTTCACCTGCGTAGTTTCTGAGTTTAGCGCGTTTAAGCAAACAAACAGCGTTATAATAATAATATTGATTTATTTTTTCAAACCTTTAATAAAGGTACTCAAATTATCACTGTTATATAAAAAAGCAAAGAGAAGCAAGGGTTATATGAAAACTTACCTATTTTTAACGAAGTCACTAACAATCGACGTCATCCAATCCCTCATTTGAGAGTCGTCATCTTCCATTTGCAGCTCATTCGTCGTCAATTGTCCCAATATAGAATTCACTCTAAAGAAGTACGTCATATCTTCAATATGCCCTGCTCCAGAGAAAGTCCTGTTCTGAGCTATCTTTATCACACTTTGGTTTCCGGGATACGCAAATTCGTAAATATACATCGGAGCAGCGTCTACCGCTAGCCTTTTCTTCACTGCTCTAAAAAGTGGGTACTTGTAAAACGAATCTGTCCAGAAGTTTAAGTACCGTGGTAAATTAACGGTACCATTGAAATATTGTTTCACTATTTTCGCTGTCAGAAGTGGTACCAATAAAATGTTCACAACAGCTATGTTACTGGGCACTAACGATACAAGAAGAGGTCCGGTCAATACTTTCTCAACTAGATTGACCTCTTCGACTCTTTTTGCGAAAGTCTGACTTTCTCGGTTCGTGAAACCAAGAAGCAATGGATAATCTTTTCCTTTTCCTTCATTCAGCATTTGTTCTGGATCCTTAGGTATGATAGTGGTGATGTTTGTTAAAGGAGTTTCTATTACAGGAGCGAAAGAGATTAATGCGGATGTATCCAGAATAGCTTTGTTAGCTTTTATCAACCGTTCTATAGGCATATCTACTAGTTGTTTGTGAATAATTGCTGAAGTGCTTAGAGGGTTTATTCCTAGGAAGATTAGGAAGATTGCTCCCAAGAATTTTGCGAAGAGAGGTGAGGGACTGTAAATGTTGGCGATTGCTGTACCACTCAAGGACATAACTCTGAAAACAATAAAAAAAATTGGTTAGTATAACAACTGTTGTTTTATTTGTAACCATATATTACTTATATTTAATTCTGATATCAGGTATGTATGTATGTTTGTATAACATCACACCCATAATCCCCGAAGGAGTAAGCAGCAAGTATACAGTATATCATGTACTTCTCTCAAAAAGTAGATCAAAGTACACTTATTGCACTGGAACTTAAAATTAGAATAAGTTGTGACAAGTGGCTAGCTAGTCACCTACACAACCACATACCTAAAACCCAATATACTATCAGTCGCCTCTTACGACATACTAGACGAGAAACACAGTTGGCACATTATTTTTACGTCCCAGACCAACATTAGACCGAAATTATTTACCTTTTAAAAAGCCCCTGTCCCTCCACAGCAGGTGACAAGGAGACTAGATGCACCATGGTAGCCCCAGCACTTTGTCCTCCGAGAGTGACCTCGTCAGGGTCTCCGCCAAACGCCTTGGCATTTCTCTGCAGCCATCGAAGAGCTGTTATTACATCTCTCAAACCATTATTGCCTGGTATATCTTTTGAACCCAGAGAGAAGAAGCCAGGTACGTTTAATCTGCAAATATGAAAATTAAAAAATTTAAAAATATTTTCCAGATCTACAAATATTGAAAGACTTGGACTCCTGACGATGAGAACGCAAAGAAGAATGGTAATCAACAATATGGATCTAAATTATATTCATAGGGATGCATTCTTTGCACCATAAACTGCTTATTAAACAGCAGATTAGTAAAGAATCCTTTAAATTAGATTGATAGATCAAACCATGTTTAACACAAACGAATATAAATCAATATTCAACGACATCACATACATTGTTCTGACTCCGAAGTAAGTAGCTTAAGCACTTGTGTTACGGATATCAGAAACAACAGTGGTATTACAAATATATAGGCACTTAAATATTGGATATTAATACTCAGACACAGAACAAACACAAGTATTCATCACACGAATATGTGTCCTGGGTGGGGATCGAACCCACAACTCTTGGCGCATGGGAAAGTGTCACTACCGAATGCGCCATATGTATGGATACCAATAATAAAACATTAATCTTATTAGTTTTGTGTATGATATCTTCTTCTTCTTTTCTTTAATTCTTTCTTTAATTCTACCCAATATATTGTAAGCAACTTGAGTTTCATAACTTACCTGTAATTAAAAGTCACCAGGATTACTCCTTTAGTAACGATGTACTCGGGCCCTTGAAGATCAGTATCCCCTGAACCAAATGAGAATGATCCTCCATGGACGAACATAAGTATTGGCAATAGAGTTTTGTTACTGTAAATAAAAGTCAAAGTCAAAGTCAAAATACTCTTTATTAATATAGGTTCGAAACAAATACTTATAAATCGTCAATTCAATAGGAAAATCAACTAATAATATAAATCTACCACCGGTTCGGAAAGAAGAAAAAGAAATAGAAGAAAAAGAAAAAGAAATATGATAAATACAGTATGATAGAAAGCATGATGATTAGTCAAGTCGTCTTCGAATACAAAACTGAAGCAACTCTTAAGCAACCTATATCTTGATAGGTGATCAACGTTATAATACATATTGCAAATTTTAACTTACAAATAGAAACGTAGCGAGTATTACTGGATTTATTATATTTTGATTTATTTTTGGCCAAAAGTTGAGCTTGCTGCTCTTTGGACACTATCCATCTCTTCGAGATTGCAGCCGATTGATGATATTTTTATAAGTACAAATTTATACCACTACCTCAGACGTGACAAAGCCAGTGATAAATCGGAGACATTCAAGCAAGCAGGATATGTGGCCATGATGCCATTTATCTCCCATGTATCACGGTTCCAAGTACCAAAAAAAATTATACCTTTGATCCTAGAATCAACACACATCATTAATAAACTAACCTCTTTTCAGTGACTTTTAGGTCTGGAAGGGCAGTTTTAGGCAAGTGCACATTGATGCGAATGCAGTCTTCGCTCATAGCCAAAGGCTGCATGATAGGACCGTATATGACGTCCACTTGGGGGCAGACTGGTCCATGTTCTGTTGCATTGAACGGTCCATCGAATGGGTCTGCTGGTTGCAACTCCTGAAATCAGATATATATTTTGAATGAGTTAATAAGCTGTCACTACTTTTCCACAATTTGGTTAAATTTGGTTTAAGAATTTATTGCTCCTGAGACTCTGTCTATCCTTTCGCAATTGTGAATGTGATGGTATCATCAATCGTCAAGTGAAAGGTACAAAATAGAACAATTTAATTATTCTACCGGTTCGGAGTGTCGCATCTAACGAGAAGAAACCGGCAAGAAACTAGGAAATTACTCTTTTCAATGCCAGATTGAATATAAAAATTTAAATTTACAGATTAAATTTATATCTATACCAAGTCATACAGTTAATAAATGTTCATTGAAGATTCAAATAAAACTATATATATATATATAACTTTCTCTTGAAACACTCTATCTATTGGTGAAAACCGCATCAACATCACTTGCATTATGTAAGCACAGATAGAAATGACGACATTGTTTTATACTATGTAAAAATTATTATTTAAATGATTAACTAAGAGCAATAATTCGGAACTCACCTTGAACCTGAGTTCTCCCAAGGGCTGCTTGGCGTAAGGGATGCCGCGAAAGCTGGCGTAGTCGTCGCCATTAGCAGCCTTCCTCAGTCGTCCACAAATGTAGCCTGAGTCAATCTTTGCGGCCACTTCACAGTCACTCAGACCGAGTTTTGCCAAAGCATGGGCTAAAAAAAAAAACTATATATTTTATATTACAATAGAGGTGGCAATAATGGCGCAGCTACTCAAGGTATGGCGGAGTAGTGTGTCAGAACCCCCAAGCTCTGGGAGCCCCCAAAACCTTATTAGGAAGCTCTCGTAAGAAAAAAAATATTTTCCTCCTTGCGGCCTTGGATCAAAAGCTACGCCCATGCATATTGATGAAACCTAAGTACGTTCCCAGTACGTTTTTGCCCCAGGGCCCTTCGTCGCCACTAGATGGCAAAGAATAAACTGCAGAGAAATGGCTGATACAAACACGCTCCGGCACTCTCACTCACTTTTAAACACAGCAGCACTGGCGATGCTATTTGACTCCCAACTTATCTAAAAAGCTGGTACTTCCTCTGTCGAGCCAGCCATTTTATGTAGCTTTCGATTAATGGCGAATACATGGCTTGACCACACAAAGGCTCCTTTGAATATTTATAACCTTGAAACGGTTATTTGATTTAGGGTAATTTTTATTTTTAAGCAACACACATTTCTAGTGATAATGACAAGGTATTCACCTCACAGAAACATGGAAAATCCTTTTGGAGAAAAAACAACTTGTCAAGATATGTTAAGGAACTCTATAAGTTACTTGAATAAAATCACTACTATAATGCTATAAATATCACAGTCAAATTAAAATCCAGTTTTAATATTATTCAAGGCAAAACAAACCGCATATTTCGTAAACAAGTTTTCTATAAATACACGTGCAGGCTTAGACTAATATTTGAAGATATCACAAAGACAAGTGCTGATTAGCCGTAATTGTAGCACCATAAAAGTTTATTGTAGGAAAAAACATGTAAAAATGAAATTATTTTGCAAGGAAAAGAAAAAAATCCTCACATGTTATGACTGCGAATAGAAATACTCCGATTAAAGAACGATCCATCTTGTCGACAGATCCGACACAATTTGACTACAAATCAACTCACCGTTTGACTTAAATATATTTGAGATAATTTAATTGGATACCGTTGAATACTAATGATGGTAGCTCAATGGTAAGGACACGAGCCTCATAACTGAGGAGTGCGGGTTCAAACCCAAGCACGTACCTCTTGATTTTTCAAATCTATGTACGTATTTATACCCCTAGCTCGGCGATGAGGGTTAACATCGTGATGAAAACTGAAAATTTAAACAACTTTGGATATGTAACCATGATCCAAAAATTGTCTGATTCCCTTATCTTTATTATAGGTTTACAAAGGTCAGATCGGCAGTCGCTTCAATGTAATTACCAGACTCGGATCATGGTCTAAGCGGACCCCGTCTATGCACGGAATATAACGCTAGGGAGATGATGTCCGTTGAATACTGTGTGATTTACATATTCTCAACTTTTTCTTAATTTTCCATCAAGCCATCAATTTTATTTCTAGCTCAAATCTGCGTAAAATAGCATTCAAAAAGTGATTGAGTAAAACCTAAACATATCAGATCTTTTTAGACTCAAATTTATAATATTAATAGGTTTAAATCAATCATAAGCAACATTTTGAATTCCCAGTATAATCCATTGATAGTTCAATAGCCAACTTCATATTGTATTGAGCGGACAAACTTTTACCTTTTAAACTTGTCTGAGACATCGCAGACAAAGTTCAGAATGGCTCACAGGATGGTCCTTTTATAGAACTATTCCTTTGCCCGGTTTAAAGTGAAAAAAACTGTTATAAGAACTTATAGTTTACCGGCTCCAAAGGAAAAGAGTTGTCATGGAGTTTAACAGCTTCGCAGAATTGGCACTAAGTTGGAAACCAGTCTAAATAATAAATTAACAATAAAGAAAAGAGTTTATACCCATTTTCAACAGTTGCAGGAGCAACAGTTATTAGAAACAATGTGTTGGTAATGAGCGATGAAAACCCAACTATATTTTACTATGGATGTGCTATACTAAATTAGTTCCGATAAACTGTCAAAAGATGGCGCATAATTAGAGTGCGCAAGCTATTTTTTTCTTCGAACACATAACAGTCTTCGAACAGTCTAAGGTACATTGAGTTAATTAAACAAGTACTGGTTTGCGACCTTGAGCAGGCAGTTAGTCAATTAATAACAGTTCATTGCCAATATTTCATTTTTCAAAGGACGCGACCTATCATCATTCAAAAAATTTTACTTACGAAACAAATAATGACATTTAAAAAAATTATGAAACATCAACCCCCAGTTTACTGTCCCATGGAATGGAATAGCACAGAAATGGATCTTTTACATCTTTATTATTTTGACTGAAGTTATAAAGCTTCAAAGTTGTTGGTTAAACAGAGTTAATCAAGCGAGACAATGTACACAACGCAATGCACCATTCATATAAAAAAATAATTTTGTGAGAAAGATGAGTAGTATCTGTTTATTAAAACTTTTATACAATTTTATGAAACATAAACTAAATGTACTTACTTACTTAAAGAATATCGCACCCGTAATCCAGAGTAGGTAAGGGCTAAGCAGAGATAAGCCACATTTTAGCTAAAAATAAAAAACTAGTGATAAGTGGCTGGCTTATCCTCTACATAATAATTAATACATACCCAATACGCAGTACACTACTAGGCAAGGAAATCGTTGGTTGATACATTATTTTGAGTAGCAGACATTTCTACATGTACGTACATGTTCTAGCTTCCGCCTGCGGCGTTGCTCGGGTTCATCGATAAAACATTGTTTAAGTGTTATGCTAATGTATAAGCTTTACTTTGTCAAGTTTCAATAAAATCCATGCAATAATTTTTGCGTGAAAGAGTAACAAACATCTACACATCCATCCAAACTTTCGCGTTTATTATATAGTAAGAAGTAAGATTTAAGTAACAGATTTCTACTACTTAAAATATCTATATACTTAAAATTCTACGTATTGGGTATGTGAATGAATGAAGAGGATAAGCCAGCCACTTATCACTGGCTTTTTATATTCAGCTAAAAAGTGAGTTCAACATTACTATATTGTTCTGCTACCTGAGGTACTTAATTAACCAAAATTAAAGTTCAAAACTTCAAACAAGATACAGTTGAGTTGGAACCTCCTTGTTTTTTTAAAACGGATAAAAAATACTTATATAATATACTTAATTACAATTTATTGTACTCAATCTTAGATTTCTAATCTAGGCAAACCAATGTAACATTACCAAACTGAAAGCTAAACTCAGGTAGCAGACATTAGGCAAGTTTTAGGGTGATTCGTGCCTTATTTCCCGTTAGTCATTCCGACAGCGCGAAGCCTATCATTCAGTACTAAAGTCAGGAGATCGCAACATTTGGCAGCATAATTCAGTCGCTTAAATTAATGTCAGCCTTTTCTTTTTATGTGAAATATAAATTTAAAACATTAAATTATATGAATCTAATGGTTTTACAAAACCCAAATTTAATTTAAAGTATATATGTAGTATATTAATTAATAATAGTAATTCGTAAAAACACAACAATCTACATCACAATTGTATAAAAACTTGAGAATTTTAGTAATTTTCTAATAAAACCTGTAACTCTTATGCAGGGGTATCACGTATCTTCAAGAACTTATTTAAGGCATTAGAAGATCCTTTTGTTAAGAAGTGGAGTAGATATTAAGTTTCTAATCAAAGTACATTAACTTAGCAAGCTTCAATAAGATATTTATTTAAGAACAATGCATCATCTCAGAGCGATATGATATATGATATATTTTCAGAATATAATTCATTGCTTTGCAATATATATTATAAATTAATAACAAATACACGTAACTGAAACACATTTCTGCATTGATTAAAAGACATGAGAACAATTTGACTGTTGTTTGGGAGCTCCCTTAAATATTTATTTAGCCACAACAGAAATACATCATTTGTGAAAAATTTAACTGTCTAGCTATCCCGGTAAGATACAGCATGGTAAAATAGGGACAGACAGACTGACGGACAGTTGATACTTAATAATAGTTTCCCTTTTTACTTTTTCGGTTCGGAACTCTAAAAACGGCGTAACCCCGTCACTGAATCAAATTAATGCATGTGTTATCGGATAATTATTTTTTTAATTAAACTAAATCCGTCCTTCGAATGGATGATGTCAACTGTTACGAACCCCTGATGTACAGGTCGATGTCAAATTGATTTATCACTCCCGCGGGTGTGATTTAGGAATGACGCGCCAATAACCATTCGGTGTCATTAAAAATAACATGGATCCATTCACGTCACTGGGGTGGCCACATTTTTTATGTGTCATATGCTTTTAAGCTTTTATATGAAGCTTTACTTGATGGTCACATGGTCACCCATTTTTCTGAAGCAAAAAGACTGACTAAATTTAAATACTTCAAACTAGTTTTTAGTCCCAAATTCGTCTAAATTACAAATATTTTTTTATCTCTTTAAGATACCAATTAAATATAATAATAATTGCTATATTAAATGTATCGTATATTTTATGACATTATTAACAGACACGTAATTTTATTTAAATAATTGTAAACTGTAATTTATATTTTCATATTAATAGATGACTTAAACTATCAATAATAAAAAAATCATATTTACATTATTATTATACTTCATCTTAAATTTTTCATCTAGCCCAGCCCGGCTTTATTTTTGGCTGAATGTGGTTGAAGGGGCTTGATGCCCCTTTGACTCTGCCTACCCCTTCGGGGATTATGGGCGTGATGTTATGTATGTATGTATGTAACTTAAGTGTCATATACCCATTTTTAAATACTGATTTCATCCTTCAGCGGACCAAATGTGTATTATAAACTAGTATTAACTAGTACCAATTAATTATTCGCATTAATTACTACAAAGCACCTCATTACTTCAACGCCTCCACTGTCCCACGCATTCACTCAAAAGACAAAACAATCATTAACATAATTATTTAAGTAAATTTAATGAACTCTTAATCAAGTTAATTGTTTTGATTGTATTTTTAGACTAATTCAATTAAATATTCTTTATTTCGGACTAAATTGACATCCAAATGGGTTGGCAACGTGGCTTAAAACACTATGTTAGTAGTTATAACAATAGGGTATACAAATTAATAAATTAAGAGACTAATAAGTTACAAGTTCAGATATTGTGTAGGCAGTTCAGATATTGTGTAGGCGACGTGCTAGCAACTTGTCCCTACTTTTTCAAAATTTTTCATCTAACCCAGCCCAGTTTATTTTTGGCTAAATGTGGTTAAAGTGACATGCAGCCCGTTTGAATCTGCCTACCCCTTCGGGGATTACGGGTGTGATATTATACTTGTATATAATGTTCAGGTCTTACATAGAACGTAGAGAATTTGTTGTAGCATCACGCCCGTTAACCCTGAAGAGGTAAGCAAAGTTCAGTAAGCTCCACTTTAAGTGAAAACTTGAGTTGGATTATGGGAAAAATTGTGAAAAAGGAGTGACAAGTGGCTCGTCGCCTTCATAAAGAACCGACACTCAATACACCTTTAGTCACCTTTTACGACATGCTAGACGAGCAACACAGGTGCAACTATATTTTCAAGTCCCAGACCTAAATAGGATAAGGCTTGTGTTTTTCAAAAATGTACGCAGCCGTCTCTCACCTCTTTTAATTATAAAAAATACATACATACATATCATCACGCCCATAATCCCCAAAGGGGTAGGCAGAGTCAAAGGGGCAGCCAGCACCCCCAACCACATTTGGCCAAAAATAAAACTAAGCTGGGTTAGATAGAAAATAGTGAAAAAGTAGTGACAAGTGACTAGCTCGTCGCCTACACTCACACTGCCAAAACCCGATACAC
Organism: Glyphodes perspectalis; assembly: GCA_951394215.1. NCBI lineage: Eukaryota > Metazoa > Arthropoda > Insecta > Lepidoptera > Crambidae > Glyphodes > Glyphodes perspectalis. The sequence goes on along the minus strand of OX596222.1, from coordinate 5,173,987 downwards.
CATTAGTCGATTTTGCGACGACCTAGGCAAAGAACAAAGTTGGCACACTTTTTTTAACTCTCATCCCAACATGGGACAAAAAATAAACCATTCACAATGAATAATAAACCAAACCACGTAAATAAATCAGGCAACACAAATACACCGGAACAAGTGCCGAACAGTATTAATTGTAAAGTGGACCGGCTAAATGAAACTGCCATTTTAATAAACAGCCCTAGTAACTCTTGATGAAATGTGCGTCTGCACATTTTAATTAAACTCGAAAATTCCGCCCGTTATGCAAATTTCGCTTTTAATCGCACCACTTTGAGATGAGACTCGCTTGCAGCCGGATGCACAGTGTTGCAACTAAAAACTATTTGGCTGCGGGCTATAACACGTGAAATTCGTTTGAAGACCCTTCGTTTGGTGTCGAGCATTTTCGTTTGGATTACATCCTGTATGTTATTTAAGCTTCGAAGCTTGCAGTGGTTACATATTACTTAGCGGCTGAAGCATTATCCTGGGCCAGGCTAGGTAAACTGTCTGTATGTATTTGAATGTTAAAATTACTCGGTAACTACCTGAAGTCAGGAAGTAAGCCTGTGTGTGTAAAGTCTTGCGCCTGACATCGCTCCGGTCATCGGTTGGCCGTATAACCGGACTATGGGAGTGAAGAAACAGAGAGTGCACATGTGTTTGCGAGACACTTGTGAGCTATATCTAATATATCTTGTGTAGTTGGATAATAATTCTCGTTAAGACTAGCTGCCGTAACCAGAAGCGGTTAAGAGTCATCATCTTCCTAGCGTTATGTCCCGTGTTTAGATGGGGTCCGCTTAGACCATGATCCAGGATTTAGCGGGTCTGGTAATTACATTGAAGCGACTGCCGGTCTGACCTTCGTAACCCTAAGATAGGGGAACCAGACAATTTTTGGATTATGGCTACAAATCCAAAGTTGTTTGAATTTGCAGGTTTCATCACGATGTTTTCCTTCACCGTCGAGCTAGTGGTATAAATACGTTGAAAAATCCAGAGATACGAGCCCGGGTATGAACCCACTCCTCGGTTAAGAGGCGCGTGTCCTTAACATTGAGCTACCACCGCTTTCAGCCAGAAGCGGTTAAGGGTATCCCTTCCTTAATGAGTCGCAGGAAATAAGCAAGCAAGAAAAACACAAGTGCACGTAGAAAGGCCTAAATCCAATAAGGGTTTTGTCTTGTTCATAGGCTTTAATAAAAAAATACGGAACATTTAAAATTATAGTTAGGAAAATTATAATAGAGTGAGTCACAGTGCAACGCAAACTATGCCTGTAAATTTTCTTGAAGAGAATAAGTTGATCTATCTTGACGCGCAGAATATAAAATACCACTTTTATTTTCTTTTGCCTTTTTTACGCGGGGAAATGCGTTACGCACCCTCACCCTACCTGGGGGGCAGGGTGGTGTGTGGGACTCCCGGGGACCACTGTACAGGAGGTCCTGGTTCAGGCCAAGTTGGTGTAGCCGGGGTATACCCACTAAAACCCCGCAGAACACCTCATCGCCCGAGTGGAGGTCTCATGGGTGCTAGCAGAGCCTGGACATCCACAACACCGCGACCGGACCGCCCTAAACGGCGGGCACCACTGCCCCCCTCGTAGATGGGAATAGCCAGGGGAAACAAGCTAGTCCCGTCTGACGGCAACGGATGGGGGTGCCCCCGCAGCCAAGAATATAAAATACCGCACTGGAGTTATCTAAGTAAGACAAATATGTCTTCAGAGAGCTTCTACTATTGTTTCAACTATAAAGTGTTCATAGCCTCTGAGATCTTTCGAACTACGATCTCATTCATTTTACTTTACAAATTCTCTATAGCACATCACTTCAAGTGGAATAATAAGATATTTCTTAAAACAAGTGGCTGGCAATCTATGTATCCTAATATATCTTCATATATTAAGTATACTTTAAAATGCAGATATTGGTAGCTATACCTAGTATTATAGATTTCTGGCTAGCTAAAAAACATCTACCAGTTGTAATTTAACGTTATAATATTATGAAAGATATGAATTCGGGAATTAATGTATAAAATATTCTCATAAGTTGTACTATGTGGAACTGACTGACAATAAAACAAAATACGACATATTTTGAAATTAGACTGACTACTCACAAGTAGAATAGGGATGTTGACTGGCTAGTCAATTGAGATACTTTTTAAGAGCTTTCAAAACGAAATCACTTCATAGAATTTGTATGGGCTTGTCAACGTGTGACGTCACTAGTTTGTATAGTCAACTGCCTTAATATTAAGCAGTTTTTGTAAAATTAAAAATCTTAGACTCAATATGATTCAAAATCAATAAGGCTTAACAGCATACTACGATACTTTCTTTTTCAGAATTAATATTTCAAAATGAAATGTAAATGGTGTCAACATCCCAATTTTCCAGAGACGTTCTTAATTCAGTCGTTTTCCGTCGGTTATACCGAAAAATGCATAAGACAGATGTTTTCTATACCCATTATTATCTAAACCGTTTATCTAGACTTATTCCTACGACGGTACCAGCAATTAGAGCACAACAGCTCTTCCAAAGAGCTTGCACCGCATCGCCAAACTCAAGATCCGATAAACTGACTGTCCTCCTTCGCTACAACTTAATTGTTAATTAGTTTAGACCCAGAGTTCCAAATGGGTAACAGTTGCTTGTTGCTAATTATGTAGAAGTAGCCGTGTTGAGCCATTACAGTACAATTGCATCACAATATGGATGTCGTATGGCTGGATAAAGGAATCAGAGATTATCATTTTTATTCATCAATTAGAAATACTACTAACGCGTTTAATCTTTACGGGATATACATTATGTAGTACATTAGTACTTACAGCTTGACGTTTCGGCCGTGTTGCAACGACCGTGGTCACAAGCGGACTGGGGTGCGCGACTATAGACTATTTCGTTCGCTCGTGCGCATAATTCTTCTTCTACCCCCGAATCGTATTCTAGTGACTCCACAGTGCCACTTATTATATATAGGGTTTATTACTAGCGTTTATTAGTAGTTTTTATTCATTCATCAATTGGCAATTGACATTTGGCAAGGAGCTGATTGTCCCTTGGACTCTGTCGGCCTCTTCGCGGATTGCAGGCATAATGGTATGTAGGTAGGTATGTATAACTTTCATAGCGTTAAGTCCCGTGCTTGATCTGTATCCGCTGAGACCGTGATCTAGGATTTAGCGAATCTGATTAGTTCGATGTTGGTCTGGTCTGGGACTTAAAAAATAATGTGTCGACTGTGTTTCTTGCCTAGCATATGGTAAAAGGCGATTAGTGGTATATCGGGTTTTGGGTATGTGATTGTGTAGGCGACTAGCTAGCCACTTGTCACTACTTTTTCACAATTTTCCATTTAACCCAGCCCAGTTTTGTTTTTGGCTGAATGTGGTTATAGAACCTGCAAACCTTTTTGACTCTATCTAGCCCTTCGGGGATTATAGGCGTGATGCTATGTTTGTTTTTTGTTTGGTTATTATACTGAAGTTCTTCGTATAGGGAATACCATATAGGGAATAAAGGGATAGGTAAACCAGACCAATTGGGTTAGAGTTCCAAATTCATACTTATTTAAATATGCAGGTTAGGAGAATAAGCCATGGCATTATAATTACACTACTAATAATTATGGGATAGCTATATTTAAGTGAGTAGTAGACAGCGAAGCTACAATTATGAAAAACTGCGTCAGCTTTGCGAGCTAAACTAACCTAACTTAGCTTAGCTCTGGTCTGCAACTCGCTTAAGACTTTCTGGTAAAAAATGTACGGAACTTTTATCCATAATTGCCCCCAAAACTTTCCCCAAGAGAGTTATCTTAAGAAACACTGCGACAAGGGATTCTCGTAATGGAATGTAAATTGGGCAAATATTTGCGACTCGTCGAAATAATTTTTAAACAAAATGCAGGCGTCCGGGCTAGAGGGCGCACGGTTCAGTGCACTGCCAAGTTCCTTACAAAGTACACTTGCGGAAAGTAGACCAACTAAAGAGTTTCGCAAAGGCAAATCACAAAAAAAATTATTTAAGCTGGCCCAGATTAAACAACTGAAATGCCAATAATTTTATTGCGATAGTAAAAAAATATATCCACTCTTTAATAGTAAAAAAATATCACTTAAGAGGAGTTAACAGTATCGCAATAACTCCTGTGTTCATAAAACATATTCACTTTCTTACTGATGATATAATGTCCATAATAATGTTCAAGGCAAAAGAAAATAAAAGCATCAAATTACCTGATGCTTGCTAGGAAATCAGTCATTGTGTACACATGGGTAGTGTTAGTAAAAAATAATAGCTGTTTACAAATATCATAATAGAGCTGTCACCGAGGAAGGAACTATCCTACTTTGTCTCTTATACTACGTCCCAGGTCCATTATTTACAGTTGACTTGCAATGGGAAGGCCCAATTTGTATTCAGCAGTGATAGCTGCTGAGACGAAATGAAAAATCTCTGTCGGGAAATAAAGGTGTGTTTACATAATAGCATTTTAAATTGTTTACTTTTGACAGTGCTATATACAAGAGTAGGTCATGAAAAAACAACTACAATGTTTTGACACTTAAAGGTTAACGCTGTTTTTGTGTAGTAAATTCAATTAATTTGTCCCATATGGTCTAAGGAATACTAGTAACATCAGCAAAGTCTCAAAACGCTAACTCCCATTCCGGTACACTTGCAGAAAAGTGGTATGGAATCACGCTATTCCTTGGACTCCGCCTACTCCTAATGGAAAGCATGTGTGGGATATTATAGTGCACAAGTGTGTGCAGAAACACAGGTGCACTCTCTATTTCTTCACTCTCATAGTCCGGTGAGGCGGCAATCCGACATGACCTGAGAAAAGTCAGGCGCAGGACCAACGGCTTAACGTGCTTTCCGAGGCACGGGTGTGATTAAACCGCCAATTTATTGAGTAATTGAAATATTGAGATACCCAGCCACAAATTTTAACCCGGGAATTTAACCCGGGACCTCTTGGACCATAAGCGGCGCATGCTACCACTAGACCAACGTGGCAATGTTAAAAAATTATATAACTAGTAGATACAACAATCGCCTGACTGAACTATATAGACGAAAGCGATTCCCTTGCGAGTACAATAATTAACTAATCAGTATTATAATTAACTGCCTTAATACCCGGGAGTCCTCGCACCGAGGCTTGACATGACGAACATGCAGCCGATTAACAATACAATACATCTAATATAGATAGACTAGTTGTGTTGGAGATGTATGCATATAGAAGCATGATGTCTATCCTACATCGCTAGGGAAGTGGCGAGAATTTAGTTAGTTAGTTAGTTATGTCCATAATGTGAAAAGGCTTTAGCTCGCTACATAGCTCAATAGTATAGACACGCGCCTCACATCCAAGGGGAAGTGATTCAAGCCTAAACACGTACTTCTAGATTTTAGACCTAATAAATAAATATCAGACAGAAAAGCTTATGTACTTGTATGAAGAAAGGTACCACAAGCACCCAGAAACGAGGTAAGGAACTTGCATCAACAACTTTTTGACCCAGACCAGAAAGTGAACCCGTGCCCGTTGCGTTCGACAATGACTGAAATATTGCACCACCGAGGCTGTTATAAAACTAAGTACAAATTAATATCTACCACTCACCACCTCCTACATACTACTATGTAGTTAAACTAAAATAAAACAAATTAAATATCTGACAACATTACATACATTGACCCGACTCCCGAGCTAAGAATGTTTGAGTTAACAGTGTTATTACAAATTTATACTTAAATATTAGATATCAACACCCAGACACAGAACAAAAATAAGTATTCATCACACGAATGTTTGTCCTGGATGGGGATCGAACCCACAACTCTTGGCGTATGAGGCAGGGTCACTACTGGCGCCATCGAGCCAGTCTGTGTTACCTAAATTATACGTCCCCTTGTTAATTCCTGATCCTTTTAAAAAATTATATGAAAATTATAATTTTTAAGATTTCCCTGTAAAGTTACTTCAAATTTCCGATTCCCACAATAAATTCTTATACAAGTATCTAAGCAAAATTTCCTTTTGAATCATACCACTTAATGTGTTGCCTAAAATGTGTTTACGATTCAATCAATCGTCGGTATATTTGCGTGCGCATACTTCTCGTCATATTAATACTAGTTCGATGGGCCCAATAATTTCGTGCTTACCCTGCCAAACAAACGAATCGGCCGCAACTGACCTGAATAGACGATTGACCTACTCTCACCCTCATTACCCGCATACGCAGTCTTACACGAGGATATATGTGCGATACATGGCTAGATGGGCCCATATATACGCATATATGAGAGCTTTCCATCCAACCCAGCCCACTGTCCCCTGTTGGTCTGGGACTTAAAAAGAATATGCCAACTGTGGTTTTTGCCTACCATGTCGTAAAAGGCGACTAATGGTATATCGGGTTTTGGGTGTGTGAATATGTAGGCGACAGGTTAGCCGCTTGTCACTGATTTTTCACAATTTTCCATCTAGCCCAGCCCGGCTTTATTTTTGGCTGAATGTAGTTGAAGGGGCATGCTGCCCCTTTGACTCTGCCTACCCCTTCGGGGATTATGGGCGTGATGTTACATATATATGAGCGAATAATTTAAGGAGATTGAAAGCCACCATGCACATATCTCTTAAATAATACATACCTACCATAACGTCCACAATTTCTAAACGGCTTCCCTTATCTATATTTACTTACTCATATTATAAAGCTGAAGAGTTTGGTTGTTTTCTTGAACGCGCTAATCTCAGGAACTACTGGTCCGATTTGAAAAAATATTTCAGTGTTATATAGCCCGTTTATAGAGGAGGCTATATGCTATATAACATTACCATAAACGCGGGTGAAACCGCTGGCACATCTAGTAAGTTAAATTTCATCATCCGCCTAGCGTTATATCCCGTGCCTAGTCGGGGTCCGCTTAGAACATGATCCAGATCCGTGCATTGTATTTCTAGACAGGCATACTTTTATGTGCAAACTTGATATCTACAGCTGAGCCTATTTAATTATCATCACGCCCGCAATCCCCTTAGGGGTAGGCAGCAGAGTCCTAAGAGCAGCAAGCTCATTTAAATAAATCATTTTTTAAACTCTGCGCTTTTAAAAACCTTCTGTGATTGCAAGCGTTAGGTCTGTCATATTCTTCTATCAAAAAGTCGTATCCCATCTAGTCTCAGTAAATCTGTGTAAGTAGCCCATAAAACCGATTCCCCAGTAATCTGGCTAATTTTTCCCACTCGACATTAACCGAGATGGCTAGTTTATCGGAGTCTGGCCACGTCACGTTGGAATGCTTTCGGAATGGACGCTTGATCGCTAATAAAACCACTCGGATTGGGCTGTGTCGTTACTCTTAACGGTTATTGTAAGGGCTTGTATACATGCTATGTATTCGCACACCTATCGATTTGATGCTGGATTCGTTTAGCAGCTAGTGTGCAGTTGTCAGCTCGCATTGCCAATATTAGATACATGCGGTTAATGTGTTTAGTTTGATAAATGCTTTGGAGTGTTAGCTAAGTGGCTAAGACATATGCATTGATAACCAGATGCAATTTCTAGGCTCATGGTCATTAGAATTCTTAACATGAGTAGATTAAGCGAGTCTTGAGTATGCGCTATTAGAAAAAAATTGTCTTGGTTCGTAGATATAGATTTAGAAATTGCTATTTCTGCGCATATTTGGTTTTTTATTATGATGGTATTTAACATACAAAATGTAATATGAATTAGAGTCACGTATATGTGAAACCCTACAACACATTTTTTTTTTTTGCATTGCCTTTAGATCAATAGTCAGAATAACTAGACTGAAGACCTAGGGGCAACTACAGCTAAAGGGGGATTTATGACCTATAAAACCCTTATCTAAATGGGGGCTGATAAAAAAAAAATATCTAAATGAAGGCTGAAAAAAAGAAGTTAACGTCAAAAAGTACCTATAATACCTTAAAAAAAATCTAAATGCTACACTGATTGCAATTAGTATAAATAAATAAAATAAATAAATAACATCACGCCCATAATCTCCGAAGGGGTAGGCAGAGTAGAAGGGGCAGCAGGCCCATTTAACCATATTCAGCCAAAAACAAAACTGGGTTTAATGGACAATTGCGAAAAATTTGTGACAAGTGGCTAGCTCGTCGCCTACACAATCACACACTCAAACCCCATATATAATTGGTCGCCTTTTACGACATGCTAGGCAAGAAACACAATTGCCACATTCTTTTTTAAGTTCCAGACCAACATCGAACAAATTGGTATAGACCAACTTCGGGCTATTATTATAAACAAAACAATATCAAAACGTCCAGTACACACTAGACTAGACTTACTAATACTAAATGCACTTACACATTAGTGAATATGCTTTAGCCTAACCTAATTTTAGACTAACCGAGTGACCGAGAAAAGTCAGGACCGGTGACCTAAATAATCATTTAGGACCTGTCGACCTGTTTCGGGAGTTATCAAGTTAGGCTTCGCTAGATGGATTATGTTTTTCTTCGTTTATTTAACTGAGAATATTCTATTATTTAGACGATAGTGTGGGACGTACCCTAAAAAAAGTCTATTTACGCTCTTAAGTCTTTAAGGGCGTAGGTAGACTTTTTTTAGGGTGGAAAGATTGTTCAAATAATCTATACTAATATATTAAATTATAAAGCTGAAGAGTTTATTTGTTTATTTGCTTGAACGCGCTAATCTCACGAACTACTGGTCCTATTCAAAAAAATATTTCAGTGTTTGCCCATTTGTCGAAGAAGGCTATAGGCTATATAACATCATCATAAACACGGATGAAACCGCGAGCACAGCTAGTAAAGTGTATGTTTATATTTGAGTACTAACCTTTTGGGTGACTTTAATATTAGTCAGACTCGGCTTATACCATGATCTAAGATTTAGCAAGTCTGGTTCTCACAGCGAAGCGTGTGCCTATCTGATCTTCGCTTCTAACACTTAGCTAGAAGAACCATACTAATTGAATCATTACTTCTAACTCTATTAATTTAAATAGCAAAAAGCAAACCTAGGTACTTATTTTTAATTTAAGGTATCTTAAATATGTTACTCCTAGTTTTACTTTTGGCTGAATGTGATTTGAGGGCTTGACTTCCCTTTGACTCCTTCCTCTTTGGGGATTACGGGCGTGTGGTCTGAGTAACATGACGAAACCAGGTTAATGTCTTTGTAACAATTAGAATAATTTAAAAAATACACTGAAGTCTACATTTACGTAGCACGAGCATTAAATCGAAAATAATCGTTGAACATTCACATGAGCATTACCTAACATGGAAAAGCTTTTCAACCGACTTCAAAAAGATTATATCAATGTTTCTGTATTTTATATGAAGTTACGTACGTTTTCCGTGTTTACGAAAAAAGGTGACTTATCTTCAATAACTTGGCATTGTCTACAAGTTTATTTTTATTTTCTGCGAAACCATTTACCTACTTATTTAATACATTAACCAGTAGGAACCAATTTAAAAGATTTTGGAAAATATTATTATTTTACTTTTCATACAAAAGTTGGTCAGCTGATTGGGTATTTCGTATGAAAAGCGAAAAAAAATTTATTTTCTAAAATCTTTTCCATCGGTACCTTAGAATAATGAATTAAATAGGTAGATAAGAGGTTTCGCATTAACTAAAATAATTTATTTACCTGTAGACAGATAGGGTTAGACTCATACTCACACTCCGAAAAACTACTAATGAAAAACACTATTTGTATTTTCGTTCTAAATAACATCACGCCTTTAATCTCTTAAAGGGTAGGCAGAATCAAAGGTCAGCCACCAGATTCAGCTAAAGAAAAACTGAGCTGGGTTAGATGGAAAATCGTACAAAAGTAGTGACAAGTGGCTAGCTCGTCCCTACACAATCACATACCCAAAACCCTATACACCATTAGTCGCCTTTTACGACATGCTAGACTAGCAACACAGAGTCCGAGTCCAACATTGGACTATAACGAAAAAAAAGTTACAAAACACAAAACCTTGAAAATAATCTGTTAATTATTCCATACAATCTGAGCAAAACAATGAAACATGAATATAACGGAGGAAGATATGAAATCCTCCTTTTCCTAAGTTTCAATCTACATATTTCCTTATACGATGAAAAGCTTACACTAAACCATTCTACGGAGATATTCCCGTGGGAGGCAACCTTCCTAAATCCATTGTTAGGCCGAATTCGGGTAAATCCTGGTCGTAACTAAAATACGAAAATATGTTTGTTCCTTGTGGAAGGTGGAAGTTATGGCCTGAGAAACCTAACCGACAAACGAATAATAAGAAATAGGATTGGTGTGAAGCTCAAGTAAACATATAAAACAACAGGTTGCTTAATCTAGATAAAAGAAAAAATTTAAATATCCTTAAGTTAATAATTTACTATCAAAAATGCATAAATAAACGTTTATAATTTCCAAAAACAATGACAAATCATTAGCAAATTTTATTAATAATAATGACTAACTAGTCATGATACCATGATCCAAAAGTTGTCTGGTTTCCCTATCTTAGGGTTACGAAGGTCAGATCGGCAGTCGCTTCAATGTAAATTACCAGACTCGCTAAATCCTGGATCATGGTCTAAGCGGACCCGGTCTAAGCACGGGACATAACGCTAGGATGATGATTATGACTAACTAGCTAAAGCGCGCGACTTCATCTGAATGGAATTTAACAAAACAATTGTATTTTGCACAGAACAATTATTTTCCTGAAATAAACATACCTATAAATTACTTATAACACCAGCTATCTGCCACCATCATAAATATCAAAATCAATCCGTTTCATACAATAGTATAGAATTAATAACCTAATAACCGACAAAAACTATAAAATGGGCCTTTTGAATATCGTATGTATACGATATTAAAATAATTAAATTCATTCATTCAGATAACATTAATCCATTTTTGGTTAGTGACAAAGTTTACTTAATCTAATTTGGTAACAGTTAATTACAAAATTATAGTCAATTTAATGTCTTAAATTGACTATAATTTAGTAATTAACTATTATTTTTATACGTCGGCTCGCCGGAGTACTTCTGTGCTTCTAATATGGTCGAACCAGTGTATGCCCATGATGCTCCGTAGACGTTGTACATGAAATCGGTCGAGAGTACGTAAGTATGTATGTTTTCGATAAAGGAACCACGTCTCCGATCCATATATTAGGTTGGGTACGCTAGCCACTTACGAGCACATGAAAGGGCTGGCGAATAAATAGTCCCAAAAATGGTCACAACAACCGAAACCGTTTGGGAACCATTAATTAATTAATATAAAACAAAAGTTTTTATATGCATTTAGTAATTACCTATTATTTTTATATCACAAGTATAGTCAATTTAATTTTATTAATTTGTACACACATAAACTCGTAGATGAATTTGGTCAAGTGAAACCCTCATTCTACCAAGTTAAACCACATCTTTCACACCTCGCGAAGGCTCTAAGAATCCAACCAGATGTTTAAACGCAAGACGCAGATGGTTCCACAGCGCCGGTTTAATCAACCCATGACCCGGTGTGTGCATAATCTAATGGGAAACGGGACTGCAGACTCGTGTTAAATTGAATTTTTCCATTGCCTGATTGCTCTCTACAGCTTAGCACGTATTTTATTTCCGATCAGCTATTCTACTAAAGTATTTCTAAAAGATTGGAAAATAAAATACATAGTAAAATCTGTTAACCAATCTATATTAAGCTTTAAAACTTAGAATTTTACTAAGCGACGTTCAAGTCCATCTGTTAACATGCTTATTGGAACTATAGCCTTGATTGTCTTGTGATATAGACAAATATCTATACAAAATTATTTTAAGTTTATGTCAATCCTCTTACCTACCTATTTAACTCATTGTTCTAAGAAACCAATTTAAAGGATTTTGGAAAATTACCAACATTTTTTTTTACTTTTTATACAAAATAGCTAATCAACTGATCTTTTAATCGTCTCCTACAACAGACAGAAATACCTTAGGAGATGTCCTTTCTTGCCTTTAAGACGTGCACTTGTAAGAATAAAAATAAATATATATATAAACATGTGTTACGCAATACAACTTCCTTCTATTTACCTACTACCTTTTCAGTAAGAAAAACATTTAACTAATACTTAAAATTCTTCACAGTATCCAGCTATAAAGTAAGATAAAGAAAAACCTCCCTCTTTGCGCAAAGATAAACTAAGCCACAGTTTTCCAATTCACCGCATTCGTATGCAAATCGGGCGCAATCCAGCTGTAACGAGCAAGAAACAAGAAACATACATTAAGTCTCAAACTGACCCAAATACTTAAATCCATGCCATAATGGTCTGTTTAACTGAGGATTTCCAGAGATATACAGAGGAAGTTTGCCTAACTAGCAATTTGAGAAGAGACTTGGCCATTACGATCAAATTACAAAGAAGGCTTTTAAATTAATGACTTAAGCGTAAAACAAATTTTCTGCAAATAGAGATAATTGGCAGAACGTCAAGGTCCATTTCGTCATACAAAAGCCAGACAGATGTCTATAATCAGGAAACAACTTAAAATGTTCAAGTATATCCGAAGTAGATTAAAACTACCACTGCGTTCAGCGTGTATTGCATAATTTTTTTGCTATACATTATGCAACCATAGTTTTTATTTTAAGTTTATTCTTGTGTTGTATATTAGAGAAGTGTCTCAAAATAAGTTTAGTCCCATGTTGGTATGGCACTCAAAAATAATGTGCCAACTGTGTTTGTTGCCTAGCATGTCGTAAACGACATTTTGGATATGTGATTGTGTAGCCGACAAGCTAGCCACTTGTCACTACTTTTTCACAATTTTCCATCTAACCCAGCCCAGTTTTAATTTTGGTTAAATGTGGTTAAAGGGGCCTACTGCCCCTTTGACTCTGCCTACCACTTCGGGGATATGGGCGTGATATTATATTCTGTCTCAAAATAAGACAGTGCTAGAAGTAAAAAGGCAAAAAATGTTGACGTACTAAATATTTTGTATAAAAACTTTTGTAAACAGTTTTACAAAATTGCGGTTGTAAAGAGTATCGGATCGTTGGCACCCTTCAGAATGGAATCTCAAAAACAAGTAAATATTCATACAAATCCTTTTGACTGATGTCTGACGTCATTTTAAAGCGTTAAGTCGTTTCGACAAACGCACCCGGCTCGTCAAACAAAAGACTATACACGCCCCTACATTAGCGCATTAGGGGATGACTGGCAAGAATGGACACATTACCGCTTTTCCGTCACGCTTCCCAAATTTATTATTCTCACCCCCTCTTGTAAGGGTTTACTCTGCATTTTGGTAAGTATGTACTTCGTTATAAAGATTTCGCGCAGAAATCTGGTTTTGAAATACATCATTAATTGTTTCTTATCGCCATTTTAATTGAAAACTTGCCAATGTGAAATACGAATGACCAATACGAATTGAAATCGATATGATATCGAGATGATAAAGATGTGACACGATTTTTAAACAGATATTAATATATTTATTAAAAACTTCGAATTTAGTCGCCTACTTGTGTTTTTTTTTAACGATCACTACTTTATTAAGATATGTGATAAGTATCTTCAAACCATTTACATAATATAATATTTTACACATATTTTGGAGATATTAAATTATTTAAGTGTTGATTTTGCTGTATATATGTGTGTAAAATTAGAATTCTAAGTGTCACCTAATTATAATTAAGCATCAGAATTCAGCATTTTCTTCATAGACATGTACTTATTAATAATAATATTGGTAATAGAACATTAGAGCACTAAAGAGCGGTGGTAGTTCAATAGTAAGGACACGCGCCTCTTAACCGAGGGGTGCAGGTTCAAACCCGGTACGTACCTCTGGATTTTTAAATCTACATATGTACGTATTTATACCACTATCTCGGCGGTGAGGGAAAACATCATGATGAAACCTGCACATTTCAACAGCTATGGATGTGTAACCATGATCCAAAAATTGTCTGGTTCCCATATAAGGCTACGAAGGTCAGATCAGCAGTAGCTTCAACGTAATTATCAGCTCGCTATATCCTAGATCATGGTCTAAGCGGACCCCAATAATGCATGGGATTAACGCTAGCAGAATGATGAATACAATACGATATGCGTATGCGTAAATACAAGAGATCGACTCCAGACCTTCATTAAATTGTAGTACCTACTTTAAAATACTTAATGAAAAAAATTACAAACACACTAGTAGCCCCTACGATTTTCGAAGGTTCCCATTGATTTCTCAGGGATGCCATCATCAGATCCTGGCTTCCTTATCATGGGACCACCTCAGAAGTGAACTCTATCGAACAAAAAAATAATTTTGAAATCCATCTATAATTGACGGAAATATCGTTGACCATACAAAAAAAATATTATACATACAGACGAATTGAGAACCTCCTCCTTTTTTGAAGTCGGTTAAAAATGGAATACTCTTTTGCCCTGAATGACCACCGATACGATAGCTACGGCGTAGGCGACATTCGGTTTTATTACGAACTACGGCGTAGCATATGATGATCCGGCGAACAAACTTAACTATGAAATAATACATTTGAGAATATTCTAGAAATAAATTCTGAAATTGAGTGAGGGTTTTGTTACTCTTTTACGTCATAACTACTAAACGAAACATCCTGAAATATGATATACACGTTTTCTGGGTTTGCGTTAAATCCTATATATAAAATCTTGTATATAATAAATTAATCAAAAGCAGAGAACCCGCAAATGGTGTTTATATTGAACTCCATAGTTACAAGTGCTTACTATAAATTTAGTTTATTCCTTGTGTTTGTATCTTCTTAATATTTTCAATTCTTTTACATACGTACAACACAATCATTACCACGATTTGTTACATAAAACTTTAATAATATACATGCTATTGCGATCCTCAAAGGTCTTTCTCAAGTTTCATATCCTGCCTCATTACGCGGTAATGAATAAGCAATGACTTAATTAAAACATTGACACAACCAGCATGTATCCTTAAACTTAAGAAGTTATTAAACTTATAAGTGTATACCAAGAAGTTTGCTTACACGATACCAAGATAATATTAGTTGTAATAAATAATAGTTGTACTAATAACGAAGTTTTTTAGTATTTCCCGATTGTAATGTTCAGAATTCTTATTCGAAAAATATATTTGTTTACAAAAGCTTCAATAAAGTTCAAATTGAGCTTAAATTACCTTTGTAGTCCAAAATAAAAATACAATGTAATTTACCTAAACTCAATTAAAAACTTTCATACCATCGTTGACTAGCTCGATGGCGTATTCGGTAGTGACCCTGCCCCATGCGCCAAGTTGTGAGTTTGATCCCCACCCAGGACAAACAATCATATGATAAATACTCGTATTTTTCTGTGTCGGGTGTTAATATTCAATATTTAAGTATATTATTTGTAATACCACTGTTGTTTCTGATATCCGTGACACAAGTGCTTAAGCTACTTACCTTGAAGTCAGATCAATGTATGTGATGAAGTCTGATATTTATTTATTTATTTATCATATACACCTGTAATCCCCGAAGGTATAGACAGTGTCCAAGGAGCCGTAAGCTTCTTAACTATAACTACTAGTAACTACCAAAAATAAAATTAAATAAAAGATGATAACAATAAAGGTAATAACAAGTGATTAGCTCATAGCCTGCATCACGAATCCATTAACAAATATATTGGAAATAAAAATTAACTACAAAAATACATATTTTTAACTAACTAAACTTTACGCCACTTTCCTAGTGGTACCCCAATTTCTTCTTAAACATTCATGATCCTTTTCATACAAGCTCTAGATTTTATGGCTGACATCAATTTTATTATATTTTTATTTGAAAGTATCTAACTAAAAAAACTTAATTTTAAATTACCATGCAAGATTGAAGCTTACAAACCAATATTTTGCTCACACAAGTCTTACAACTTAGGTGCAAATAAGATGCGAGCTAAGTCTAATTAAGCAACCGTAGAAGTTGTGTACTCCGCAAGTTCGATTCATTAATTAGAGTGAAAACTTCTGACAACCTTTAGCCAAAACTTGGGAGGGTAACAAACTTTTCTATTAGCACAACTCCTGCAACTAGTGTGTACTGATCGTGTTGGTGAACAACACAGTAGTTGTAGATTGGTAACTTTGTGTAACTTGGATTTTGGTAACTTTTCTCTCTTATTGGAAATAAAGCGAACGGAAGGATGTGATATCCGCCTTACCCTATGGGAAAATGGCGTGACATTATATGTGTCGGAATCACCGCGATACCAGCGCCATCTTTATTGACAGAGAAGTAAACGGAACGCCAGCGTTGCCTAGCAACGCTTAGCAGAGTCAACGAAGTAGCAGTCAACGAGAGGGAGCTCACTTTCGGCTTATCGCTCTCCGGCTGTGCAACTTCTAGAAACTAAAGAATAATAAAGAATAAATGTATTTCAAGGAACAGGTTCACAAATAACATATTATAACTTTCTTAATTATATCACTCTCATAGATAAATTACATTATGTACTAGCATTAAGAAGTTGCAACAACAGAAAAAGAGGAATACTAGCTATTTGGAACTACAAACCACTTTAACAGCGGCCGATGCACTAGACTCAAGGCCTGTATTGCAGGAACCGTTACAGTTACTTGTTAACAATGTATCGGCTACTGCCGCGTTCCCTTGACAGACAATATAGGACGAAAAGAAGGCTGGAGGACTTATTAAAAAATAACACTATCTTTATATACCCAGCCCACGACCGACACGACCGACGAGACATTTGTTAACAAACACCATGCCCCCCCCCGACAGACTGACTGACTTCCTCCCATTTGCGCCGCACCTGTAAGCCGCACCCGCTCGCTGGCGGACTCACTGGGCTTCTCCAACGGGTTCCACCCGGTGGGTCCGACCGCGTCGAGGGTGCGCCGGATAGCGCAAGGGGAGGACTCTCACGCCGAGAGGCCCACGCTACCCTGGGCTTGATGAGCTCGGGAGAAACAGCCCGGGCAAAGAGCACCCCGCTCGAGGCCCGAAACCGCCCTCAGGGGCGAAGATACCCGACGACGACGACGCGTTCCCTTGCGATGGAGTGGCTTATTGCAGAAAATAGTGAAACGGCCGTGGCTTCTCCGACATATGTATGTTAGTTCTTTCTCTTTCTGTGGTCAGTTATCAATGAGGACTTGCATGTCGTGGGACATGCAGCACATAAAAACCCTATTTATAAACGGGTTTGCATCACCATTCACGTCACAAGGTTTGCCAACACTGGTTTTAATTTTGAAGGCTGCTTATCTGACATTCGTGACGTTTAGATAGGGGAATCATCAAATTAGATCATGTTTATACATCCATAGTTATTTAAATGTGTAGGTTACGCCGAGCTCACCACTAAGAATCTATACTTACTATTCTAATTTTAAAAATCTGAAGAGTTTTTTCGTTTGCTTGAACGCGCTAATCTCAGGAACCACTGGTCTGATTTGAAAAATTATTTCAGTGTTAGATAATAGCTACTAACCTAATAGCCTAAAGGCTATATATAATAAATTAATCTGCACTTAGATTTGGATACAGCACAGCTTATCTTACTACTAAGCTACCATCACTTAGGTAAATGTTTTACGTACTTATGTAAACATTTCGAAAACAGCCCTAGTTTACTTATTTGTTACCACCATGAAACTCAAACTCCTAATATAGCTTAGAATAAATAAATAAAATACTGATAAATAAATAAATAAATAAATAATACAGGGCGAATGTTTGTATAGATGGATGGATGGATGTGTAAAGTTACTCTTTCACGCAAAAAGTACTGCATGGATTTTAATGAAACTTTACAATAGTATAGCTTATACATTAGAATAACATATAAGCTATAATTCATCGATGTACCACGCGAAAAAAGCCGCGAGCAGAAGCTAGTATACACATAATGCCATGTTATTTACAAATTGAAGTATAAGGCTTCTAATCTCATTGTGCTCTCATTGGAAGTCATACTAAATAATTAAAAAGTCACAATTGAATAAATAAAAAATTCTCGCCCACCTTATTTTACTCGCTATTAAAAAGTCCAGAGGCAAAAATGCCGAAAAGCTCTAACGACTCTTGCGCTTCACAAAGGGAGTTAACGGCTTTTGTATCGGACTATATTTTTAGAGTTCCTCTTGATAGCAACTTAAAGATAATAAAAATAACAAGATTAACAAAATATTACAAAAAATATTAAGTACTTGTACTAAATATAGATACATACCGGCTTTAAAAAACTGAGAAAAATTAATAACAATAGCTTATTGCACAAAAACGAGATAAGTCACGTGTACAATATTATTTGTAATATAATTATAATAACTCGGTTTTATTTCTGCTTTGCTTCGTAATAGTTATATATCACGCAGTGAAACTCTGTTATTAGCTTTTTTAAAAATCGTGTAAAATCTGTACAAATCTGTATCAGACCGAATGTGTATCTAAAAATGTATCAGATTTGACTATTACAGAAAAAATCCTATTTCCCTTCATACTTATTCATTTCTATAACCATTATTTAAATTTTCTAGTTCTCGTATCTATAGTTACGAAGATCAGATCGCCAGTCGAACTAATATCACCAGACTCGCTAAATCTTAGATCATGGTCCGCGAGCGTCAACTAAGCACCTGACGTACCGCTATGAAAATGATGGGAAAGAAACTAGGAAAACGCTATTATAATAAGATAGGTGTTGCGATTACCATTTAGATAAACAGACCTACTCCTATAGCAAGGGCTACGGACCCAGTGGCGTAGCGTGGTGGGTGCAAAGGGGGGCGGTCCACCCCAGACGGCACATTTTTGGAGGCGGCAAATTTGAAATACCTAACTGTTCAACTTTTAAAGAATTATTAAATAAATAATAATAATAAATATCCGACGACATCACATACATTGATCTGACTCCAAGGTAAGTAGCTTAAGCACTTGTGTTACGGTTATCAGAAACAACAGTGGTATTACAAATATATACTTAAATATTGGATATTAACACCCAGACACAGAACAAACACAAGTATTCATCATACGAATATTTGTCCTGGGTGGGGATCGAACCCACAACTCTTGGCGCATGGGGCAGCCATCGAGCTTGTCAAAAATTATTGAATCGGGCCTGAGTTACAAAGTCGGTAGGGTGTCGGAAAACCAAGTTTGAACCCCCCCTTTGGGGCGGCCAAATTGGGACCCACCCTGGGCGTCAGGAACCCACGCTACGCCACTGTACAGAACCCTCAACTTTCCACTCCCATTTCTACCTGTTCGTAATGCCTCAATGGCTCCGTGACGCTGCTAATACGGAATCGTTTTCGGAATAATTCCAGCCCCACAATGGCGAGGCCAATGCCTCCGTAGCGACGGCACACAAATAGTTATTTTTGGCGAATCTTAAACTGCAACAATAGACTTTGTCCAGTATGACTTTGCAGCCTTAAGGCGTGTGTTTTAAATTAAGAAGTAGTATGCTAACAGATAATACGAGTATGTTTGGGTTTAATTAACAACTTTTCTGGCATTTAGCGTCTGTCAGGCTTAAAGACTGTTTGTGAGAAACAAAGAAATAACATAAATTTCACTTATATGACATAAAGTTGTAGTGAGAACATTTGCACGGCAGTTTTTCTATTCTTTTACTGAAAAAAATTTGTGTACATACGTATGCATACATACCCCGCAATCCGTCAAGGAGTCGTGAACTATACTTTTTACTAATATTTGATACTTAATATGTATTACATTACTTACGTAAACGTGTCCGATGTTGGTCTGTTACTTAAGAATGTGCCAACTGTGTTTCTTGCCTAACATGTCGTAAAAGACGACTAATGGTATATAGGGTTGTGGGCATGTTATTGTGTAGGCGACGAGCTAGCCACTTGTCACTACTTTTTTACAATTTTCCATCTAACCCAGCCCAGCCCACTCTGCCCACCCCTTCGGGGATTATAGGCGTGATACTATGATGCTATGTAAACGTGTGTAGATATCTAGAAGAAGTGAGGAATGCATCTTTTATAGAATTGCTTTCACAACGTTAACTTTCTATTCAGGTTTGAAGTCTTATTTATGAGAATCTATACACTAACATTAAGCAATCCTTGCTTAGTCCCCAAAAACAGTTAACTTGTTTTTTTCGTCTTTTTTTCTATCCCTACTTTCTTTCCTTTGCCATCGCAGGTACCGGGTATGAGGAAATTTTTGCCCCGATAACGTTTTAACGGATCTTTATAAAATTCGGAGCCTTTATGGCCGATAGGAAATATTATTAGAACATAATACTTCTGAGAGGGACCCCGATTATATAAGCAGGAGGTGCGAATGAAAAGAAATGGTGATCCTCTTAAGAAATATTGGTAAACAGGAAAGCGGAAAATCAATAGGACAGTCATTCATGTTTTGGTAGACATGTTTACACTGTGTTTATGTTTAATTTATGAACAATATTATAATCGTATGTATGAATATTGATATTCGTCAAACAAAAGACGGTAAATAACTAAAGTAGAGTAACATTGTAGAAAGAAGAAGTTAATATATTTAATCCACCATAGGTATATAATAATGCTGTATATGTCCGTCTTTATGCAAAATGGAACCACTCCACAAATTTCGTTTTTTACTTTTTTTCAAGAATACTAATTTAAAAGCGGTCTAAATTCTTATACGTAAACCGAAACGAACCGAACGAACCCCATGATATTTGCCTTTAAAACTAGGTATACTAAAAGCTGAACAGAGCCAACAGCAATAACAAACAAAAAATGTGCTTAAAGGAGCCTGCTGCCCCTTTGACTCTGCCTACCCCTTCGGGAATAATGGGCGTGATGTTATAATGATGTCAAAATCAAAATTATAATGGTCGATTTTCGCCCAGTGTGCGACCACTAGTGATCAAAGCCTCGAGACTTTCGACACTCTACACAAGGTATATTTAGTACATTATTTTAAGTCCCAGACTAACATACCAGCTGTATTTATACCGGTTTGTTAATCGGCATAGGTTTATTAAATCGCAATTTGGATTACGAGTATACGCGTACACTCCGCACCGGCGGAGCTCGCGCCAATCCGCCTCATAACCGACCACGTAGCGCTCTCAAACTGCATTCCGGTGTAGGGCGCGTTCACAACCAAAATAAATAATTCAAGCTTGACATGGAAACAGTGTTAGTTGAGCATTTGTTTTCCACACTTAGCCTCATAAGTGGGCCATTGTGCGTAAATGGTCACTGTACCACTACAGCGATCATTCAAACCACTTTAGCTCTGTCCAGAAGGCAATGAGATTTTTGGGACGTTTGAGTGCCGCCTCCATCGAAGGAGGGTTGCCTATGAGCCGTGCCCTAGTATCACTCACGCTGCTACAGTGTAGGAGAACGTGAGTTAGTGTTTCTTCCGCCATCATACAGCCTCTGCATAGGGGGGTGTCAGTGGCTCCTATTTTGTGCAGGTGTCTGTTCAGATTGCAGTGTCCTGTTATTATGCTGGCGGCGTGGCGTAGATTTGTCCGACTTAAGCTCAGTAGTTAACAATTGTGCGTCCAATAAATGTTATTTCTTTCTTTCTTTCTTTCTTTAGTTTCTTTTATAGCTTGCTATCTAGGGTTTTTATGGCCTCCTTAGTTTGGCGATATTGTTTAAGGTTCGCCCATAGGCCTGAATGTAGTCATTTGATTCCTTTGCGTAAATGGAAACAAAGGCATCATACCATAAGCATCTAGAACCACGAAAATATTTTTAATAACAAGTTTTTGTCCGGGTGCAATCAAATTGGATCTAGCCAGCGCGGGGCCCATAGCAAATACTAAAAGGTTCTTGCATAAAAAATGCATCTTTGGATCTTTGTCTAATACGTTACAAATGCACCGCACGAAGCGCAGGGCCCGTAGCATTTGCTACCTCCAGCTGCATGGCTAATTCAGCACTGGGTGCAATGAATCTAACTCCTCCGAGTGCATATCATATTTTCCACTATTTATATTATTCAGCACTTGCGTGCAAACTGTGCGAAAATGATAGTTCGAGATAATTCCAATGCTTATGATAAGATAATGCAGCATCACAATTTAAGTCCCATGTTGGTCTGGGACTCAAAAATAATGTGCCAACTGTGTTATTTGCCTAGCATGTCGCATAAGGCGACTAATGGTGAACTGAGTTTCGGGTTTATGATTGTATAGGCGATGAGCTAGCTACATTACTACTTTTTCCAATTTTACGTCTTACCCAATTTTCTTTGATTAGGGGTCCACTAGGGGTCTAATAACATGAAAATGAAATGGTTCTTTATCGTTTTATTCTTGTATGTTTAATTGTAAAATTAGTTTATTTTAGTGCCAAATAAACGTTCATTCATTAAATGGAAATTGTCCAGACTGACACATCAATTCCCTGGTTCCAAACTAAGCTTATGCTTGTACTATGGATACTAGGTGAACAGATATTCTTAAATACGTTTAAAAACATCCATGACTCGAGTACAAATGTTTATGTTCATCACACGAAACATTTGCCTCTAGCGGAATTCGAACCCGCGCCCCTTGGTTTCGTGGCCAAGACCACTCGACCAATGGGCCTGTTTATATCAATATCTAACTATGGATTGTGACTATGATCGAAAAATAAAAACATCATAGTCTTCTCAATAAATAGTGAATCTTTGCCACTTGGTACAACGCAGATATGCGCTAAATACCCGATCCCAAAACATATAACTCGCATTATCATACACGAACCCGCAAAAAAAAAAAATAACTCCACATATATATTACAAGTATATTATTTTAATTGCACAATCCATCGCGCCGTGTGTATGCAGCTCATTGCACATTTTCATTTCGCACGAACCCTCGAATGCAAATGCCGCGCTGTCATTCCAAATTGATATTAAAATGGAGTGTTTGCGAGGGCTCCGCGAATATTCCACCTGTTTACTGTCCACTTCATATCGCAAATAATTTAACATTCGTTAATTTTGATCGCATTTTAATTTGGCGATGTACGTGAGCAGTATTAAAATGAGCATCAGAATACACCATTATTGTAACCATAGTTTGTTCGCGCTTTAGTTACGTTTTACTATAGGTTAACAACAATTCCACATTTGCGACATTTGCTAACACTTGACTCACAAGAACTGCAATGGAAATTTATGAAAACAACAGTAATATTTTGCTACCTTTACCTTTTAAATCGAAACGATTCAGTAATATTAGATGAAGAAAATTTATTAAGTTCATCATACACACACATTAGCATCGTACTTACCTACATAAAAACTAACAAAAATTATACACTCACAAATATTGAAAAGGCAATTATTTACTGCAATTATCTTGTTAATGTATTTTTCAAACCAACAAAGCAACTGCCAGTTCTTTAGAAAAAAAAATATATTAGAATAAACAGACCGATAAAATGATCCCGTTATTATTTCATCTGTGCCGATTTAATTAAATAAATAATGAAATATTAAAAAGTAAAAAACAAATGTCAATCATTTTCATAACAAAACAACCTGGTAGCTACTGTCTGACTTCAGGTATCTATAATTTTTTTCCTGACCCTGAGTTTAGTACAACTTAAGTCATTATGATCTAACGAGTACTACACCCATTATCTAGTAACAGATATTTTGTCTAACTCCCCAAAACAATCCTTAAAAAACTTTCCTCCTGTCTCAAAGGCGAAATAAATCTCTACTTATCACATATTTCTTATAAAACATGACAAATTGGACTCCCGAGATCCGAGAATTGATTTGATACGATGAATTATTTATGTAGCTTAAAAAAAGACGCAAAAACCGCGGCCAACAGCGAATAATATTCACGCAACGAGTGTTCCGTACCAATTTGTACTGTTTGATGTAGTTCGACTAAAGACATTTGTATAATTTTTAGTTATGACATTGTGATAACATAAACATATCAGTATGTTAGTTTTGATGTAGCTATCAAATATATTGAAATCGACAAATTCATATAGGATTTTAAACTTTCGCGTTGCATTATCACTGGAAATAATACTGACGGGACTAAACGCGATATGCGGTCATTGCAACACGGCCGAAACGTCAAGCTGTAAGTACTCATATACTACATAATGCATATCGCGTTTAGTCCCGTCAGTATTATTTCCAGCGACAAATTCATGCCTTAGAACTTGTCGATTTCAGTATATTTTATAGTTAAGATACAATATACAGTAATATGCAGTAACGTGGAGACAAATAGGTACCTAAATAGCAATTGAAATCGTATCTACTTGGACTCAATTAGAGTAACTAGTACATTTAAGTCTTTTTAGCATATCGTAAAAGGCGACTAATGGTATATAGGGTTTTGGTTATGTGATTGTGTAGGCGACGAGCTAGCCACTTGTCACCACTTTTTCACAATTTTCCATCTAACCCAGCCCAGTTTTGTTTTTGGCTGCCTACCTCTTCAGGGATTATGGATGTGATGTTATATATGTATTCGTAATCATAAACTCAGGTGAAAACTCGGGCACAGCTTGTATTTCATACAATCTTTGACGACTTACCACTGTATGTATGCAACTGGTTTGGCATACGAATTAAAATTCGGTAACATACAAACAAAATTAAATGTGCATTATGATTAATTTTGCTTCCTATGTGGAACTCTAAAAAGAAAAGACCTAATAATACCGTGGCAAGTTAATCTATAGTCCGACCCGTCTTTCCTATTTCTATGCAGATCACTCAGACACATCCAATTATTTTGATATTTACTTTATATACAGTAACTTCAATCTACATATTTATAACATAGGCATTCATTATGTATGAAATTCAATGACTTTAATATCGAAAATAGAGTCTGCTAAAATAAGATTTCGCTTACATATTCCAAGATAACTGTCTCGATGGCGCATTCGGTAGTGATCCTGCCAAGAGTTGTTGTAGGTTCGATCCCCACCCAAGACAAATATTCGTATGATGAATACTTGTGTTTGTTCTATATCTGGGTGTTAAGATTCATTATTTAAGTATATATTTTTAATACCACTGTTGTTTCTGATATCTGTAACACAAGTGCTTAAGCTACTTACCTCGGAGTCAGATCAATGTTAGTGATGTAGTTTGAATAAGAAAAAAAACAAGGTCTATAAAAACGGGATGTTTTATTGTGTTTTCAAACTACATAATTTAATTTATATTCTTTTAAAAGTACATCCCTATTATGATTTTTAGATTCAGATAACATTGCGCACAATTTTAAACTAATAAAACAACCATCAAAAAAATATCAGGTACCTTTTTACAATAAAAAGACCCTCTATTTAACAGTAATTGAATGTAACTTTCGAGTTACAAGTAAAAAGCTCTTCGTCTCCCGCCAACGACTTTCCACACACCAAAAGCTCTGCACTTCTAAAGCTCTGCGCTCTTCCGAAAGCAAACGAATAGAATCGGAAGGTAAAGACTCACCTCTAAACTTTTACAGCGAACTCATCCAACTCAAAGCTTCGAAAGCTCAAGTTGAAAGCACACAGATGTGAAACATAATCGACGATCACAATTTCAACGTTTACTCGTAACGAATTATTCAGTTTAATTGGAGTCCGTTTAAAATGTTTGAAGATAGACATAAGGAATGTGATACTTACCTACGTTAATAGCAATGCTAGTGTTTCATGTTATATTCAATTGAAAGTAGATTATTGCAATAATAATAAAAATTAATGAAAAGCATCATGAATGTTGAAGAGGCGAGTGAGGTGTGTAAGGATCGTGCCGTAAGGCGTACGTTCTCTCTACCCACCCCGCTAGGAAGGGAAGTGGCGTGAAGTTTAGTTAGTTAGTTAATAAAAAATATCGATTAAATTCATTACAAACATGTTGTTAAAAAATATTATATTTATGCTTGCAAAAGTTACACTATAAATAAAATATTAGTGCATAAGAGCATTGGACATTTAGATATGGTACCAACCTACTTTATTTTCCTAGCGTTATGTCCCGTGCTTAGACCGGGTCCGCTTAGACCATGATCCAGGATTTAGCGAGTCTGATAATTACTTTGAAGCGACTGCCGATCTGACCTTCGTAACCCTAAGATAGGGGAACCAGACAATATTTGGGTCATGGTTACAAATCCAAAGTTGTTTGAATTTGCAGGTTTCATCACGATGTTTTCCCTCACCGTCGAGCTAATGGCATAAATACGCACATAGATTTGAAATGAATTTGAATCCAGAGGTACGTGCCTGGGATTGACCCCGCACTCTTCGGTTAAGAGGCGCGTGTCCTTACCATTGAGCTACCACCGCTCCTGGTATGGTACCAACCTACTAATGGGACTAAATGCGCTAATTATTATGCAGTAAGTACATGAGCATTGACAGCATGAGTTTTCAGCATTAATTCAAGCTGTAAGCACTTTACTACGTTATGCAATCCGTCAGGTTAGTTTACAAACATTTTAATCATCATCCTCCTAGCGTAGTCGGGGTCCGGTTAGACTAAGATCCAGGATTTAGCGAGTCTGGTACATTGGAGCGACTGCCGATCTGATCTTCGTTACCCTTAGATAGTTGAAATGTGCAGGTTTCATCACGATGGTTTTCCTCACTATAAATACGTTCACAGATTTGAAAAATCCAGAGGTACGTGCCCAGTCCAGGTTCGAACCCGCACCCCTCCGTTAAAAGACGCGTGTCCTTATTACTGAGGTACCACCACTCTCTGTTTTCTAAACATTATAATGGTTTATTTTAATTAGTTCCAACTGTTATACCTATATACCGATCTAACCCAACTAACCGATTTTTGGTTAAATATGGTAAGCTCATTGCTCCTTGGACTCTGACAACCCCTTCACGGGGTTGCGGGCATGATGATATATATGTGTCGGCAGGACAGCGACGTCATTGTACACCGGTGTAGCAAAACACCACGTGCACCGATCACGTGCACCGATCACGCCACCGAGCGCTCCCCACCGCCCGCTCTACTCAACTTGTTTTGCAACGGGTATAAAAGGACCGCGCAGCGACGGAGCGGGCAGTCTTGGCTCTGGCGTTGCTCGGTGCACTGGTTGTACTAAGCTAGCTTATCCTAGACGCTCTCGGATAATTAATTTAAAATTAATTATTAATTGAAATTAATTATTATAATTAATTGTAAAAGTGTCCTGTGGCAATTTATAATTAATAGAACAATATTCACTTGTGGTAAAACCCTAGGTATTTACCACAAGAGATAATTGGGTATTGGGATTATTAAGGGGTATTAAGGATTTAGTTCTGGATAGTAATTGTAATCCTAATTTAGACATTGAAAAGCTTGATTTATCCTGAGATCCCTGACTTCTTATTCAGTATGGCCGACCCACTTCCTACATATGTATCTATGGATTGATTGGGCTTATATATCTTTTTTATGTATTAATATAAAAGATATATATTTTTTATCAATCATCTCTGAACCCAGAAGTTTTATAGCGTACAGCCCCATGACCAGTGTCGTAGTAAGAATATACCCGCCCTTAACCTACCTAGACCTAGAAATAATAAGTCTAACAAACTAAAGCCAGCACAAAAGTGTCGAAGTTGGCAGCCATTTTGGTCGTCCAATTAATAGCGGTGTTTGTAGTTGCCGGAGACGGGCGGAGGCGCCAAGAGCCGTGAAAACTTTAATGGAATAACCGTCGGAACTTGTCCGCCGATACCTTGGATCCGTGCATAGGGCTGGCAGCTAACAAAAGAATAATCTTTAAGAAAAAAGACAAAAAAGAGACAACTGTCCTAATAAACATCTTCAAAAATTCTATCTTCCTAGTGCTGTGCTCCGTTCTTAGTCTGCTGGGACCAAGATTAGGATATTGGTCAAAGCAGATCCAGATTAAGTAATAATAAAATAAATAGACTAATTTAGTATGTTTGGTAATTACATTCATTTATGCTTTATGTGTGGGTGACTCACATGTTACACGTATAGATACTAAATGGATTAGATGAATATCCGAAAATAAAATTAACAAATAGTTTTCAGTTTTGCATCGCATTGTTGTAATTAATCAGAATCTAAAATCAATTCTTGATGTGTAAAGGCTTACTATAAAACCGCCCGTAAAGTAACGCCTTTTTTCCGATTTATCAATTATTATGCTGGTTAAGCTTCAATACTATAAAACCCAGAATCGCTGATAGGTTACGCAGAGTCCAAAAAGCATTAATCTAATTAAACCATGTATAAATTGAGTTGAATTAGGTGATAATTTGTCCCCCCCGCCGGGGTCCTCGGTTTGTCGTACCGGGGGGGCTT
This sequence comes from Glyphodes perspectalis, assembly GCA_951394215.1. Taxonomy (NCBI): domain Eukaryota; kingdom Metazoa; phylum Arthropoda; class Insecta; order Lepidoptera; family Crambidae; genus Glyphodes; species Glyphodes perspectalis. The sequence continues at coordinate 5,145,543 of OX596222.1, read as the reverse complement.
AGTAGGCCCTGCCATGGCTGGGCTGAAGCGAAGAGGGACCCCGAGGTGAGCCGCGACTGCACGACTTGCATCCGGGCAGTTGCGGCGGTCCGGTCGTATACAGGCCCCTTGCGACCGGACCAGGGTTGCCGAGGAAGAGGAGGAGCTGAGTGTTGTCGTTGCTCGCCTCCCTATCCTCGGCAACCCGACAGGGGCGCGCTGGGTCGCGTCGTGGTGGGTCGCGGAGGGATTGAGCGTCTCGATGCTCTCCCTCCGTGACGACAGGGCTCTGCCCTCAATTTGGGTCGCCGCGCGGAAGGCGGCCCCCCCTGACGAGACGCTCTCCGCGTGCCCTCTGGCTTAGCAGAGGGCACAGCGCGAGAGTGGGCCCACGACGCCGGTCACGGGGACGATCGGCGTCTGAATCCTGGGCGGAGTAGTTGAGACATGCTGGGTGGCCTGGCATGTCTCGACGCGCGCGCGTGCTCGGTGCTGTGCATCCGACGACTGATGGCGTGGGCTGCACAGCATCGACCACCGCCGCGCGAGGTGAGCCGCGCAGCGCGGCACGCGCACTACCGGAGGAGCTGTCGTATAGTCCCGACAGTGGGGATACCGGCTCCTCCGGAACTGCGCCGATGGAGGCCACCTTGGGGTTTAGTCGGTTCGAGTCCGACACACCGCCCTCTGGATCCCCGTCCGGAGGGTGACGACTCGTGGGAGTTCCCCAAGTAAAAAAAAAAATAAAAAAAAAAAAGGTGATAATTTGTGAATAATGGCAGATTATCGCCCTTACAATCACAATACAAACTCAGGTCAATTACTTAGTCGCATTTTACGATATACTAAACAGTTAGCATATTCTTAAGTCTTAATCCAACATGAGACATGAATGTAATAGTATTAGTATTTTTTTTTACTATTTTCTGTTACTTTGTTTGCTTTCAATTGGCCTCGGAATTAAGATAAAATCCATAAATGTGGTTTAAGTAACATACTGCTCTACAACTTCTGCCTACACTCGCAGTAACAGCAGGCATAACAGTATTGTTGTGATAAATGTTGAAGAAAATCTTTGAATTCCGTATTACTCAGGATGTTACAGAGGCAACCCTACACAAAACCGCATTAAATTGCTTCATATCAATGTAACTTCAGTTTTAGCAGTTCAGAAAACTGAAAAGTAGCTCGCCCTACTTATGTTACGGCGGTTCATATTGAGCGAACGTTTCTTCGCATTAAGTCTGGGTTTACGAAGCGATTTTTGAATTTTTCCCGTGCCGTTTTTACTAAAAACACAAAGCAACTAGTACTTGTTTGAATATTGCTATACGATACCTTTTTGAAAATGATTTTCTCTCTCTCTTTTTCAAATAACATAACATTTTACAAAACAAACAAAGAAAGAGATTCATTGCCTTAAACATATATATATACCTACTTACAGTTATTATACTTCGATAAAAAATGTGTTGTCATTAGATGACTGGCCCGTTGGTTAAGTGGTCAGAGACCCTGGCCACGAAACTAAGGGTCGCGGGTTCGAGTCCCGCTTGGGGAAAATGTTTCGTGTGATAAAAATGGACATTTGTACTCGAGTCATAGATGTTTACAAACGTATTTAAGTACGTCTATCCGTTTAACTATGTAGTATCCATAGCACAAGCTTAGAAGCTTAGTTTGGAATTAGGGAATTGGTGTGTCAATCTGGAGCATTTATTTGTTTATTTATATTACACTCAACCAATTAAGAATCATGGAAAAAGGACTTCAGCTCTAAATGCACAGTAAATTATTAATAAGGCTTTCTTCTAAGAAAGGAATCTTTAAACAGCCGGATAGCCTTCAAGGGACCAAAGGGCTAGCGCGCGGCTGCAAATCAGATTACCTAATTGAACCCTCGATGTCAGTCCATGGGGATTGTTAGGGATAAGTGACTCTGTAGGTACTTAACATATTAACAGATGTAGGTACTGTTTGGTCTCTTCAAAATTATCTTTAAAGGTTTTACCCGCATTTATAGTTAATAATATCTCGATCAATGGGCTACTCGTATCTAACACTGAAAGATTTTTAGAAATCGGACTAGTAGTTCCTGAGATTAGCGCGCTCAAACAAACAAACTCTTCAGCTTTGTAATATTAGTATAGATAACATTGTTTTCTCAGGCAAGCTATACATACACATTTTCATATTAAAACTATTTCATGTTAATAAATGTTTTTTTATTATAACGAGTAAATATTAATAAATGTTTAAGGTATGTTAAATGTTTTGGAAATGATGTTATCCATAACATGATTTCGAAAACAAAACATAACACTTTATTTACACACATTTATTATTTCACTAGCTGTGCCCACGGTTTCACCCGCGTTTATGTTTAATGTTAAGCCTTCCTCGATAAATGGGCAATCTAACACTGAAATCGGACCTGTAAGTAGTTCCTGAGATTAGATATTGCAACTGCTCGTTAAGTTTATTTTAATTACTTCCATAGTGTTATGTATTATGTTATTCTACTATGGGGGAACGGCGGCTGAAATTCAAACCATTTCTATTCTTCAGAAACGAGCCATTAGATCTATATACAAACTTAACGCTAGAGATTCTCTTAAGGATCTATTTAAGGAAAGGAATTTATTCTATTTAACAGTTGCTTCCCAATACGTGTACAGCTGGATTCTATACGTACATCAAAACATTCATCTGTTCGCTAAAAATGTGTTATTCATCATAAGAATACGAGGAACAGAAACAAAATTGCAGTAACGCGATTTAGACTGCAAAGATTGTCACACTCCTTTATTATGAAAAGTTTACATTACTATAGCAAAATTCCCGCAAACATTTTAAGTCTATCCCTAATGCAAAAAAAGGTTTTTACACAACTGACGACTATCTTAATGATAAAAGAGTCTGGGATTAATTTTAATATAATAAATTGTACACCATCTCGTATATATAATGAATTCTGGTTAAAGACTTTATGTTGTTGTTTTTTTTTTTTTGGTTTTTTTTTAATAATGATAGGTAAGCTTGAGTATTCATGCTCGCTCAATTGCTTCGGGGGTGGTGGCGTTATTGTGACGGGTCGTTACATTCCCTCGAATATAGTCGAGTTAAGCGATGGCTGACACATTCGTCATACTTGTGAACAAGTGCCACCTTCAGAGGCCTTTTTGCTCTAGTTTACCTTTTACTTGTAATAATACTCGCCTGAATCTTCGACGAACATGAACTGTATGACTTCATATAAATATTAATATTTTAATTTTCATATTCAATCTGGCAGTGAAAAGAGTAACTACCGAGTTTCTTGCCGGTTTCTTCTCTGTAGATGCGATATTCCGAACTGGTGGTAGTTTCAAATTGTTCTAACTAACTATTTTGTACCTAATACTTGACGATTTATAAGTCCTTTTTTGAGACCTACGTAAATAAAGATATTTTGAGTTTGAGTTTAGCGCTTTCAAGTAAACAAACAAACAAACATACTCTTCAGTTTTATAATATTAGTATAAATAAGATAATTCAATTAACTTTTTCAGCTGCCTATTATTCACCGTTGATATTAATTAGGTAAGCGGCTGTTTCGTATTCCTTAACCTGTAAGTATTAAAAAAAATACTTCATCTACTTTAAAAAGTAAAAACCGCGCTAAAGAGATTGACCTAATTACCTTTCGTCAACACGACGCGTCGGTTTTGTCATCCGCTGCGAAAAGCAAAAATAAACGTTAAGTACTTTGAAACTCTGCCACAAAGCACAATGGAATCTGAAAGTGGCTAACTTCGTTAAGTCGAGCGCTGCTGAGAGCAAATTTTGACGAACCATTAAACCCGACTTTAAGATCTACTTTAACATCTTTCGCGAGGTACTGCATGTACTTAATGCTACTATCACATTTTATAACATAGTTGCGACAACCATCACATGGGCGTACGCAGCTTTTTGTTTTGATACAACATTTTTTTTGGTCCAGGGGATGGCAATACAACTTTTTTAGTCCAAGGGGAAACAATACAATATTAACACATTACAATACAATATTATTGATAAGTTCTTATCTAACCCAGCCCATCGTCCCGTGTTGGTCTGGGACTTAAAAAGAATGTGCCTGCTTAGCATGTCGTAAAAGGCGACTAATGGTATATCGGGTTTTGGGTTTGTGATTGTGTAGGCGACAAGCTAGCCACTTGTCACTACTTTAACACAATTTTCCATCTAACCCAGCCCAGTTGTATTTGGCTAAATGTGGTTAAAGGGGACTGCTGCCCCTTTGACTCTGCCTACCCCTTCGGGGATCACGGGCGTGATGTTAAGATTCTTATAGTAAATAGACCTTGTCACACGAGTTCCTGCTGCTGCGAGCTGCGAGCTACGAGCTACGAGCTGCCCAACTCTGCCCTCCCGTACGCCCATGGCGACATCTATCTACTAAGCTGAGCTATGCTACAAGCCCCAACTATAGTTACAAATCATGTCAACAGATGACATTGATTTACTTGTCAACGTCGCGTTAAAAATTCTACAACGCGGTGATGAAGTTTTTATCACTACCGGAAAAGAGTTTTATCTGAGACCTTATAACAGATTAATATGAAGAACAACCCGATTGTTTCTAGTCTGATTAATGCGTAGTCTCGTTTTTAAAACAGAACGGTGAACCATTTCGGTGGCATAATCATGAAAATATTTTGTAAGAATCTATGTTCAACGGATTTGTGTCCATTTATAGTGGTACATTTTGATGTAAAGTGTTGTAAAGTGTATGCAAAAGCAGTGTTGATATGAAAAATATAAACAAAAATAATGTAAGTACCACTATAAATGGACACAAATTCATTATTATCATTATTATATTTGTCATAATGCCACAAGCTCCAATTAGTATATTTAAAGTAAAAATTATTAGCCATCGCAATTAGCCGTATTACAATTTCCACCACCAATTCAGCATTAAAAATAGATTACTCTACCGCTGAAGCAATACCGTAATTCCAATCAAGCACATATTATAGAACACGAATAATGATTCGCGTCCGCTGATGATATTGTAGCTCTCACCGTAATTACTAAGCGGCAAACATTTGCAATGGCGCATTTGCGATCGGCTTCACTTAATGATCAAACATTTGTTGATTCCGTGTGATAGAATCTAGACTTGCTTGGGTATTTAGGGATCTGATGGAAGCAGTCTAATTTTACCGCAGGGCTAATTTTACCGAGTTTAAAACCTATAAATCATATGGTACAATAACGTTCCGTATAAATACCTATTAGGTGTACCTATTAGGTGCTGCTTTTGGTACCTTTGAACAGGCATTTTGATGAATGATGTTCGGATTGGTAATCCGAACATCCAGTAATTTAATGCCGTCACGTGAGTTTATTTTAGTGTTACATACATACGAGTAGGCATATACCATCACGCTCAAAAGCCAAGCAGTAGGCGTACCCCAAGGAGTAAAACCCTAAAAATGGGTACTTTCGGATTATTTAAGACCTGGTTTTATTATCTATAAATCCCACAAATACGGGACATTATTTATGTTTATTAATAGAGATTATTTAAATAAATCACACCAACCACATATACATTAAACAATCACATCATTACATTGTTTAACAAAGTATTCCAATGCACATGCCACTTACTGGCGGGCATAACAATTTTAGTGATACGCAATAAGAAAATTAGAAAAAAAACATAAGTAAATTAAAAACAAAGAATAAAAAATAAAATCAAGTTAGGCGAACTCTGTTATCCAATAACATGTGCTGCACAATGATTTTCTTAAATTTAGTAAAGTTATTGTTGAAAATAGAGATATGAATCTTTGTGTGATGCAAAGGTAATTTTGAGGTCCGATTTCCACCTATGTTCACTGAGCTGAGTGTCATTGTTAATGACGTCACCTTTTTAGCGCAGAAAATAATGTCACTCGCGTTACAGCACGTAAAAAAGCTTTACCATTTCAGACATTATTTTTTGTTGGATGCTCATAAAGAAGACTGATGCGTATAGTGGGTGGACCTGACTAAAATTCTATGGCACGTATTTATCTTAAGATATTTTACCGCAAGTTAAGCTTTGTAGAAAATCTTTTATAATAACGTCTAATATAATTTTGGAATTACTAAGAAACCTTAACTCCACATAGAATCTTCTAAATAGTAGGTAGTTCTGAGTGAAAATCTAAATGGAAATGTTTCAAGAGTCTGAAATCAATCACACTTAGGTACCGTCTAATGAGTGTATAGTTAGAAATAATGTCGTAAACTTAACTCATCATCATTTAGCTACAATATCGTCCCAGAAAATTACAAATATTTCACAAAACAAATTACGATTCGGGATACCTAAGTAAGAATATAAGTTTATTAAAGAATGCCTCTCAATATCATGACGCAATACCGACGATTGAAAAATGAATGAATTCCTACGATATTAAAATGCCGCTGTAGGCTCACATCGTATTGGAAAGCAATTAAAGCAGGCTGCTGGAATAATTTCCTGCCAGGAGATGTTTCTGTCGCTAACTGCGATTAGCTACGTCTGCGTTTGCCGGGGGTGAAATGGGGGTATGCCCTCCCCTTAAGCCTAGTTAAAAGCAAAATAAAAAATAGCGGAGCCTCTTAAACGGCCAGCAGAGTATGCCTACTGATGGTGAATTATGCCTGTATCTACCTATAGATGGTAGAATGATGCACAGGTTTATATCGGCCTAGAACAATACCTATCTGTATTGACAAGCACGATGGCGCATTCGGTAGTGAACCTGCCCTATGCGCCAGGAGTTGTGCGTTCGATCCTCACCAAGAACAAATATTCGTATAATGAATGCATGTGTTTGTTCTATGTCTGGGTGTTAATATCCAATATTTAAGTATATATTTGTAATAGCACTGTTGTTTCTGGTATCCGTAACACAAGCGCTTAAACTACCTACTACCTCGGAGTCAGATCAACGTATGTGACGTAGTGTGAATTTGTTTATTTCTTGTACCTACCTACCTTAATCTACCTCATCAAATTAAATAGAAAAATCATCGCGCTCGTAATCCTCCAAGACTTGGGACATAATACATAGATAGAGAACAGTAAGCTCCTTTAAACGTTGTAATGAGAAGTAGCTAGCTATTTAGCTACATAATCATAAACTCAATACCCTATTGACCGCTTAGTCACCTTTTCTTCATCCAGACCAACACAGGATTTACACCTTCTAAACTAAACTAACTAACTAACTAAACTTCACGCTAATTCCCTAGCGGGGTACCTATAGGCAGAGAGAACCGAACGCCATATGGCACGATCCTTACACACCTCACTCGCCTCTTTAACATTCATGATCCTTTTCATACAAGCTCTACAGTTTTATGATTCCTAACATCATCTTCTGTTAATACACGACCAATCTGGTCGTGGTAGGTGAACCTGGGCCTACCACGGCTCATAAATCCTTACACTTTCGCATTGTATATCTGTTTAGTCAATCTTTCGTCATCCATCCATCTTTCCACACGTCCGAAAGTTACACCTTCTCATCCTGCTATTTAATCCGATGTTATAGTATTTAAAATAGACCACTCCTTCATTGCTAAGTAATTTCGTTAATGTCTTTTGTTGCTATTTTAAAATGGAAGTTGCCCTGTAGTTATGTAGTTCGCAGTTCAGACAGTAGCGAATGAAACATCCAAATTCCTACTTTGTCTGACAAGTGTTCAACAAACTCTGTGAGCAATTACCGGCGGCTAGACGCGAAACCGGTACTTTTGACTAATTAACATTGCATCGCTCGAACTCGCCAATTAGCTGAATAGCTACTGAGAGGATATATCAATGTGCTGAATTGAGAATAAAATTAAATATCGATGTAAGTGTTGAGTGTCTATTTGACACGTTAAACTATGAATACTTCAACACTCTGAATATATTATAAACATTATCCATACCTACTATAAATACTTGAACATTTGAGATTTAGTGGAATCATACATACATAACATCACGCCCATAATCCCCGAAGGGGTAGGCAGAGTCAAAGGGGCAGCAGGCCCAAAAATAAAATTGGGCTGGGTTAAATGGAAATTTATGAAAAGTAGTGACAAGTGGCTAGCTCGTCGCCTACACAATCACATACCCAAAACCCCATATACGTATCATTAGTCGCCTTTTACGACATGCTAGGCGAGAAACACAGTTGGCTCATTATTTTTAAGTCCCAGACCAACGTGGTACATACAACATGGAACCATAGCCTTGTCTTTACGTGGGATAGCCAGTTTTTAAAAAATAAGTTAAGTCTATTATCCGGCCAGCATGTATCTTACAGGTGACTCCGACACTTGCACTGCACATGCTGAATGGAGCTGGGATGCTTAGTTCTTCTGTAGGCGTTCCTTCTCCGTGCTAGGGCCTGCACCAGCGATAGAAAGAACTGCGCAAGCGAATCTTTGTCGCCCCCACACCGTGAAAATGCTGAAGAGTGCTGGTTAGAATTCTCGTTTATTGCCTATCATGTCGTAAAAGACGACTAGTGGTGTATTCGGTTTGTTGTTGTGTAGGCGACGAGCTAGCTTGTTCATGATTCTCCATCTCACCCTACTTAGTTTTATTTCTGACTAGAAACAATTAAATGTGATTACCTGTTCCTACTTGGACTCTGCCTGTTCAAAGATGGAGAACATAGTCATATGTAAACGCACACCTATATATACTTAAGTACCTACACACCTATAAGTCATCATCATCTTCCTAGCGTTATGTCTCGTGTTTAGACAGGGTCCGCTTAGACCATGATCCAGGATTTAGCGAGTCCGTTAATTACATTGAAGCGAATATGCCGATCAGACCTTCGTAACCCTAAGATAGGGGGAACCAGATAATTTTTGGATCATCGTTACAAATCCAAAGTTATTTGAATTTGCAGGTTTCATCACGATGTTTTCCCTCACCGTCGAGCTAGTGGTATAAATACGTACTTACATAGATTTGAAAAATCCAGAGGTACGTGCTCGGGTTTTGAACCCGCACTCCTTGGTTAAGAGGCGCGTGTTCTTACCATTTAGCTATCACCGCTCTATAAGTAAGTAGGTAAAATAGTTTTATTTTAAAAAATCATTTAGGATCCTTGACCCTTTAGTTATTCATGGACCGCCTAAAACCCATTTCGGTTAGTGGTCAACCTCTGAGTATAAGGGCTTCAAAGTTTCGCCACCGTTTACTTAGGCTTTCAGGACCCAAATCCACGCCCGAGCCTTTGTTTTCGCATTCCAGTCACCCATCAGTCGAAATACCTCACATCGTTATCCTAGTACATTTCCCAGTATAGACCCGCACACGTAGTGTTGATTAATGAACGCTGCATCTCCCGAAGTGTGGCAATTAGTGAAAACGCCCGTGTGCCGTGCCAGGCTGACGCGGAATTGCAAATGCGGGGTGTAAGTAAACTTATTTATCAGCTCGTGTGCAATTTTGTCAGTTTGGCAAGATTAACGTTTGTAGGTATCTATAATTATAAATGTCTATGTTATTATTTGTATTTATGTAGCTACTTTTTTTAAGATAGACTACTCGGTACATACCAGCGGAATTTTATTATAATTGACTTAAAAAATTTAAGTTCGAATGTGGCTGCCTTTGGATATCTGTATATCCATCAGATGGTTGATTAATTCGGCGAAAAAATCTTTACGCGTTTTGTGTTTTATGGATTTGGATTTAATATAGAAGATAAGAAGGTTCATTAATATAGTATAAGGGCTAAGTCCTTAAATGTTATACTGGAGAAGTGAAAGCATGTCCTATGCATGCAACAAAATTTAATATAAATAGGTAGCAAAATTTTTTACGGAGTCTTTTAACTAATTTAAAGAATCCCCGTGAATTTTTACTAATTTCTTAAAGTATTAAAATTTACTAATTTATTAAAGTATTAACAAATAGACAGATAAACAATGCTTAATAATCTGATTCGGACCTTTCAAAACAAATATCATTGTCATCCGTCTGTCAAGTGTCAATGTCAATCTCCTCCAGTATTGCGTTTCTGTGATGTCAATTGTCAAAGTCATTCCTGTATTTTCGGTGCGGTTGGTTGAACTTTTCGGCGAAGAAAATTCCAATAATACGGGAATTGACTAATTATTAACCTTCTACAACATATCCCCCTGACACAATTATCATGTCTTTCATCGTCAGACAACTCACCCGCCGGGTCAGTATGGTTTAAATATTTACAAGTAAAACCAACTAGAAATTGGGAGATCATAATAACTGAATATTCTTCTTCAATACTCAACAGGTACTGACGCCAGCATTCTCAGCGATTAAACAAGCAAATTTTTCGACAAGTAAGTTTATAACGACTCGTATTATCATAGTTTTCAAAGTGTTTAGTTACATAAGTTATAACCTCAGTTTTGTATCAAAACATTGTATTTAACGAATATTTTATTCCATTAAAAGTGTAGTTTAGATTGCGTCATTTGATAATGTAAGTATATCTGTGCTATTGTTATCTTCAAGAATGATACAGCAATTAAATGATAACATTTGAAATGTGTTAGAAATATCTATTTATAATTAATTTATAGGTAATCTATTAAAATCTACTTTGATGATTTAGGCAGAAACTCATAAATAATAATGTTTATTTAATATGTAATCTTCTTTGTCCTGATCTGTAATTATGAATATTTTTTAAATACCAAAGTGTTAGAAATTTAGTAGGTAAATGAAATGCTGAATCATATTCTCAAAATCACAGACTAGGAAAAAAAGATGGACTCCCCTGTCATACTACAGAGTAAAGCCACATTTATGCATGTGTGCATTAAATTCTTTAATTAGTGGCGTGGAGTCATTCTTCTTTCCTAGTCCATGCTCAAAATGTAGTTTTAAACGTTATCATTTTGTTAGCCAAATATTTCTTCACAATTATAATTATGGAAAAAATTTCCTGCTGACATAACTACTTATAAAAACTCAATTACAGCATGTGCCGCTTTCACACCTAAGGTCCAAAGACCAGCACCAGACTTTTCCGCCACCGCTGTGGTCAACGGTGAATTCAATAATCTCAAATTAGCTGACTTCTCTGGGAAATATGTCATCCTATTGTTCTACCCTCTAGATTTGTAAGTATTAAAGCATGAGGAAATCTTAAGTATTTTTCCATGTGTCATTGATGGTTCGATAACTAAGTATTTAATAGTTATAATTGTCAAACTTGCTATCCTATCTATCATTAAAAAAGATCAAATGAGATAAAGTACCCAAATTGAGTAATAGGGTATTTGACTAATATTTGAAACCACTTTTACGTTATAGATAAGGACTTAATTTACATGAAAGTGTTTACCGTAAGCAAAATTGTAAAATTTAAAGATCTATCAACATTTAAAAAAAAAACTTTAAATATTTCCACTAAAATGTTCTTAACTGTCAGTTCATATTGTATAGATTAGTCTGTTGACTTTTTACTTGCGAGTTACGTCATAAACGGCACTGGTCGATAGTAAAAATTTACAATCTGTCAAACTTTAAAAATATCTTTGAATATATTATTAATCAAACTTGTTGCTAGATTTGTTTGGAATAATGTCGACTTACTTGCTTAACCAAGTAATTTTTATCTTATTGTTTAAGTTATGTCTTACTGTTCACATTATTAGATAGTTTTAAAATAAAAAGACATTCATCCATAATTTAAATACTTTTTTCAGCACATTTGTCTGCCCAACTGAGCTGATTGCGTTCAGCGATAGAGCTAAAGACTTTGCAAACATTGGATGCCAAGTGATTGGTGTGTCCACAGACTCCGAGTTCAGCCATCTAGCGTGGATCAACACCCCCAGAAAGGTAGTAAATTTTTTCTTTAACATCAATAATGCATATGAGTTATCTCAATGACATATCTTGTATTAAGGTGGTGAGGTGAGGCGACACTTTATAATTCAATGTTGCCCTTTACTACATTGACCTGAGAATATAAGAATAGTGTAATAAATATTACTAAAATATTTTTTTGCAATTTCCAATACAGTAACCATATTCACCCTTGTAAATTAACTATCCAAATAAGAAAATAACATAATTTATACTTACTAATATTATAAAGCTGAAAAGTTTGTTTGTTTCCTTGGATGCGCTAATCTCAGAACTACTGGTCTGATTTGAAAAACTATTTTGGTGTTAGATAGGTCATTTATCGAGGAAGGCTATATAGGCTTTAAATATCAACCACAAACGCGAGTGAAACTGCGGGCACGCTAAGTATATATCTGATAATCTGATTATTTTTTCAGGATGGTGGTTTGGGAAAATTAGAAATTCCTCTTTTAGCTGATTACAAAAAGAAAATTTCAGAGGATTATGGTGTGCTTTTAGACACTGGCTTTGCACTTCGTGGTAAGTATTCGTTATCAAAATAAGCAAGATAAGCTCCTTTTTATGTAAATGTTACAGCAAATTATGTGCCATCTACATTTGTGGACAATTGTAGTCATCACACAACAGTATTGATATTCTTTGTTTATTTGGATAATGCTGGCTGGCTACATTAACCTTATTTCTGTCAATGCACAAATTATGAATTGCGACACCGTAAGCTATGGTGACGCTTACCAAGCAGGCTTTATAAGCATGAAAGCTAGTCCATGAAGTCTCTTACATTCTTTTCCCATAAAATAGTCTCACAGTAAGCTAAACTTGATTCAATATAAATAGCTAAGTATATTCCTTACTGACTTGCAGGTATGTACATCATCGACAAAAATGGCATTCTAAGACACATGTCTGTGAACGATTTGCCAGTGGGGCGGTCTGTGGACGAGGCTCTGAGGCTCGTCAAAGCTTTCCAATTCGCCGACAAACACGGAGAAGGTACGCCAATATTTAAAGTCAATCACCATCTAGGAGTTCAAATCCCACTAGCGGCAAATGTTTCGTGTGATAAACATGGACAATTGTACTTGAGTCATGGATGTTTATTAACCGTATTTAAGTATGTCGATCCGTTCTTCTAGTATCCATAGCACAAGCTTATAAGCTTAATTTGGAACTAGGGAATTGGTTTGTCAGTCTAAAGAATTTATTTATTTATTAATCCACAAAATGGCTGTTATCCCTATGTGACCAGCCACTTGTACTGACATAATTTAGAAATCCTGCCCTTGATACTCATAGATAGTCATGGGCTCAAATATCCATGTGATAAACAGTATTTTTTTGCAGCAAAATCAGCAGGCATATGACATTAATTACCTTTATATATTATAGAAAATGCGACTGAATTCATTTGTGTATTAAAAAAAATGCTAAAACGAGCCTTATTTATTTTTTCACACTTAAATTATTAACACAAACTAAACTATATCTATTTATATAAAATACTCGTAATATAGAAATAATATATTTTATTTGTACATTAATATTCTATATGTTCTTCCAGTGTGCCCAGCTAACTGGAACCCTGATACAAACGCCGACACCATCAAACCAAGCCCGAAGGAGAGCAGGGAATACTTCCAGAAGGCGAACTAAGATCACTTAGTTCACTCATTTACAGATCCGTTCATTCATTTATAACTCACCATAGTAACTCTAAATTTTTCTTATTGTACGTCTCAAATGTGCTAATTTCAGGTCAACAATTGGAATTTTAGGGATTTTAAAACGAAGAAAAGCTTGCCCTAGCAAGGTGTAATGCCAATTATTGCATTTTTTTTTAATATGTAACGTAATCGATACGTTGGCCGAATCCCAAAGTAAGTAATTAAAGCACATTAATTATAGACATCAAAAGTACAATGAATGCAATTATTTGTAACTTCAATTCTATATAATATTTAGAGATCATTTTAAGTGTATCTAATAATATTCATTGTATTCCACTACTTCACTTATAAACCCGAATCCTGTTAATTCTGTCTCGAATAAACAAAGTATTAACGTTAACGAAAGAGCATTTATTTTAAGGTTATAGTGTGCATGAAATAATTAGTGCCAATTTTAATTGAACATTTACCTACATAGATTAATTTGTCCGGGGATATTAAGTTAATATACAATTTTGTTACATATCTTGTTTTGTTTTATTCAACAGTAGTGTTGCCGAAAAAGCGATAGTTTTGCAATCGATAGTTGAACGCTAAAACTACGAACGATATGACAATCGATAGTATCGATGTCTCTCTTAGTGCAATACTATCGATACTATAGATTTTCTTTAATTATCCATAGGCTATCGATAGACAATTGATATTGGCCTATCGAGCGGCAACACTACTATACAGTAACCTACCTACTTGAAAATTCCGGCAAATCTTTACATACAAATAACATCACGCCCGTAATCCCCGAAGGGGTAGAGTCAAATGGGCAGACAACAACCTTAACCACATTTAGCCAAAAAATAAAACTGGGCTGAGTTAGACAGAAATTGTGAACAAGTGGCTACCTCGTCGCCTACACAATCACACCCTCAACCCGATATACCATTAGTCGCCTTTTACGGCATGCTAGGCAAGGAACATAGTTGACACACTCTTTTTAGTTTCCAGACCAACATGGGCTGGTTAAAGTGGTACGTTATTAACAAAAAGCTAAAGAAACATCTCGCCAATTCCCTAGCGGGTAGTAAGCAAAGAGAAACCAGGTCTATATGACACGGTCCAATTGTATAGAAACTACATAGTGTCACTTCTAGATTCTAAAGTGACGAAGCAACCTTCAGTAGGCTTCAGGAATATTTGCAGCTGCATGGTCATCTTGGAGTGGTCCGCTTTGATCCTGAAGCGACGGACGAGGTGGACCAATGTGATCTTTATTAAGTTAACGGCGTACGGTTTTCCTGGAATGTGTTCATAGTAATGTACTTATTATATTTACAGCAACTGCCTCGTTGGTCTCTTGGTAGCATGCGCCGTCCAAAGACCAAGGAGTTCCGGGTCAGGCCAAAAATTTGTGGCTGAGTATTAATATTACCTACTTACTTAGTAATAGCCCGGAGTCAGGAAGTTGACGGTTTAACCACCCCCGTGCCTCAGAAACCACGTTAAGGCCTCCGGTCATGTCCGGTCATCACCGGACTATAGGAGGGACAGAACAGAGAGTGCACATGTGCCTGCGCAGATACTTGCGCACTATAACATACCTATTACTCTCACTGACTGAGCGTGGGTTGCCCAATTGTTAGAGCCCGAGGGGTGAGGGGGTTATAATGCCTTTCGCCGCTACCAAGGGCTGATTTGCTGTTTAAAAATTACCTACATAATGTCAGTCATACATACATGCTGCTACATAGTGGCAGTCATTTCTAGTAGGTAGAATTGCCGCCCCAAACAGAGCCGCTTTGCAGCCTCGCTCCGCTAAGCATGTAGTTTCTGGATTACCTAAGGTATAATTGGCACTGCCCATTAATTGATATTTGTTATTCACCTAAACAAGCTCTCCGACCAGTGCTGAACCCGGTGAACGCGTTGGCATTGTTGGGAAGAGACGCTGGGTCCAACCATCGATCGGGACGGAACTCGTGGCTGTCCGCCCCCCACACCTTGTGGCGGTTTACACCGCTGATCAAAATTGCGCAGTTGCTGCCTGCCGGCATCGTGAAGTCCTCTGAGAAACATTGACGACATACCATAAGCACCCATATACCTAGTAGGAGAATGAGAAGCTGAGAAGCTGCAAGGTGAGGGTATGGAAGTAATTGTGCTCCGACACCGTTGTAGCGTCATACCCCAGAAGGGGTAGTATGACAAAAATAATTAAAGGAATTGAGAAATAATGTGTATGAGAGTAAAGAATCAAGCGCGGTGGGGTGCCAGAGTCCTCAAGACACGCAATATCTCTCGCGCTTCGACCAGAAAGACAAGATCGTCGAAGAGGCCATTGCAGGTGGCGTTTTCCAGCCGGCCCCCTACGCGCAAGGGCCTGAAATTAAATGGAACATGTCTCGGGCCCTAGGCTTGTTCGAAGTGAACCTGCACCCTTCTGACCTAATATTAAATCTGTCATGGATGTGCAGTTCAGTGGGTACATATTTGCAATATTCAGGCTAAAGCTATAATAGTAAGGCTTCTGTATGTAATGACTTGATATTTTGATGACTTACTGTTGCAGTTATCTCATACTTACTGAGTTTAACGTCTTTATCAACATATCTGGTAATCACGGGGGCTGCGGGGTACAGCCGGCCCACCTCTTTTAGCACAGCATCAAGGTATACAAGCTTAGACAGATCTTCTTTCTCAACATCCCGGTCCGATTCGCCAAACACATCTAGCAACCTGGAATGGGTGATTTATTGACTAGTGATGCCGAACTATCGATAGTTTCGCTATCGATAGTTGACCTCGAAAATCAGTTAAAATATTGATAGGACTATCGATACTATCGTTAGTATCGATACAATCGATAGTTTTTTTATTTACGAGGAACAATATCTACTATCGATAGTATCGATACTATCGATAGTTTATTCTTCGTGACCAAAAATCGATAGTATTGCTTTCATGCAATAGTATTGCCTGGATCGAAGCTATCGATACTATCGATAGTATCGATAGGCTATCGATACTATTGATATGACGTCAACTATCGATGGACTATCGATAGACTATCGATAGTCGACTATCGATCGGCATCACTATTATTGACAAAATCATAGCATTTACCCAAGGTCTATTCCCATTTCTACTCACATGTCGGCCCTATTTGAGAACGAATGGGGATTTTTAAATAAGAATTGAGGCATTTTATAAGGCTCTGATTCCACCGAAGCGCGAGGATTGTAATCAAAAGGGATTCCATCAAAGGGCCTAGTTTGTACTATCCACTAACGGAGGAAACAAGACTTCTCACCGTATCTATCTAGAAAATTCTTTACAAAATAATGACATGATTTCAAAAGAACTAAGTTTATCTTATTAGTATGTGATTATGTAGGCGACGAGCTAGCCACTTGTCACTAATTTTTCACAATTTTCCATTTAACCCAGCCCAGTTTTGTTTTTGGCTGAATGTAGTTAAAGGGTCTGCTGCCTCTTTGACTCTGCCTACCCCTTCGGGGAATATGGGCGTAATGCTATGTTTGTTTGTTATACTTACTTAAAATCAAGTTTTGTAATTTCTCAAAGTAATTTTACTCACTCTTGATAAACCTTTTCCTGCACTTCAGGGTACGATCCCAGCATTATACAGGCAATGGTGGTGGTGGTCGACGACGTGTCATACCCCGCCAAGATCATGCTGTCCACCTGCCATCTGATTTCTTCGTCGCTAAGAACACCATCGTCAGACAGGTCTAAGATTCGCTCCATGAACCCTCTGAATCTTTTGTCTGGAAATATTAACATTCCTTAATAGTCTAGCGGTTGGTTGCTAAGTACTTCGTTGACGTAAAAATTGCAATCAGTTTCGCAAAAAAAATTGCTTAACTTTTATTTCTTACTTATTATACATAGAATGTTCGTCAGAAATATTAGACCACACAAAAAGCTCTAATAATAACGGTTTAAGAAAATCTGTTGGAAGTCATTTTTTTACAAAAAAAACTACTTAATTTTATAGAAACTAACCTTTATCTTCCATGTTTTGGTCTGAAGGACCTTTTATCTTCATAGCTGCTCTTTTTCTTTTGATTATCTGTAAAACATACTTATATATTTTAAAAGATTTTACTAACTAAACTTCACGCCACTTTCGTAGCAGAGTAGGCAAAGAGAACCGAACGCCATATGGCCCGATCCTTACACACCTTACTCGCCTCTTCAACATTTTAAAAGATCTTTACCTATCATATTCTTTATAAGTTCAAAATTATCCGAATATTACCTGGCTTGAAACTAAACCTTTCAATATACGTTATTCCTTAAGATTTTAAAGTTAGCAAATTATGATCAGGCCAAAAATTTAATTTAAAAAAGATCAACTAGGTAAGTACCTGAGTCAAAAGTATCTACTAAATTTTCAACACCGATGATAGTAGATATTAAATTTTGAGATACGCCTCTCTCAACGGTGAAAATTCCTCACTAAGGCACTCTCACTGCCCCATGCGCCAAGAGTTGTGGGTGTTGTGTTTGGCCTGTGTCTGGGTGTTAATATTTAGTTTTAAGTAGATATATATTTGTAATACCACTGTCGATTCTGATATCCGTAACACAAGTGCATAAGCTACTTACCTCGAAGTCAGATCAATGTATATAAATATCAGACTACATCACATGTGATGTAGTCTGATATTGATTTATTATTTACTTTATTTACTGTTTTCTTACATTCATAGTACCTACATACATATAACATCACGCCCGTAATTCCCGAATGCATAGACAGTAAGAAGTCCCCAATAAGCAGAGTCAAAGGGACAAACCCCTTAAACCACATTCAGGCAAAAATAAAGACAAGTGCCTAGCTCATCGCTTACTCAATCACATACCCAAAACCCTATACACCAATATAGGGTACAAATACAAGAAACACAGTTGGCACAATGTTTTTTTTAAGTCCCAGACCAACATGGGACGATAGTCATAGTCTACCTCATCTGATAAACCCCTGGTAATCCTCAAAGCTTCGTCCTGCCGTTTTTTCAGCTGAGTATAGCTGTATATGAGGTCATTGTGCATCCAAATGTTCTGTATCCTCCTGGTCATGACTTGCTTTATTTCCCCAAACGCCTTGATGTACGTCTCCATTTGACTTTCTGTATTATCATCTAATTCTATTCCAAATACTGCTTCTGCAAGGTACGTTCATAATTTTATCATTTACTTATCTACATATATCAAGCACGGACTAGTAAAAAATAAAGAACTCCGCGCCACTAACTAGACATTGAAGCTCCTCATGTGCTCCACCTTGACACGCAATTACGTCACACATTGACATAATAAGTGCTCTAAATGAAATTATAAGATATCTGGTATCCATAAGTATCTCACTCACACATGCATAAACGTGGCTTCACGCTATAGTATGATAGCGTAGTACTCGTCCGTGATATCAAGTAACTAGCTGTGCCCGCGTTTGCATTAACTTTATGGTTTAATATTACAATACATATAGGATAGTCTATAGACTTCCTCGATAAATGGGCTATCTAACACTGAAATAATTTCTCAAATCGGTCCAGCAGTTCCTGAGATTAGCGCGTTCCAGCAAAGAAATAATAATATTAGTAAGTAAGTAAGTATAGATTTTAAACAAATTTTGGGTCTGATTGTCACACAGTAGTACTATATAATTATTATTGTAAGACCTTTTAACTGTGGAGAGAAAAATAAACGATTTCTTATATTTATTCATGTGGGTATTGAGTGAAATGGAACGTAAGGCGAATTTAATGAGACGAATGAACTTCAATGAACGAAAGAATAAAACGAATGAGTGAAGGAGCGAGACGAGAGTCTGCTAGAAACGACGAAACAAATAAGACGTAAGACGAACGACACTCTGTAAATCTTTTGTAAAAGGTATTTTACTAATACACGAATAGGTATTCACCGAGAAGAGATCAGTTTTCTTGTTACCCCATATCCTACATTAATTTGCAAACATTAATTCATCCACTCTGCTTACTAAATCTAATTAAGTTTAATGCCAAACATTTTACCCGAGACGTAATTACCGGACAGTGGTGAACAAGATATAAATATATATTCTCTAAGCTGACAATTTAAACCAATTCCCTAGTTCCAAACTACTGTATGCTTGTGCTATAACGGAGAGACATACCGACTTAAAAACTTTTATAAACTTTTATGGCTTGAGTAAAAATACATCATTCATCACACTAAACATCTGCTCCTAGTAGGATTCAAACCTGCAGCCCTTGGTCTCCTGGCCAGGATCTCTGGCCACTTGACCACCGGACCTCTCAAGATAAGAATGAAGATCGATTCAACAGTTTACTTACGAAAATTTGCCTCCATCGCAGACTGTTCTATATAGTTCAGGGGCTCAAAGGGTTTATTTACCAGACCAGACAAACGGGTGAGCAGAATTTTGGCTTGCCTATTATGGATGTCGATATAACCATCGGCGACTCGCTGTGTAAATGAAGGACCCAGGAGCTTGTGGTGGCGCTTCCATACTGGCACTGAAAATTATCTTTGTAATAATAGGCTAGTTTACTCAAAATGATTTTATCGTCCGTAAGTTCAATTATAAAAAAAATATTGAATAACGTATTTTTTGCTTTACCTAATTTTGGAAAAATGACGAATTGTATGGCGCTATGGGGCGCTTTATATCACAAGGTCGATAAAATTTTACGCACCTAGTGACGTCACGCTGTACTTTAACGTTTTGCTTTGCTGAACAAAATAAAAAATACGTAAGCAATATTTTTTGTCATATCATAATAGGCTTAATTTTTTTTTGAGTAAACTAACTTATTATGATTCATGTGTACTGAACTCGGCTTTTGCCCGCGGCTTCGCTCTTCTTGCGAATCTGATCCTAGCTATAAAACCCTTGTTCTAGACAATTATCTGTTAGCGACTACAATCTTGAAAACATTTAAAGTACCTCTGCCAGAGATAATTAAAAAAAAACCCTTACTTATTTGTATTGTGGTTTAGAGTAAGTACCTACCAGAAGCTGTGACCAATCCTTCGCCGACCCAAGTTTTCAAAATTTTTCCATACCAATAGTTCTTTTCTAAACAAGTATCCATCACTTTCATGTAGTCTTCGGGATTACAAATTACTGTAATAAAATAAATAATTGTTACCGTACATTTTTAATTACAAACACTACCACTTGTATAGCTAACTATATAACCTGAGCATGAAGACGTAATATACAAATGATTAGATTGATTAGACTTCGTATTTATTACCTTTAACTTAATATGTACGTGAAGCAAACATTTGTACCCTTTTTAATAAATTGGAAGGAGAAGTATGAGATTTGGTTGAATTAAAGTCTTTACTTTAACTCTGAATAATATACACTCCTTGTCCATATATTAGATACTAGCTGTGCCAGCGGTGTCACCCGCGTTTATGGTTAATATTATAAAGACTATTTCCGTCATATATGATTTCTATGTAACTTTAACCATTAAGGGTGCACACGCCACGGATGTTTAAAAAATGGAGTAACTTCTCCCGTTTTCCCAACATTTCCCTTTACTACTCTGCTCGTATTGATTGTAGCGTGATGAAAAGTATACTATAACCTGCCCAGGAGTATGAAGAATAATTGTACCAAGTTTTGTTAAAATCCGTCGAGTAGTTTTTGTTTCTATAAGGAACATACAGACAGACAGACATACAGACAGACAGACAGACAGACAGACAGACAGACATACAAAAATTTTCAAATTGCATTTTTGGCATCAGTATCGATCACTAATCACCCCCTGATAGTTATTTTGAAAATATATTTCATGTACAGAATTGACCTCTCTACAGATTTATTATATAGATATCCTTGTCCATATATCTATAGTTATATTTTGTCAATTAATGCATTAGAAATAAGTTTAATTAAGAAAAAAATTAAACGAGTTAAGGGTTAATTTATTGTAATTTAGATAGATTTAGTAAGATATCATACTGTAATGTATTTGAGGTCCCAGTCTAATATGCGAAATGCCTCCAATTAAATGACAATGCAATTGCACTTCTCGTATAAATTTCCATAAATCTGTAACAAAATGGAAGAAGTTTATTGATAGAAAGCAGCGCCCTGCGTAGTTCCCCTTCTCGTAGGATACGAGGATAAAATATTACATACCTATGTTACTCGCTGATAAATTAGCTTTCCATTGTTAAAAAAAAAATCAAATTGGTCGATTAGTTTCGGAGCCTATTCAAAAATTAGTATGATAATTAAGAAACCTCTGCCTACCCCTTCGGGAATTATGGGCGTGATGTTATGTTAATAAGAAAATTTACAAGTTATGCATGCTTATTTTAAAATCCAAATTTATAATTCCCAATCATTATATTGGATCAGTAGTCAAGCAAAGCTAAGTTATACCTAATGCAAACATTTGACAGGTAGGTATGTTGTTTTTGTGTACTGGCTTATTATAAGTATTTAGATTGCCATTTGGTAAGCAAAAACTCAACAAAAGAATATTAGAATGTAAAGTTGGTACGCTAATTACACATTGGCCTATGATCTTCAAATGACACATCAATGCATGTTTACCTTATTCATTATCTTATTTCATAAGGTGTCGGTACAAAGTATATTTTTTGTTCTACATGCATACATGACATTTCCCAGGGTTCCGATCTCTAATATACTCGAACTTTGGAGCGGTGGTAGCTCAATGGTAAGGACACGCGCCTCATAACCGAGGAGTGCGGGTTTAAACCTGGGCGCGTACCTCTAGATTTTTCAAATCTATGTACATATTTATACCACTAGCTCGACGGTGAGCGAAAACATCGTGATGAAACCTGCAAATTCAAACTTTGGATTTGTAATCATGATCCAAAAATTGTCTGGTTCCCCTATCTTAGGGTTACGAAGGTCAGATCGGCAGTTGCCTCAATGTAATTACCAAACTCGCTAAATCCTCGATCATGGTCTAAGCGGACCCCGTCTAAGCACGGGACAAAACGCTAGGAAGATGATGATACTCGGATTTGGGGTTCAAAACTCAAACACGTGGACAGGTTTTTTATTCCAAAATTTATTTAGTAGGTACTTATATAAAGAATGAAGATTTTTAAAAGTTTCCTATCAATTGGGATAAATCCTCCAATGCGTTACGTTACTTGAGAGAGTATATAGAGACCCCCAGGTGCCTCTAAATCAGAGACCTCCCAAAGCCGGCCAAAAATGGTGGGTGGTCGGGACATACTACCCACTAAACCCCGTACCCTTCATCGCCTGAATGTATGTATCAAGGGAAAACGGCTCAGTCTTTCCACGATACCTCCCTGCACCCTGGGTCAAGATAGGCCTGATGCGGGGACTGGACTTAGATTAATTCACTAAATAGCTTCCTCACGATGTCTTTCCAGTAGGCTTACCTAGGACAGGGTTGGCGAATCTTTGGCCGCGTGCCACTGGTGGCATGGTTTACAAAATAGTGGGTATATATTTTCTCTGAGATCACTAACTTTTAAAAAAAATTACAAAAATGGACATCAATAACTTCCCAGGTAGATAATTACCGAACTAAATGGAATTTTAGAAATTTTGCCGCGTCTGATTACAAAAGGTCCTAGGCCAGGAGTGGGGACCCCTGGCCTAGGTGGCCCATATCGTACTGGGGCCCACTGTATTCTATATGTATATGTTATAAGTAATAGTATTACTAATATTAAATAAAAAAGTATAAATAATAAATATGTACATGTTTTAATTAAGTCCTAAACAAGACGTGAAGTAGAAAATCACAAATCATACTCACATTTTCCGTCCCCCACCAACAAATGCGCATGCCCAAGAAATGGTAAGGACCCCGGGAACTTGGGGGGCAAGTTTTTGGTGCGTCTACCACACCACCAATCAAAAAATAACACTAATACCAAAAAGAACCACGCCGCTACGAAACTCATTTCTAATAAAAAAAGGAATTTCTGAGTATAGGACTTGTGTAAGACAATGCCGGACGAGTATTATTAAGAGTATGTTAATATGATGGAAAAGCCGAGCTTGAAAAGGTTTTTAAATCAGTGTTCTGTGGGAGAATACGAAAAACCAAATCACAAATCACTTACTACACACGTAGTATATAATTACTTAGTGCTAACACTAATGATAGCGTTTGCGTGACTGAACAGCAAAAATATATTTTGTTTGGAAGCGAGTCTTCTTTCGTAAATTAATAATTTATTGTCGGCACTAGTAACATTACAATAATTATTTTTTTATAAATTCCTACAGTGAATTTTTTAGCATAACATTTTTGATAAATTCCTACAGTGAATTTTTTAGCATAACAGAGCATATTATTGTGTTGAATATTAAGCATTTCTAGCAGAGCAAAGCATCTCATTGGGTTGAACAATAACCATTTTTGATAAAATCATTAAACCAAATTTGGGTTCAATGAATACAGTGGTTTATTTCTGAAGACATGAATATTTAAGTATAAATCTATTTTAGTAATAAAATATTTAGTCCTTTATTAATATGGGTCCTCGTATGGGTATTAGTATGATTCCTCGATAAATAGGCTATCTAACACTGAAAGAATTTTCAAATCGGACCAGCAGTTCCTGAGATAAGCGCGTTCAAGCAAAGAAACAATCAAACAAACTCTTCAGCTTTATAATATTAGTAAGTATAACCAACTAACTAAAACTTCACGCCCTTCCCTAGCGGGGTAGGCAGAGAGAACCGAACGGCATATGGCACGATCCTTACACACCTCACTCGCCTCTTCCACATTCATTATCCTTTTTATACAAGCTCTACTGTTTTTATGACTCCTAATATCACCTTTTGTTAACACACGACCAATCTGGTCGTAGTAGGTGAGCGTGGGCCTTCCGCGGCTCCTACATCCTTCCACTTTCGCATTGTATATCTGTTTAGTCAATCTTTCGTCATCCATTCTTTCCACATGTCGCTACTACTACTAGATACTACTACTTCATAATTCTGAACGCAGTCTGTGAGCGATACCCCGCAGATTTTCCGCAGCGCACGCATCTCGACGCATTTATTCTACTTTCATGCTTTTTCTGCCATACCCAACTCTCGCTTCCATAATTATGTTAGCGTAGGAATCAGCACCGCATTGTGTATAGCGAGCCGGGCCTTCTGGCTTAAGACTTAACTGCCGAGTAGTTTTCCTAACGCTCCATTCACCCTATTCCCTGCATACACTCTTCTTTCTATATCAGCGGAGTACCTTCCATCTCTGCTAAATGCATATCCTAGATATACAATTTCATTCACCTGTTCCAGCACTACATCATCAACCGTTATCCTTGTTTCCGTTCTGGTTTCATCATAATTCATAATATTAGTATAGATTTTAAAAATTAATTAAGTACTTTGGTAGGACATATAACTTTTGAATGCACATGACATAGGTAAGTATACCTACTTAAATAACGATATTACCTTCATATATTTGCATCGTTTTAAACTAGGTATTAAATAAACCAGTATTGTATTGAACTGATCTACTTTCGTGTTAATTTTGCGTCACGATTCCGTAACCACAACATTGCTAGTGGAAGGATTCAACAGTTTATAAAACATTGCGTTTTCAAGTTGTGGGACAAAATTTAAAATATATATATTTTTTGTCAATGTTAAAGGATTTTGCTGATGGTCTCCGTCTACGTCTTCATGAACGCTAGCATGGTATGCTAAGGTACATACCTCTAGGTAGGAATATACCTCTAACTCGGCGACGAAAGAAATTATTCTTAGGAAACGTCATGTTCATATAATTATTTTGGTGTAACGACGAACCAATTTCAACGAATATCTAAGGATTTGAAAGTCAGATGGCTATAGTTTAATTTCTAACAAGTCACAGATTCTAGGAAATGGTACAAGCATACCCTGACTAGAGAGGGGTTAAAAAAATAGAAGATTCTTAATAATTTTATTATTTATTTTATTGTTAATACACATCTTCCTATGCAGTTCTTCTCTCCAAACTAATCTTGTGACCTGCAATCGGTTTCGCGATGATCTCCAGCTTCACGTCCAATTTGCTGATATCACCTTTGACCTTATAGCGGCGCAGGAGGTGAACCAAATTTACCTTTACCGACATCTGAGCATATACTCTTCCTGGAAAAAGAAGAATAAATTGTACACACAGTCCAGACAAGTCTTATACTAAAATATATAGAGTAAGTTACCTTTCTCGGCTACCTGATACAGCCGGCCGGATTAACCATTACTCGAATTACTCGAAGATTAATATTATGAGGCCCCTACTATTACTATCATTCTAAAATAAAGGGACCCCCATCTAATGCGGGTCCCCACGGCAGTTGCCTATCCTGCCTGATGAATAATACGGACCTGATATAGGATAGAAGCGGAGATTCTATCTAATACCGTAATTTAATAAAAAAATATCTCTGTGTGGTGTTAACGTTCGAACCCTCGAGGTAGCTAGAAGATTCATGAAGGATTTCACCTTTTGAGATAAAAAGGTAATCAAGATTAAGAGATTCATAAGTAGAAGATACAAAATTCTAAGTTATACCAATGCAAGACCGCTTCCCAAAGCCAAAAGAACCGAAGCTACTTAGATCCTCAGGGAGACAGGAGGGGTCCAGCCACCGGTCCGGTCTGAACACCTCCCGGTCTTCCCCCCACGCAGAAGACCGGTTCGTAGCGTAGATGAGGAGGAGACAATCGCTGCCAGCTTGTAGAGTGTAATCACCTGTAATGGAAAAAGAATGAGAACTTTTTTTTAGAGGTGAAGGTAGGGACGTCAAAGTCATCAGAATATAATTTTGAGTTCAGCGATCAGTTTGAGCAGTTAAATGGGCTTGATGCCTCCTTGACTCTGTATACCCTTTCAGGGCTTACAGGTGTGATGATAAGTATGCCAATAATAGTTTATTTCTTTTCATAAAAGCCTCCCTCGTCCCTATTGTAAATTAATTAATTAATTGTAAATTACTATGTAAAATAATTAAAAGTTATGTAAACATGAAACGATATATGTAGTTCTGCAATCTTATGGAAATCTCGTCACGGTATCTTCTCTTTAATCCAGACTCGCTTAATCTAGATCAACTAGAAATAGGACTTAAGGCAACAAAGAAAGCTTACCAATGTCAACGTCTCTGTCTAACTCCCTAATAATGACCGGGACAATAGGATAAAGCCGTAGGGTCTCTTTTACGACGGCATCCAAGTAGACCAACTTTGGTAAATCTTCCTTAACAACTTCTCGATGGTTTTCTCCAAACACTTCTTGAATTCTGAAACAAAGAAAAGACATTTTAATATTTAAATTCGCTTATTACTTATTTATAATAAAAAACGCATTATTCATGCGTTTATATGCATTTGGGAACAAATCAGGAATAATACATACACAGGGTATATAAAAAATACCTTTCAGCCCAGAAAAATGCAGTTAAACGACTTTTTTATAATTTAAACTATCTATTTGGCCAATTGTGTACCTACATTTTTGATACGATTAACCCTTTAGATGTGTTTTCTAAGCCGTTGAAGTTAGGTGCTAAATAAATAATGAATCTCTTTTAGGAATTTCATATATCTGAAGTTCTAAGCAATTAAAATCATTAATTGATAAACGTACTCAGCATAAACACGTTCCTGCACCCCAGGATATGAACCCAGGACTGCGAGCACATAAGACAGCACTGTTGCCGTAGAATCGTACCCAGCGAAGATCATAGTATCCACCTCCTCTCGTATTTCTTGCTCGGAGAGGCCGCCTGCCGGTGATTCCAACATGAAATCCAGAAATCCTTTAAAGCTGTCATCTGTAAAGAAGGATACAATGTCTTGAAAGTCCTGATGAAGAAGCGCATAAGTTTGTTAGTGACACCTAAATTTGTGCTGGTTGCAACACCTCTTAGGTGTTGATTCTAACTGAATAAAATTTTTGAAATAAGGGTCACCGATTCAATCTCCACTTCAAAACAAATATTTGTAAATGGAATAGATAAAAATTGTATACTTCGGCTAATTATTTATTTTTAGTACTCGCCATAATGGTCCTGTTTTCCATAATAATACATCCTAACACTTTATAATAGTACCTATCAGTTACACAGATTAGTAATACCTAAGTATTATGTAATTACAGGCTATTATTAATATAATAACGACCGCAATCCATAACATTTACGGGCACTTAGTTTGCACCTTAAGCCATACGAAATGAGGAATTTTCATTAATCACCTACCTGCGTTTGGAATACGTTCTTTGTCTGAAATTACTTCTACTTTGTTGCTTTCCTTCTTTTTCTGGATAATCTGTAAAAATATGACAGTAGTTGTAATTTTATATTATACAGAAGTCTTCATAATTATGTCTGATAATTCATTCTGGGATATAAAAGCTCGAATTTCAACAAGCGAATCAATAAAACGATTGCACTAGGTAACTGTGTTCTCCGGCTTTCAATCGTTAAACACCATTAATGAAGTATTAAGTGTTGAGTTTGTGAAGACGAGCTTGTCACTTTTCATTACTTTTTTTTAATAATCCGTCTCATCCAAATAATTAAAATTTTTGGCTGAAGGTGGTTTAAATATGGGTTCAAGGAACTCATCGCTCTTTGGACGCGTGATGGTATGTATGTATGTAAATACCTCATTGGAAACTTCACTCGTAACTCTCACAGCTTCATCCTGTTTTCTCTTCAAGCCAGTTAAGTTATAAATAAACTGGCTGTGCATCCAAATATGCTGGAATCTCTGGAGTAAAATGTTGGTAACTTCTTTGAACGATTTCAAATATTGCTCCTTTTGAATTTCGTGGTCTTTTCTGGCAGTACCGAACGCAACACCTGAAATATGACGATTTCCTAAGTATAATCGTAAATATTAGCTTGCACAAAGATATATTTATTGTAAGGTGATGTTCAAAAGCACAAGCTGGATCGCAAGACAAGAACAAAAAACAATATTTATTTTTAAATTACGCGCAGACAAAACCTTAGCATCAGCTAGTAGACAAAATATAGCAAAAACCAAACTGAGAGAATTGAGAGATGCCACTTACGGAAATTCGCTTCCAATAAAGCAGCATCCAGATAGTGTTCCAAGTCTACTGGGCCGACGCCCACACTGTCAGTCAGACTGTCAGCCAGGAGCCTTGCATGGCTGTTGATGACGCCCAGGAAGCTTTCCAAGACTTGCTGCTTGAAGGCTGGGTGCAGCACTCGCCTGTGCCGCTTCCATACTGGCACTAAACAGAATATCATCATCATATCAAACCCGCAATACCCAAGAAGTAGGCGGAGTTTAAAAAGCCAGGTTCATAGAAATCACATTTAGTCAAACATTTAATTGAGTCGGATTATATGGAAGAGGAAAAGTACTGACTTGACTGAGGGACTAGCTCGTCGCCTACATCATCGCCTACATCACTTTGGTGAATAAACACATTTTTATTTATTTATATATTTAAAAAAAAGTTATGGCCTGGGGCCATAATGGCGAGCTACCACCGCTCCGCAATGGTGATGCGATCTAACATATTATAAATCCAAATAATTTTCTTAAAATACTGGCATATTAAATTAAATAATTAATTCTACAATAAGTCACATTAATCATATTATGAACATACCTGAAGCTGTGACTAGTCCTTCGCCTACCCAAGAACTAATAATAGTTCGATACAAAAAACTCTTCTCCAGACAAACACTGGCTACTTTCGTGCACGCCTCGGTAGTTCCTAAGGCTGAAAAATATGAGTTATTGTAAATTTGCCTTATAGTTAATTCGTCACAAAAAAATGCATGTGTACTTAAATATATCAAAACAATCAATAGTTTAAAACGGAATTTACTTTAATTTATAATATTAATACATACATAACATCACACCACTAATCTCCGAAGGGGTAGGCGGACTCAAAGGTGCAGCAAGCCCGTTCAACCACGTTCAGCCAAAATAAAACTGGGCTGGATTAGATGGAAGATTGCGAAAAAGTTGTGACAAGTGGCTAGCTTGTCGCCTACATAATCACAATATCATATACCCAAAACCCCATTTACCACTTACATTTTACGACATGCTAGGCAAGAAACACAGTTGGCACGTTCTTTTTTTAAGTCCCATCCCAGACGGGACATTATAATATTAATAATGTTTAAATTGCACAATATATCGATTCATAATTGCTTCGAGCTAGATTTACTAGTTTGGAAAAATTAAAATAAAAAATGAAAAAACGTTTATTGTAAATTAAAGGTTTACTTTAAAAAACGTTTATTGTAAATTAGAGGTTACATTTCATAAGACCTCTCCCTTTAAGCAAATGAGGAGCCTGTAGTGTGAGAAATCCGCTCTTGTTAGATATTTTACCTGTGAGTATACATGCCTGTTACCTCTATACAATACAAGATGTTGTTACTTTGCTATCTATGTATAAGTACAATGTAAATTGTTTTGTGCCTGAAAATATTTTTTTATGGGAAAATAATGTGATAATGAGAAATAAGTATTAAATGTTAAATATTACGTGATTAACTATTAAAATATATATAAGGAAACAATAAGCATTAAGTATATACATTTATGATAGATACATACCTCAAGACTGCCTCGTTGGTCTAGTGGTAGCATGCGCCGCCTAAGGACCAAGAGGTCCCGGGTTCAAATCCCGGGTCGGGCCATAAATTTGTGGCTGGGTATTTCAATATCCAAATTACTCAGTAACAGCCCGGAGTCAGGAAGTTGGCGGTTTAATCACCCCCGTGCCTCGGAAAGCACGTTAAGCCGTTGGTCCTGCGCCTAACCTCTCTCCGGTCATGTCGAATTGCCGACTTACTGGACTATGAGAGTGAAGGAATAGAGAGTGCACCTGTGTTTGTGCACACACTTGTGCACTATAATATCTCCTGCGCAGATGGCTAATCCTCGTTGATATTGACCGCCGTGACCGATATCGGTTAGGTTGACATTACATAGCTCAATACTTATAGTAATTAGATTTAAGCCATCATATTAACTTATCGTGTAAATATAATGATATCTAGTAAATTGGATATTTATAGATATAATTATTTATAGTACTCTATTGAACGGGTCTAATCCAGCTTTCAACTTAATAATCCAATTTTTTTAGCCAAGCAGTTACTTTTTTCGGTCGGAGTACCATGGATTCTAATTATTTTATTTATCTTATTATAAAAATACGCAGACTGATAAATATATAGGTAGTAAGTTAGCAAAGTTTAGACAAATAATACGTACAAACATTTAAATTATCATCATCATCTTCCTAGCGTTATGTCCCGTGTTTAGACGGGGTCCGCTTAGACCATGATCCAGGATTTAGTGAGTCCGGTAACTACATTGTAGCGACTGCCGGTCTGACCTTCGTAACCCTAAGATAGGGGAACCAGACAATTTTTGGATCATGGTTTAACATTTAAATTAGGTACTCATTAAAGATTTTCAAAAATTCTACTTCTTTAAAGTTAAATGTATCAACATTTGTCGTATTTTACCCTATTGCGAAGTTCTTGTATGATAGTGTCTCGAGTAGACACAATGAAGACAAATACAATTTCTTTTAATAAATTCAATCAAGCATGACTTCATTTTCATTGATCATTTTCAGTATTTCTAAGCATTGCATTTCAAACAAAGAATAAAAGTGTATCGTCTGATTCACGTTGTCAGTAAAGTAAGCAAATAAAATATATTGGGGCTATTCAATGTATGAAAAAAAGTACTTACATTCTAAATAAAGTACGATTTTCACTATCTTGTTTTGCTTAAAAATATTTTTTGCGTTATTTTTAGCAACTTTAACAATTATCAATGATAGTCAACCCCTGTCACTGTCGTTAAATTTTTAACAAATATTCATACATAAGATGTATCCGAGAGAAATAAAATCGTGCAAAATAAAGTATTTACGCGTCCTTTATTTTCCTTATAAAGTATAGAGTACATCAGCCATAAATAATGTACAATATTTTATAAGAAAGTAGGGTTGGCAACCTTAGTTGTCAATATTTTATTTATGCAAAGCGTCATAAACCATTGTGTTTCATATGATATTTCCGACTTTAAACAATGCAATATCTCCATTTTGAAACATGTCAATCACAAGATTGTATATGTAATACCTGTTTTTGTGAGGCTGAATAAATATTGTATCGCAACTATATTGTCGTTCCAGAACATTCAAGAACTTTTCAAGGGTAGTGTAGAGAGAACCCTGATCTGTAAATTACCCTAAGGTTGCGTTCACAATGAACCGGGATCGGACAGCACGAGAAAACACCCTTATGATGAGTTTTTTGTAACGAACTTACCATATTGGTTGAATGTGGTTGAAGGGGGATGCTGCCCCTTTGATTCTGCTTACCCCTTCGGGGATTATGGGCGTGATGTTATGTATGTATGTAACTTACCATAAAATCTTTTGGTCCCAATTTTTACGTACGTTACTCCATTGTTGTTTAAGTTGTGTTCTTGCAGTTTTTTTACAAAACGCCATAGATCTGGAATATAATAGTAAACTCCAAATATGTAGTTTTATGGAGAGTTCTAATTTAATAACGAAAGTTATCTATGGACTTACCATAGATATCTTAATTTTTTTTTTCGTTTTTCTTTTCATAGGGCATACGTTTTTCTTCAGTTCTATAATTTTACAATCTAATAGGAAAAGCTTTATCAAATTGATTGCCATTAATTGAGCAACAGTTGTTTGGTTGGATGGTTACTGCCATGGTTAATGAGAAAATATCATCTGATTAACTGTATAAAAATTTCGTTAAAATCAGGTTTTCAGGGGTGCAGACAATTAAAAACTAAAAAAAATAACTCATTGCGTAATCGCCGAGTAAACTCTAGCAACTCTGCAAATCTAATTTCTCTTCGGTGCAACAAAATGCAAAAAAAAAAAAAAACAGTAAGTAATTTGTATTTTCTGTATCTAGGTAACCTAGCGATATAAATAATAAATAATTACCATTATGCTCCAAAGATGATACATCAATTATATAAGGTACTTACGAGCCGTATCGCCAATTAACAAATGCGTATGTCCAATCACAGGCAACGCCCCAGGGAAAGCCGGGGGTAGCTTATATATATGACAACTCTTGAATTTCTTCGACAATACATAAACGCATAACAAAATAAGTATGGAAATTATAACCTCATGAAAATACATGGCGGTGCAAAGTCGGCTATAGTTTAAACAATACTGAATACGGCCTGAACGGCCTGCCCGCTAGTTATACGATTATTTTTAGGGTTCGGTACCAAAGTAAAAGAGACATTTTGCCTCGTTGGTTTAGTGGTAGCAGGCGCCGCCTTTGCACCAAGAGGTCCCGGGTTCAATCCGGGTCGGGCCAAAACTTGTAGATGTTTATTTCAATATTGTAATTACTCATTAACAGACCGGAGTCAGGAAGTCGGCGGTTTAATCATCCCCGTGCGTGACCTGCCGGACCTCTCTCCGGTCATGTCAAATTGCCGTCTCAGCGGACTAGAAGAGTGAAGGAATAGAGATGGCACCTGTGTTTGCGCACACACTTGTGCACTATAATATCTCCTGCGCAGATCGCTTATCCTTGTTGATATTGGCCGCCGTGACCGACATCGCTTAGGAGGACATTATAAAAAATATATATAATCCATATATAGGGGTGTATATTGTGACCCATCTAATAACATAATATAACAAAACCTTGCAACCGTTTAGCAACTTATTGGATACAGCTTTTACTAGATTTCCATACTACTGAATCTTCTGCAATTGTGTCTAGATTTTGTATGTTTCGTATTTCCTTGGGTCAATAGTTTTCATAACTACCAAAAAGATAGACATAATGTTGCAGCCATTCTAACTACCTTTTTCATACTAGTCCAGCTCATTTAAACTACTTACACCAATTAGTAATTACACAAAAGCAATACTTATCAATCCGACATTGATCTTTAATGCTGATTAGTGTAGACGTCAAACCTAGGACCTGCTTAGAAACGTTTATTGATAAATAAGTAGGTATACCAGTCAATATTAACAGATATTTTTAATCATGTATAGTAATAACTTCTGTCTTGTTTCTTCTCTCTAAAGCAATGTGATGTCCTGATACTGGAGTGAGTAAAATTTTATGTGTGACCACCATTTTTGTATGATCTGATATAATCTTGTATTCCCTTAAAAGATGCACTAAAATTATCTTCATTGTAGATAGGGAAAGCTTCTTGCCTAGAAAAAATATACATTTATAACATAACACAACGTAACATAACATCACGCCCATAATCCCAGAAGGGGTAGGCAGAGTTAAAAGGGCAGCAAGCCCCTTCAACCACATTCAGCCAAAAATAAAGCCGGGCTGGGTTAGATGGAAAATTGTGAAACAGCAGTGATAAGCGGCTAACCTGTCGCCTACACAATCACACACCCAAAACCCGATATAACATTAGTCGCCTTTTACGGTATGCTAGGCAAGAACCACAGTTGGCATATTCTGTTTAAGTTCCAGACCAACATGGGACAATGGGCTGGGTTGAATGGAAAGCTGAGAAAAAGGAGTGAGAAGTGGCTAGTTCGTCGCCTACTCAGTCACATACCCAAAATCCCGTAAACCATTAGTCGCCTCTTACGACATGCTAGGCACGAACCACAGTTGGCAAATTCTTTTTTTTGTCCTAGATTAACATGGGCCAAGTCCCAGACCAACATATACATCTTTTTAGATAATATATGGAAAAAAAAGTGGCTCAGTGCGGTACAAACTTACAACTCTAGGAATCCTAACTTCATCCCTACTGTTAATATATATGCAGAAGTATCTCTGTCTGTTGCTTTTTCACACCTAAATCACTTGAAAACTAAAAGTTTCAAATTCTAAAAAAGGTTTTCAGCTTCCAAGAACTCTACTTTTATCCTGAAAAATTACGCACACGATATCTCTGTAACGATCTCTACATAAGCAAAGTCACCGGTTTAAGCTAGTTTCTTAATTATTTTCACATACCAACGCAAGACCTCTTCCCCAATCCAAAAGTAGCACACTGGTCTAGCGACGGAGACGAGTCCAGCCATCGCTCGGGCCTGAAGGTCTCCCTATCTTCACCCCAAGATGGATGGCGGTTCATGGCGTAAAGAAAGAGGAGGCATTGGGTACCAGGGTCTAAGGAGTATTTTTCTGAAATGAAATAAAATGAAATTGTCTTAATTTACATAGGCTTCAATAAAGCACTTATAAATCGTCAGAACAAGATCCATATCTATCATCATATCATATCATAACATCACGCCCGTAATCCCCGAAGGGGTAGACAGAGACGGGGCAGCAGTCTCTTTAACCACATTCAATCAAAAATAAAATGGTCTGGGTTAGATGGAAAATTTGTGAAAAAGTAGTGACAAGTGGCTAACTTGTCGCCCACACAATCACATACCCAAAACCCGATATACCATTAGTCGCCTTTTACGACATGCTAAAGCATTCTTATAGGCAAGAAACACAGTTGGCAAATTTTTTTATAGTCCCAGACCAACACAGGACTTTAGCTACTGCTTCAAAAAGTCGATTCTACCGAGAAGAACCAAAAAAAACTCGATAGTTACTCTTTTAAATGCCAAGTCATAATAGCTATTAGTTACAATTTCTTAGTCAATGGAAATTTTGCGGTGCAGATGCACAGCCTATTTTGGAACTAACCATATATTCTTATCATTTAGATAGTCTTCTCTCTTGTATTATCCCCGCGAATTGCTAATGCGCCTGGCCGTCACGTGGGTGTTAATTAGACAAGGTTCCAGCGCAATAGCAATCTGCGGGGATTATAGTAGCCCTTTTTAATTAAACAATTTTTTCTTAGTTTTTTCTGTAATGGCATATTAAATTAATAATAATATAAGTTCTTTACGAAATAAAGCATGTAACCATTGTTAAAAATACCAACCAAATACCCATAAATGTGATGACCACACAGACAAAGTCGAGGGCAACAACTAGTAATACTTACAATAAATAGTAACGGTGTATGGGTATTTACTTTGTGATTGTGACGAAGTCCTAGCACACCAAATTGACTGTCTTTATAAATCTTCGACTGGCTCGATGGCGCATTCAGTAGTGACTCTGTCCCATGCGCCAAGAGTTCTAGGTTCGATCCCCACCCAAGGCAAATATTCGTATGATGAATACTTGTGTTTGTTCTGTGTCTGGGTGTTAATATCCAATATTTAAGTATATATTTGTAATACCACTGTTGTTTCTGATATTGGTAACACAAGTGTTTAAGCTACTTACCTCGGAGTCAGATCAATGTATGTGATGTAGTCTGATATTTATTTATTTATCTGCACTTACTTATCTCCATTGTACTATTTGTTACTCTGGATATAGTTGCCACAGGAGGATATAGACGCAACACCTCCATTATAACAGCTTCGAGGTAAACTAATTTCGTCAAATCATTTGTATCGAGATGAGCTTGTTTTTTGTCCTTACAAATATTTTGAATCCTGAAAAATATGTATAGTAAACATGTGCCTAGGTATACTTTAGATATTGTATATTTACATTTTTAACATTAATTGCAGCCAAAAAGAAAATGGTCTGCCTGACAATTGCAACACCAGAGATGTGAAAAGTAATTTAATATATTTAAACTCTTTGTAAAATATTAGTTGCGTGCCTTTACAGTAAAAATTACCTAAACATTTTTTTTTTAACCAACTAACTAAATAAAATTCATGCCACTTCCCTTGTGAGATAGGCAGAAAACATTTTTTATGACAGAGAAAAACAAAGTTATCTTGGGAAATTATCGTAAAATTAAGAAATTCTAAGCTTAGTATAAACCTCTCGCTGATTGCTATTTTATATTGATATCTAAAATCATCTATGTAAGATGTTAAGTACAAAAGACATAGACGCGTCATAGTTACCATAAGAAAAGTGTTTTTTTGTTAATTTTAAACTTTTGGTTACATAACTTTCTTAATCAAGCACATTAAATTGTCTATTAGTAAATTTATATGAAAAAGTTTATATGTAGTTAGCGTTTATATGATAATAAATATAGGGTGAACTATCCACCTAATTTAAATTAATGATACACCTACATATCTACATACAAACACACTTATATATTGATTATATATATTATATATAGTATCGCAGGCAATTTGTATGATTCGGCATTTTACAAACGGCGTCGTCCGTTTAAAAACGCTCGCTGTATTCAAATATGCCGAAGGCAAATTGGCGACTCATTCAATCAGTCCCTATAGTGTATATTTCTTCTCACTTACTCCAAGTACACCTTATCCTGGACTTCTGTGTGGGATCCAAGCATCACCAATACGTATACCAATGAATCCACTAAAGTGTCGTAGCCACCGTATATGATAGTGATGACTTCGTCTGTTATCTGCTGTTCAGAGTAAACACTTTGGCTCTCCAAATTAATTAATGCGTCCAGGAAACATGTAGGTGCAGTTACTGTAAAAAGAGTATAAAAATGGTAGTCAACCGAACATTTTGTCCGGATACTCTGACTTTTATTATGTAGGTACATAGCATTAACTCCGCCGTAGCCTGTATTTTTTTTTTTTTAAATCTGTGGCATTTTTTAATTATATAGAAATAAATATCTGTTAACGTCTTTTCGATTATTGAGCCTGGCAACCCAAATCTTGGGTAAAAAAATAATAGAATACACTACCTTCATTTAAACTCAAAAATATACCTTGTAAGTTTTTGATGAATTCGGCCTTCCTTGTTGAAATATTCTGAAACGTTAAGAAATGTTTCTTTAACATGAGCTATAAATATTGATCAAAGCAAGTCCGTAGAATAATACTATTCATGAATTTTTGTCAGTTATACATATAACCATCCGTGTTTAACATGGTCCAATAAGTCTGATTCTCTTAACTAAGGTTTATAACGACATGACCACACCCGGTCATATTATAGTCGCTTCAATACTCACAAAATCTAGTAGGTATTATTATCTAAGCGAATTTCGAATATTTAGTGGCGGGTAAAGACTTTATCTTTTACTTCTCTCCCTGTAGATCTATGTATACTTTTGTCTATTACCTACCTCATTAGTTAAACGTCTAATGCCTACCCCGCTAGGGAAGTGGCGTAAAGTTTAGTTAGTTAGTTACCTACCTCATTAGTTAAACGTCTAATGCCTACACTGCTAGGGAAGTGGTGTGAAATGAAGTTTAGTAAGTTAGTTAGTTACCTACCTCATTAGTTAGACGTCTAATGTCACGTGTACATTCACGTAGCTTCCACTTAAGTCTCGAACAGTTGAAAAATAATTTCTTGTGCATATAAAAACTATTGTATCTAGCAAAGAGGACCCCAGACAGTTTTTGTAAAGCAGACTCGTATGTTTGTATGTGTTCATCCTTAAATTTACGCGTAGATTCTTCTTCATTGCCAAAAATAATTGCTGTAATAACATTAACATTAAAATAACATAAATGTAGATATGTATTGTTTATATTCTTATATGAAACCGTCAGAAATATCACCAGAATTTTCATAATACAGAATTCTACATAATAATATATAAGTATGTACAATATCGTTTTTGTTACACTCAAGTGTAACCACTTTAAAATTCCATCAATGTAGTTCTGACTAAATTGTTTATGTACCAACTGCAAAGTAAGATTGATAGCTTTAGGATAGGTAATACTTATTACTATTTATTTTTAGCACAATACGTGATGTCATACTCACAAAATAAAATTCTCATGATTGTTTGTTGTAGGTATTCAGTTTGGTCGAATAATCCTTTTCCCGATTTCTCACTTAATTTATTAACTAATTGTTTTGCGTAAGAGTTGATTACATCGGAACAGTGTATTTCCTCAAAAACTTTTTCCAATAATCGTCGATGGTTCTCCCATACTGAAACTTAATATGTAAGTACCATTTAGGTATAAAGTTAAGAACATAGGTACTTATTATATCTATAGACAGGAAAGTGCAATAACCTCTATTTGGAGATAGAGCACTAGCTCTCCCATCAAAACTTGTGCAATAATAAGTATTAAGTTTTATGGTAGGCAAAGAATGCAGGGTGAATGACCGCATTTGCCTTACTAACTGTCGCGGCTTGCATGCCAAAAATCTTTAACAAAAAAAAAATATCATCACGCCCGTATTCACTGAAAGACATATGTTTCGAATAATATTTACCAGGTGCTGAAGCCAATCCTTTGCCGAATATGGATTTTACTGAGCCTTCAAGAAGAAACGCCTTTTGATGGCAATCGTTAGCCACAGTATTACACTCTTTTGGGTCACAAAGTGCTGAAATATATAATCAAGTGTAATAATTTCCTCCGTAAAAACAGCAAACAAGATTAAACAGAGAATAGGCATATAATAAAATCGAAAAATTAAGCGATGTTTTAAAATTATAATGGAATAAATATGAGAAGCCTGTGAAAGTATCTATTCCCATGAATAAAATAGATAGATACTTAGTTGTAAAAACAGATTTCCGATCATATAGAGGGAAATCTACTTACCAAAAAATGTATACGCCGAGTTAATTCCAGAATACATATAAGTTAGACCACCTTTCTCTAAACAGTCTTTCTGCATTTTCAAAAGTCGGCTCCAAAACACTAAAATAGTAGAACAAAAGTTACAAAGGTCTGGTGCCAGTCGTTTCAATTTAATAACCAAACTAGCGAAGTCTATGATAGTGGTCCTAGCGGACCCCGTCTGGAATTGGAAGATGATGATACTATTCTTTTAATTTTTTACTTGTATTGACGATTTATAAGTGCTTTTTTGGAAGCCATATAAATAAGGATAGGTAGGTATTGTAAATTGAATTGAATTAAACTAATTAGTTATTGACGCCATAATCAGGGGGAGCGTAAGTATTTGTTGGCTCTTAGGGTACCTAAATACGGGCGACAAAATAATAACTCGGGACAAAATAATTGCAGGCTGCCATTCTTGTTACATACATAACAACATCACGCCCATAATCCCCGAAGGGGTAGGCAGAGCCAAAGGGGCAGCAAACTGGGCTGGGTTAGATGGAAAATTATGAAAAGTAGTGACAAGTGGCTAGCTCGTCGCCTACACAATTATATAACCAAAATATACCATTAGTCACCTTTTACGACATGCTAGGCAAGAAACACAGTTGACACTTTTTTTTAAGTCCCAGACCAACATGGGACTAATTGACTATTCTTGTCGTCAATTAAATAGGTTCCCTATTGGCCCAGGATGATCAAATATAAAACCGCACCACTGACCATAATAAGTTATTAATTAGTCATTATCATCATTACGTTACGTCTCATTCCGACTCAGATAAATAATGACTAGCAGCGCCCCGTCGTTTCACCCGCGTACTTAGTTCTCATTCCCGTAGGATTACGGGGATAAAATATAGCCGATGTTACTCGTTGATAAAGTAGCTTTCCATTGGTGAAATAATTTTTCAAACCGGTCTAGTACTTAGATAGTTTCGAAGCCAATTCCAGTTTAATGAATCAACCAATCAAATCATTCCTTTTTATAATATTAGTATAGACTAGCTGTGCCAGCGGTGTCACCTGCGTTTATGGTTAATATTATAAAGACTATTTCCGTCATACATGATTTCTATGTAACTTTAACCATTAAGGCTGCACACGCGACGGAAGCTTAAAAAATGGAGTAACTTCTCCCGTTTTCCCAACGTTTCCTTTCACTACTCTGCTCCTATTGATTGTAGCGTGATGAAAAGTATACTATAACCTGCCCAGGAGTATGAAGAATAATTGAACCAAGTTTCGTTAAAATCCGTCGAGTAGTTTTTGTTTCTATAAGGAACATACAGACAGACAGACAGACAGACAGACAGACAGACAAACAGACAGACAGACAGACAGACAGACAGACAAAAATTTTACTGATTGCATTTTTGGCATCAGTGTCGATCACTAATCACCCCCTGATAGTAATTTTGAAAATATATTTCATGTACAGAATTGACCTCTCTACGGATTTATTATAAGTATAGATATGTTTAGATAACACTTACGTCCTGTCATCCATAAATGGAGATGTCCAACCATAGGCCACGCCCCACCACTAATTGGAGGCAGTTTCCCTTCCAAATACTTCTGTCTCCTTCTCCACGCATACAGAATACACAATACACATGACACGATTATCACTGACAACATCTTGGCATCAAAGCTGTTTTTGCTACTAGATTAATGACACAGAGAAACCTATGTACCTATAATACATATCTAAACAAGTAGGTACTTAGGTATCAAAATTATAGAAGAAAGATTATATTAAAATATGCACCAAAATATGGAGATGACTTGAACTTGGGAGTGTCAATGCCTTGAGCCCTTCCTTTTTTTCTCTAAGTTGTCCTGGACCCTGAAGATGCAAAACTATTCTTATAAAAATATCAACACAGTAAACGCTTTATTACAATGTACATAGTAAAAATACTTATTTGCTTGTGGAACTTGGTACTGGAGTCACAATCTAAACCGTGAGACACAAAGCGGTTTAAATTTTCTCATAAAAGTAGCAATTCGATTCTAATTGGTACTAAGTACGTATAAACTAAATTTAAAAAAAAAAAATACTTATAGTAAACTTCACGCCACTTCCCTAGCGGGGTAGGCATAAGTTTTTACTTATAGTAAATTAACATTATTTACTTACTTACTAATTTTTTATTGAATGCCGAGTAGATTTTTTAAAAAATTGTGAACAATTAGTCAGCCATATACCCACTATCTATAGAACTCCGAGGTCAAAATACCTATACCTACTTGAGTCCAAGATCCAGTGAGCCAAAGATGAGTATTATCAGTCGATATCTTGCATAATGCGTATTTAAAAAACGCTAAGTGCGAATCGATCGATCGAACACACCAGCATATAGTTCCTTTACACTTAACTTTAAATAAGTATCTAAGTAGGTACATACTTACTTACTACCTACCGTCTACCTACAAGAAGACGAATGCAGAATTTCATAATGTTCGCTAGACGTTATGACTTATTTACAGGTAAAGCAAACCCAAACTTGTACTTATTTGATAATAATTTTACGATTATTCCATATCACCTTCTATGTTACAAACATAATAACTTTATAAGTAATATAACTTTATAAGTAATCTTTGATATGGGTAAACAAAATGTTTTCTTTAAAGTTTAAGTAACTATGTGTGC
This sequence comes from Glyphodes perspectalis, assembly GCA_951394215.1. Taxonomy (NCBI): domain Eukaryota; kingdom Metazoa; phylum Arthropoda; class Insecta; order Lepidoptera; family Crambidae; genus Glyphodes; species Glyphodes perspectalis. Next base: position 5,103,702 of record OX596222.1, on the reverse strand, counting down.
ATGCATACTGACAAATATACCAGCATATACCTACCGAATAGACCATGGAAATGAAATATTTCGAGAAATAAAGATCCCTAATTTTACGATTTAAATCTTGCTTTAATTACGTAGTGCGTGCGGGCAGCAACTTCCTTCATTACAAATTACTACTTAGTTGTTTCAATCTGAATCAAGGTTGAAAATGGAGCATAAGTAGGTGTTGGTATGTATTATATTAACATTGATTACAAGAGTCAGAGCCTTAAGGCCGATATTGTGGCCTCTAGAATCACAGGCGATAACTGTAGAAGTATTATGCGTTATTGTAATTAAAATTTTCATGTCATTTAGACTAAAATTTGTGTAAGTAAATAGTTATGTCACCGATAATAGGTAAAGTTTGAGGTCAATGATGACTTAATTTTTCTTTCGACACACATAAGGTACGCGCAGACGAGGGACTTTTGTTCCCCGGGGACTCGACACACACGGTGTGCTGTCATTTGTCCGCTGCTTAACTACGAAACAGTGAAGAACAATTTTGAGTGAGGAACAAATATGGCGCCTTTGTGTAGTGTCATTCCACTTTACTTATTTACATAGTATAAGTCTCTGAACAATTTATTTATGACGATGTTTTTGAATGTTACAAGTTAGATTACTTATATTATAATCACAATTTTTTCAATATTGGCACAATACACTGCAAATTCCACTGACATTGACAACTTAAAGCGAGGAACCAAAATGGTAAGCCGGCTTCACTTAGGTATTTCTATGACGTCACTTGATGTTATTACCGAAATAGTTAAGTCAAATATGTTGTTGTCTTACGTGCAGTATTGTAGACTTGTTAAAAAGAGATAGATAGAAGTTTATGAATACATTATCGATATTAATCATATTTGTATAGCAGATTGTTCGTATAGATCATTAGGTCGTCTCCATATGTTTCAGTACTCAGAGGCTGGAACCAACATCCGACACCACTATCGAGCGCATAACAAGTACCTACTAAGTACTTAAATATCCCGAGTGCGTTGATGTTCCTTGGCACGTTAGTTCTATTTTTCTGGGACTCCCCCGTAGGTACTTTTCTACGGTCCGGACTGTTGATATCCCCTATTTTCTGGGCGACTTTTTGTCCGGCGGACTTTTAGTCCCTCGAGTAAAAAACCTTTTTTTGGATCTGGATAGGTACCTTTTTTTTTGTCGCGGCGAAATGTTTACGCACCGTCACCCTGCCTGGGGGGGCAGAGTGGTGTGTGAGACTCCCAGAAGCCTCACCTCGGAGACCCACTAAAACCCCGCGGTACCCCTCAATGCTCGAGTGGAGGGTGTCATGGGTGCTGTGGATCTGGACTTTAAGACCCTTAGCCCCTCCTAAATACTCCTAAATATCGTTTAATATGAAAAAAACTAAGCTGTACAGTGTTAACGGCACTGTCTCTCTCCATCGTTATACGTGCCTGTTCTAATTTGACTCGCAAGATATTCATGATGTAACTGCAATTTTGCTATTTCATCAACAAAGGAGTTACTTATCCCATATAGGTGAAATTAAACAATTCATGTTTGATGTAGAAAGATATACCAAGACCTAACGTTTGATCCGCGAAAGACCTACCATTTTTATAAAAAGTAAAACTAATGTGACCATGTAGCAGGGAAAGCCCCTTCCGACAATAATAATAAAATATATATTTTTTCTGTATTTATTCCGAGTTGAAGCCATACTACTGTTTGACAAGCTCGATGGCACATTCGATAGAGACCCTGCCCCATGCGCCAAGAGTTCTGGGTTCGATCCCCACCCAGGGCAAATACTCTTATGATGAATACATACTTGTGTTTGTTCTGTGTCTGGGTGTTAATATACAATATTTAAGTATATATTTTGTAATGCTTAAGCTACTTCAGAGTCAGATCAATGTATGTGATGTAGTGTGATATTTATTTTTTATTATTTACTGTAAACATTCACGAGGATTTGGTAGTTTTTTAAGTGAACATGCACCACAAAACTTCAATACCCTTATTAACTTGAATGCTATTAATATTAGTACATAGGATTTTGTTTCAGTAGTAAATGAAAGAGAAAAGATTGAACAGTAGATTAAACATCTAATTTAATTATTCTATCACATAGTATTACTTTCAATGGTGTACATAGCAATAATAGTAGTGCATGCAGTAATAGTAGTTTGCATTTAGTGCCAACAGTAAAATCTAATACAGTACATTGAGATTTTTATTAAATAGGTACATCAATTTCATTTTAATATTTTACTTTTATAATATAAATTTGCTCTTTGTTCCCAGTGGTGCCATGCACCATACATAATAAAAGTATTACTATTATACATTACTTTTCTCGACGCCACAACCACCTTTATTTCTTGGTAACCAAACAAGTTATTTGAATGTCCACCCCTTTTATGACATAACTAACTAAACTTCGCGCCACTTTTCTAGCAGGGTAGGGATTATTGACATTTATTTCTTAAATTGGCATCATCAATCTAAACTTAAGATTACAATAAAAACCATCTATGGCAATCAAGAATATAGGCATTGGCTGAATCAATAGGGCAGATCGTATCCAGGTATTGTGGTATTGAGCTTCAGCCAGAGACATATTTGATTTTAACACGGACTAGTAAAAAAAGAAGGACTCCGCGCCAGTCACTAGACATTGAAGCTCCCTTAGGTACTCCAACTTGACATGCAACTTACGCAAAACATTTACTTAATAGGTGCCCCAATTGACAGATATCCAATATATGGTATCCTTATGTATAACACATGCATAAACGTGACTTCAAGCTAAAGTATGACAGCATGGAGACCAGAGTTACATTTCTAAAATTCGAAACGCAACTTGACAAACCCAATATATTTGTATATTTATGGTTGTGACAGTTTATACAGACTTAAAGATGTCATTCATATCCTTATAGCACCACTGGGAAAAAACAATTTGCATCTACTTGTGTTACATGTGTATATATGATTTATATATTTAAATTGCACATAAAGTTAATCACTGAAAGTCATTGTTTTTGTTTGAAGGCTTGTCTGTTTCCGCATCACACAAAACCGGCTGAACTAATATCAAGCTGTCTTCTGCAATATCTTGTTACTTTTCAGGCTATGATGTAACAGATGGATCCTATTACTGACATATCAGCATACCATTTTCGTACCCTTGATCGGAATAAGGACTGTACTTTGATCACATATCTCCTAGGACATGTAAATCACTTGATTTAACAAAAGCAAATTATTACATTAATATTGTAAATTAAATGAAATTCACAGGGTATTAAATAATATCATATCAAGTTAAATAATACCATCTAAGAGAAAATATATTTTTCTTGAAAATAGCCACTCAAATATAGTATTTCTCTGTAGGTTTTAATTCTGCCAAATTCCAATCCATGTCTGTTCTTATTCTATTCAGTCTTCATTTTAAGCGGAAACAAGTTACAAGCCTTTGGCCGACAACTATGTGCCGTACAGGTCTTGTCACATGGGGTCATCGTCGGAGTCCAGGTCATCCGAAGAGTCATCAGATGAGTCGCTGCTGGAATCGCTAGACGATGAATCATATTCATCGCTATCTTCAGCATATACTATATTCTTCTTCAGTCCAGGTAGAAGGGACATAGATGCCATTCTCAGTGCCATCTCATTCTCCATTATCTCCGTCTCCTCTTGTTGCACCAGCTCCGCTGCAGCCTCTAACTCTTCTAATTCTAAATCTAGATCATTCTTTGTTATATCAATATTTGCCAAATTATTGTATAGCTCATCGATTTCTTCATTTCTACATTTTTGTAGGAAAACCAAGTAATCTTTTATGTACAACTGGTTGAGTACGTACCGTGCATCATTGCTTGTGTTAAACATGTTGTGTATCTCGATGAAACACTTTATGATAAATTTCTTCCCTTTCCGAAGCAACGAAATTACATCGCTTTTCACTTTTTCACATAGTTCAAATCTTCTAAATATTGGATATACTAATGCTCTTCTATAGCAAGCAATTAGTACCTGCTTCATATCATTAAAAACGCAAAACCAACTTAGCGTTGATGATAGTTTATTTATTGTCCAACTGGACTCAACAGTACTCTCATTCAATGTTGTTCTCTTATCGTAGCAGTAACCATACAGAATGTCAATTAATCCCAGTATTATCTGCCTTTTTTCAGTTTTATTTAGCAAGTAATGTTTATTTGGTAGATCTTTCAATATTGCTACATCGTCTTCAGTGAAGTCCTCACTACTCTCCAAATTTTCCCAAAATGGTGATGTTGATAAATAGGGAGCTATAAGTTCTTCATCATAAAGATCTGCTAAATAATGATCTGATGAGAATTTGTCATTTTCATACTGCATCCTTAGGTCATTACGCTCATGAATAGCCACATTCTCAGGGGTCTTCAATTCAAAAATCTGTGGAAATTCGCTGCCAATATCATTAAACTCAGTCGTAATTTTATTCGCAAATCCAAAAGTGAACTTATTGCCATTATCCTCATCTTGTACATCATCAAATGTGATTCCATCCTCCTCAAGCATTTCAACTAAACTAGGATTAATATCAGGGATGTCTCGAGGCGCTAACAAACTAGTTATCATGTCCAAGTTCTCGAAGTATTCACCTGGAGTCTCTTTGTCGAAGGTGAGGCTGAAATCGCCGGAGTCACATGTATACGACCCTTTGGAGCTGTCATTGTCCACTATTCTGCCCGGCAGCCTCAACCTCAAGAAGTAAGGACTGGACACGAAGAGAAAATTTTCGCCATCCACATCAATTTCCGTATCGCCGATGTTCGTGTAAGGCGCATGGACGACGATAAATACGCGGTTGTCGTCCTGTGAGAGCTTGAACCGCGGCGTCAGCATTTTGACCGCGTACACAGCAACATTTAATTCATAAATCCCAAATGCGCAGTATCAAAATAAAACAATGGAAGGAAATAAAATCGATCGAGCGGCGCGCACATGCAGATGTCCCACACGCGCTTCAAAAAAAAAAACACGAAATGACAGCTGTCAGATTGACAAACAATCAAATACGTTCCGATCTGATTTGACTAGAAATAGTAGACTTGAGAATCGACCATTTTGATTGTAGTCTGTCTAGAAAATCATTACACATACGCATCATTAAAATAAAAGAGGATATGTGAAGCACAAGGCTATTCACGATTATAACTAAAAATTTACCCAGATAAAAAAATAAAAATTCCAGAACCGATAATGGTAATGACGATGGTAGCGCACGGTTAAAATTAGTTCTGGAATTTAATAATAAATCAAAATGTATATCCATTTGTTTACTTATTTAATTATATAGGGTTCTTGGTTTCAGGACTTTGCCTACCTCTGCGGAAGTCACGGGCATGATGGAATGTACGTAAGTACCTATTAACTTTTAGCATTCACTTTAGCCTTTGGATTTAGCAATTTACTTTTTTTATACAAAGCTTGTATTCCTTTCTTTTCTTAATATTTTTGTCAGTCATCCTGATTTTATACTATTGTGTAATTGTTTGATCAAATATCGTTTAGTTAGAGATCTAAAATTTATCACTCAAAAACAGCTTAAACGTGCTCTATTAAAGGGTAGCCAAAAATATATTGAAAAGAGTAACTACCGAGTTTCTTGCCGGATTTTTCTCGGTAGTTACAACATTCCGAACCGGTGGTAGTATCATATATAGCTGTGGCTTTCCTTGAAACCTATATAAATAAAGAATATTTTGACTTTGACTTTGGACTTATAAACTTTTATTCTTTCCTATTGGGTATAGTTTGGACTACGTGTTTTAAAATTTTCGCTTATACCATACATTTATTAGTTTTCACGATTTTTTTTTAGTTTTGATCTAACATCTAAAGATTTTAAAGTACAAAGTAATAACAAGTAAGCTGTACAATATATTGTTGCATTGTGTTTGAATTTTAGTAAATGGTATCTATAAGTACCTAATTACCTGGACAGACTGTAAAGAGCGTTTTGTTTTTCCTATGATAAACATTTTCGATTGTCAAGAAAAATTAACAGAAGTTTTAAAGTGCTCGTTAATCATTCAGGCTATAAATTCAAAACCAAATAACAGGATGTAACTAACACCTACCTAATAATAGCTTTAGAAACCCCCACATGGAATCTATTTTAAATTTTAGATGCATCAACAAAAGTTCAAATGCGTGGGTGCATTGTTGTGTGGGCGTAATAGTGGGAAGTTTGTAAAAGTGTTTTAATATTTTTTCTTGCTTTCACTTGCTATTGATAATATGGATTATAGTCGAAATTTCTAATTAGCGAAATAAATAGATGAATAGATCAAGTTTTTTAAATAAATTACTTGACAGTTTGCGTTTTGTTTAGCAAATCGTCTGGCAAATTGTCATCAAATTGACAATTCGAAAAATTCGCGTGTTGTGAAAAAGTCAAAACAGTGTAAAAAATTGGAAATATTATTATAACATTCGCATGTCCTCAAAACGAAAAGTGAGAGTTTTTTAACAAAGTTTAAGTTATTATGCCGGTTGGTAGAAAGCGCTGGAATCTTCATGGTAAGGGCAAAATTAATTTACAATGTATTGTTTAAATTTCACACAGAGAATTTGTTCTGATTACATATAAATTCCTTGTTTAGATTGAGTGGATCTGATTGAAAATTTGCATACGTTCAAACATAAGGTATATGCTAAAACGTTAAAACGTTCTTTATCAAAATAAATTATCATAGGTACATTTCACAGATAGGTCATAACAAATATACTACCTACGCGCCACTTACTAGACGTTGAAGTTCAGGTGCTCCAACTTGACGCGCATCTTGCGTCACACATTGACATAATAAGTGCTCTAAATGACAGATATCTGATATCCATAAGTATCTCACTCACACATGCATAAACGTGGCTTCATGCTATAGTATGACAGCGTGGAGCCCTCCTTTTTTTACTAGTCCATGCCTACATGTTATGATTTTGACCTTGTTAGTATACAAGCTCATTTTAAATTCATCTTTACTATGATTACCGTTATAACTTTCACTTTTATATAATTGGCTAAAATAGATCTACAAATGCAATTTAGTAACCAAATGATAATGAAACTCATTATGTTTTAGTGAATAATAAATAATAAAGGCTCACTGACCAGAGTCAGTAGCATTTTTTCTCAATAATACAAAAGAATATTTGACTACATTCAATTGGATTGAAACTTGTGAAATTTTAGGGGCATTTTTATATTGGCATAATGGTGTCTTTGAATTTGGAACACAACTGTTTTACATGAAAGATGTTTGAGTAAATATTGATAATGAATTTGTTGAAATTATACATGAATTGTTATTAAATGGTTTTATTTTATGTTTTAAAAAAAGAATACATCAGCCAGTACAGTTATACAATTTTTAAATAAATTATTAATTAAATATGTATGTACAAAAATGTAACTAGTTTAACTACATACCTACTTATCTATTATTAAGTATGTTATATTTAAGAATTTTCATTTTCATAACCAAGTCAGTGAGTAACTAGTGACTCATGTACATTATTAAGTCATCTTTGCTATTTTTAATTCATATAATAAGGATTGAAAATCATACAAGTAATTCATATTCGCAATTCAAAGACATAATTGCTAGACAGTGATTTGAATCTTCATATCACATCATTTATCAAATTAACTAAATGTATGAAATGATGGCTTTGTTTTGGCATGATATAGTTCTGGCAAGATAACTTTCCTGAAGGCAGGGGGGGCACCTGCCCCCCTCTGGAACTTGTGTGCCAAGGTCTATTTACTATAACAACATATTGATAATATTGACTGGCTCGATGGCGCATTCGGTAGTGACCCTGCCCCATGCGCCAAGAGTCGTGGGCTTGATTCCCACCCAGGACAAACATTTGTATGATGAATACTTGTGTTTGTTCTGTGTCTGGGTGTAAATATCCAATATTTAAGTATATATTTGTAATACCACTATTAATTCTGATATCCGTAACACAAGTGCTTAAGCTACTTACCTCGGAGTCAAATCAATGTATGTGATGTAGTCGGATATTTATTTAATTATTTATTTATTGTATTGGGGAAATGTAAAATATAGTTCCAATACTTTTTAGTTAACTCTTTCTTCAGATGGACCACAAGGGTCTCTACGGAGACTGCGGAACCAGCTTGCGGAAGACGGCTGTGCTGAGTCGCAAGTGGTGCTCGCTAAGCAACTATTAGAAGAGAAGTGCGGTATGTATTTGTATTTTAATATCAATTGGGAGACAATAGGCTAGTAGACTCAAAGAAAATCATAATCCAACATTGGATGACAAAATATGACGTAGATGTGGCATGTTAAAGTTCCATGGAACTTGTTCTGTAAAATTTTAGGAGTAAGTGCCATGAAAGCGCCTAGCTCTAGATGTTTACCGATTTATAAAGATAACCGTTTAAAACGGTTACCATATCAACGGGTTACCGATTGAATAGGTTACCGTTATATTTCGGCACCAAAACCTAAATAAAATGGTTACCGATTAAGTTCTATAATGAAATATAATGTTATATATTTCGGTTTTAAATGTTATGTATGTATGTAACATAATTAAGTTCTTTGTTTTGAATTATTCGTTATATGCAATGCCAACATTAACGCAAAAAAGAGATGAAAATAGTAGACCGCGATCCGAGCTAGCGCAGCGCAGCCACAGAATGAAACGGAAATTTCCCGCTCAAACTTACGATGCGAACGTTATACCTACTACCGGTTTATTTCGATACTGTATTACCTATGTGATTCGGTTACCGAATGATTTTCCTATCGTTATTTTGATTCGATAAGTACCGTTTTATAAATGTTAATAACCCATACCGGAATATCCCTGGTTAAAACGATGTATCTTTATAATTTATCGAGTATTAGATAAAGCAAAAAAAATGTATTCAATATTTTTTGATAATCTAACTTACAACGTAAAAAAATATTTGACTTGCCTATTGTGGCTAGTTATGTACTAACTTAAGCTTACGCAAGTATGTAATGATAATTATAAAATACTTTCAACAGTATATATGCTAATGTACAATTAAAAAATATAGTTTTTAAAATATGTGAGTGTATATAGGCATGCCTATGTATACAGTACAATACAGATAAACTGGCAATAGTCCACAGATAATGCAAACATCGTATGTTTTTATCACAAGTATAATAGATACACATCATTCTAATAACTGGGATTCCTCCATATGTTACTTACGAAGTATAATGGCGGATATTGTTGCAGAATTGGAAGCAGACAAAATATCGAACTTTAAGCAGGCGCTGGAATGGCTCATATGCGCCACTGAGCAAGCACATCCTGAGGCCAGGAGGATGTTAAGAAGGTCAGTATTTAATCTAATATAAAAAAAAATCTGGTGTCACAGTTTTTGTGGTTGAACTCGTCCAAAACGGCTCGACCTATGAGACCAGTACGTATGAGAATAGGTCGGAAAGCGTTTTTCCCCACCCCATTTTTATCTTGAGAACGGGGCAGTACGAAGTTCCCGAAGAAAGCTAGTATATTAATAAAATTGTTTTTAAATTTTCAACAGTCAGATTATAACTATCTCATTTTGGTACATACATACAATCCTATCATTACGCCTGTAATCCCCGAAGAGGTAAGCTGAGTCAGAGGGCCAGCATGTACCCTTTACCACATTCAGCTAAAAAATAAATCTGGGCTGAGTTAAAAAGAAAATTTAAAAGAAAAAAATTATGTTTGGGTACTCAAAAAGAATCTACCTACTGTGTTTATCGCATCCTCCTAGCATGTCGTAAAAGGCGACTGGTGTTGGCTTCGTGATCAAGTAGACGACGAGCTAGCCACTTGTCATTACTTTCTAACAGTTCTCCATCTAGCTCAACTAAAATCAATTTTTGGCTAAATGTGGTTTAAGGAGCTTGTCGCTCCTAGGATTCTGAATTTGATCCTTCAAGGATTTCAGGCGAGATAAGTGCAAAGTTAAATCGTGAGTTATAAAATACGAAAAAACCGCATTTTCTAGTGGATTTGCGTAACAGTTAGATTGCTCATCATATTATCTCGAAACAATACATCCTGCATAGATATAAACATACTCTTTTCTATAGTAACTGGCCAGTTATAAAATGACACCTCCGCCTGTCAAACAAAATAATCATGACAGGCGACGTCAAATATTCGCCCCTAGCCGAATTTCACGGAGGGTATACAAACAAATCGGAGTATCCGCGCAAACCCAACACCGACAATGATATGAGGTAACCGTGTGTAAAATTACTGCCATTCTTCGTCAAGGTAAACATAAACACCAATAAAGATGTGGGTACGATGGAAATTATTTCTTTAACTCAATGACTAGCGCAGTGCGCTACGTCAGCATTGCGCTAACTCAAAGTGAAGAAAGAAAGAAAATTATTATTAAGTAACACACGTTACAAATATTTAAAATTACATAGTCACGCAAAAAAGTGAGTGAAATATGGAGTATTAAATAGGTCTCCAATTGCGCTATAATGTAAATAAAAAGCGCCGTTCGGGGCTTATAAATGGCGAAACTTGTTGACTATATATATATAATATATATATTAACATAATTAGATGTACAGTATTTCATAAAGATAGATAAAGATATTAAATATAGATTTCTCTTCTCCGTCTTCTCGGGTTGGATGTGATTTTCATATAAGCGCGGCAATTACGAACTGTGGTTGGCCCGCATTGCGCCGTGCGCTAACACATGTTGAATTGAGTTAACACACCTGACGCAGTAAGTGGGTTAGCGCAATACCGTGGCGCAGTGTTACACATGTTTATCAATAGCATTTGCAGTTAGCCCTGTAGTCTGGTTGGTTGTTTTTTGTGTAGTTTGAGGATTACTAATGAATGGGCAAATTCATGATTTTGCGCTTTGGAAGATAAGGTGGGATAGAGTGCGGGATGAACTTCGACATTCTATGTAAGGTTTTTTTTGTGTTTTTTTTTGCAAGCACTTCTCTACGGATATGTACCTTATTAGGAACATCGTGCAAATAAAATTCGTCCTCATTTAAGTAGATTAAAGTAAAGATAGGTATTACAAATTCAAGAGGTACTTAAGTGGGTAATATTTTTGAGTGATCTAATGTTATTGATGTTTAGTCATAATTGTAATGCAATTTTAAATTAGCTCAAAAGTGTTAATAAATCCGAGTGTCTGTTCAAACACATTTCTGTTTTCAACCACGTTTGAATGTAGGAGATTCTATGTTCGCCTTTAGACATTAATACGAGTAATAATGTTAAAAATTTTGTATGTATGTAAATAAATATCAGACTACATCACATACATTGATATCCGTAACACAAGTGCTTAAGTAGCTTAAGCACTTGTGTTACGGATATTAGAAAGTGGTATCCCTACTAATATTATAAATGCGAAAGTAACTCTGTCTGTCTGTCTGTTACGCTTTCCCACTTAAACTTCTTGTAACTTGTAACTTGTTCTTTCTCAGGGTCTAAAGATTGTCTGTGACAAATTCATCATCAAAATCGGTTGAGAGGTTTAAGCGGGAAAGCGTAACAGACGTTATTGCGAAAAAAAAGCGCGATATAACCAATTTCCACGCGGGCGAAGCCGCGGGCGGGAGCTAGTTACAAATAAATATTGGATATTTACACCCAGACAGAACAACCACAAGTATTCATCACACGAATGTACATAAATAACCTATCGAATGCACGTCAATTGACGTGGATTTTAGAGAATCTCTTACGTTACGTTGTTCAAATATTAAACTGCACATCATCATTCTCTGTTAGGTGTATCCGCAGTGGTGTGATCGACGAGGACAGCGCGGCGATCGTGCGCGCCAAGTCGTGCCTCGCCGCCAGCCGGCAGGAGACCGTCGCCAGGAAGGCGGCTAGAGACCTGTTCGCCAGGTAAGCGTGATTATAATTAAGTAATATAATAAACATGTCGCTGGCCCGACTACGTACAGGTGTTTGCACCTGTGGAGAAGCACGTTTTTTTTTCTGGATTTGCTTATTTACAACGAAATATTTATAAATTATATATATAAACCTTTATCGATCTTTACTTTATCTACAAGTGAAAACCGCATCAAAATCGGCCCAGTAGTTGCTGAGATTAGCCTATACAGCAGACAGACAGATTTACGCGTCGGAGAAGTTTTAGCTATACTACTATATATTGATATTTTCTTTAGGTTCCTAGCTTCAATGATCTGGCCACTTGTCACTACTTTTCACAATTTCCCATTGAACCTTGAATGTGGTTAAAGGGGCTCGCTGTCCCTTTGAGTTTGCCTACCCCTTAATACCTTCCCTAAAGCACTCGATCGATTGGTCGGTTAGGATTGACCAATTTTGGATGTTCAATTAGTCGCAATAGTTTTCGATATGGTTTATATCTATCCCTCGGCCTATGATGGGGCAACCGGCGTCCATGAGAGGGGAAATTAGGATTGGAGCTCTACCAAGATATATGAATGAGTGTTCCGACTGTCCACGCTACACCACATGTCTAGCTGTATCAAAATAGTTTGGGAAACACTTGTTTATATTCACTAGACGCGATAGATGGCGCTGCTGTCAGATCCCAAGATACAAACCGGACGAAGTCGGACCGCGAGGATTTATGTACTCATATATATATATATATATATATATATATATATATATATATATATATATATATATATAAATCATAGCCTATATGTTATTCGGGTGTATATATAAGCTATATTATTGTAAAGTTTCATTAAAATCCGTTCAGTAGTGTAACAAACATCCATCCATACATACAAACTTTCGCGTTTATAATATTTGTAGGGATATTTTTGAGTTCTTCTCCAAGGTGCCAGCTATCACATTTGTTTGTATGTGATATTGCAGCTTATCGAACGGCGAGCAATACATAACGACAGCGCAGCTGGAGCGACGCATCCGCGAGATCTGCAACACCACGCTGAGGAAGCGGCCGGACGACGCGGACTCGCCCGACGATGACGCGGGTGAGCTTAAGTTTCCCTGGTAATTTCATTAGTCCCAAATTGGTCTGGGCCTTAAAAAGAAGGTGCAGGATTTTATATCCTACCTATGCCTTGATCAGGCGATGGTAGCTCAGTGGTAAGGACACGCGCCTCTTAAACGAGCGATGCGGATTCAAACCCCGGCACGTACCTCTAGATTTTTCATATCTATGTACGTATTTATACTACTAGCTCGACGGTTAGGGGAAAACATCGTGATGAAACCTGCAAATTTAAACAACTTTGGATTTGTAACCATTATCCAAAAATTGTCTGGTTCTCCTATGTAAGGGTTACGAAGGTCAGGTCGGCAGTCGCGGTAATGTAATTACCAGACTCGCTAACTCCTAGATCATGGTCTAAGTGGACCCCGACTAAGCACGGGACATAACACTAGGAAAAAGATGATGATGCCTTGATCAGGCAGAGACAATTTTGGCAATTTTCGACCCATCCTGCGTTTTTGAAAACTTCAGCATCAAAAAAGATTGACTAAACAGATATACAATGCGAAAGTGGAAGGATGTAGGAGCCGCGGTAGACCCAGGCTCACCGACCACGACCAGATTGGTTGTGTATTAACAGAAGGTCATGTTAGAAGTAAAAAAAACCGTGGAGCTTGTATGAAAATGATCATTAATGTTAAAGAGGCGATTGAAGTGTGTAAGGATCGTGGCATATGGCGTTCGGTTCTCTCTGCCTACCCCGCTAGGGACGTGGCGTGAAGTTTAGTTTGTTAGTTAGTTAGTTATAAGCATCAAAAGTTATTTTACAATATGTGTCTACTTTATCACCTCACTCATTGTATTCATAATAGTGCCACCAGTTATTCTGTGCTGATTTATCATTTGTCTGTGACAGACGAAGCCCGCGCCCTGGGCGACGAGCAAGCCCTGGAGCCGTCGCAGCTGCAGGCCGGCGACCAGATACACACCAACGGCACCCTGCGACCGACGCACACGCCCGACGAAGGTATATAAGATCATGTCTGGTCAGTCACATACATTTTAGATTTCGTTTAGACTTGACACAGATAGATGTCGCTACAGGCATCATTTAGACTGATGAGATAAATTAAAATAAAATCGTTATTATTTCACTTTTAAAAAATGATTTTTTTTCATAAAATAAGTTATTTACGTCATTTCTTAGATAATTTATTAAATTTAGGTGAAAAACATAAATAAATAAATAATAATAAATAAATTCTCCAGACTGGCACACCAATTCCCTAGTTCCAAACTAAGCTAATGCTTGTGCTATGGATACTAGGTGAACGGATAGACATACTTAAATATGTTTATAAACATCCATGATTCGAGTACAAATGTCCACGTTCATCACACGAAACATTTGCCCCTAGCGGGATTCGAACCCGCGACCCTCGGTTTCGTGGCCAGGATCTCTGACCACTCGACCAACGGGCCTGTCAATATATATAAAATAAATATAAAATATTTTCTTCAGAAGCAAACCAAAATAATTTTTAAAACAATGAATTTAACACAGATGGCGTATTATTACTAAGAAACAATTAACCTGTGCTTGTAGCGCCATCTTGAATTATTCCTGACAAACAGCCTAAACTTTGCTGTAGTTCCAATTACTCACCACTGTCGCTCACTCTGTTGTACGTATTTAGTATATTAATACTCTGTGATAAGATTATGTTAGCCTGACTAGACCAGTAGCCAATAAATTCTATTGACAAATCTGACACTATTTAATATACATATTTGAGGTCAAAATTATAAAACCTGCCAATATAATGTTTTGGAAAATCTTTCGGCACTATGTATTAACTAACGGTCATTTATTTTGTTCATCCAGACTCAATCAAATTTTAATGAACTGTCGTCGTTAATTAGGAACGATGGATTTTACCGTAAACGTATATAATTCATTAATTGTTATTGTTTAACCTTCAATTAGAGGTTAAACTACCGTGTTAAAAGCCGATTTCTCATCCCCCAGAATACCCAGACGCCTGCAGCCCCAATGACGAGATCCGAAACCTGACAGTCGACAACCTAGTCTCAGCCGCCGTCGACTACTGCCAGGGGGAGCTACCCCTCGTCACCTACGACCTGACGCTCACCGACCCTAGCGTCAAAGCCTTAGACCACGTCCCCCTCCTACAACAAGCCTTCCTCCACCCCATAGTCTTCATACAAGTCTTATACCTCAAGCTCTTGTACTACTTCGCCAATTTCTCCTTCAGACTATCGAACATAGAACTAGCATTACTCCTAATAGCATATTTGTCGGTCAGCACAGATTCGTTGTACCATTTGGTTCCTCTACTTCTGTACTACGTAAGCTTTGTAGCTATGGTCATATGTACGTTTAAAATGTTGCATGCAAAAAGACAGTTCATAGATTTTAGGAAGTGGTCAGGACTCTTCCTTCGGTACAGCGACGGGAATCTTCAACCGGATGAATCGGAGAATCTCTTCGTTAAAAACAATCTTGGGCCTTTCATGCAATTCTTTTTAGCCCTATTCACGAATCTGTTCTTGTACCCTTTTATAGCGACCCAGTGGGTCCCTTTTTCAGAATTCTGTGTCCTTTCATTCTTTTTAATGTTCTTAACCCTATTCTCCTTCGGGACGAACGGGAATCCGTATCCGGACGTGCTAGCGTTACTCTCCTTCGGCATAAATGTGCTAGCGAAATATCCTTACGAAAAAGACACAGTCGTCCACCAAGGTTGGCGATTCCTGGACTTGCATATATCTAATTATCCGTCTTATATCTTGGGGAATAGCATCGAGTTTTGCTTGAACGCTCGCGTGTTCTTCTCTTTGTTGATACCGGTGATTTTGATTTTGATGGCTAAGAGGAGTGATTGGCAGGGATTCTTTAAATTTGCATTGCCTCATTGCGTCACACTGAGTTGGTTGCAAATGTTCATAATGTGTTCTCACGGGTGCACAACGTACGGACTGATACGTGGCACGCTGGGATTGGTCTGTTCGTTCCTGTTCTTGCCTCTGATTGGCGTAGTGACGGTCACGCTGCCTGTGTTCGCGTTCATGCAGTATATTACGTTGTCTAGGGTGTTGTATACTGTTTCTATGGTGGTCGGGTTCGGTATCAGTCTCTCTGTGACGTGTCTCCTGGCTAAGTCGGAGGCTACGAAGAAGTTCGTCACGCCGTTTCAGGTGAGAATTGTCACTTTTTTGATGATGCGTGATTTAATGAGTTTGGTTATTTATTTGAATACATACATACATACATAACATGACGCCCATAATCCCCGAAGGGGTAGGCAGAGTCAAAGAGGCAGCATGCCCCTTCAACCTTCAATTTATTTGAATTTTATTGCAAATTCCTTTGTAATTTAAAAACCAATCAGTATTAATAAAATGAAATTTTGGTTAAACATCCACAAATATATATGAAGAGACAAATCTCCTCAGGATTATATCTCTACGTAGATTAAAAAAATCAACAAATTATTAGAACAGTGGGGGCTCACCAGACTCGCTAAATCCTTGATCATGGTCTAAGCGGACCCCGACTAAGCACGGGACATAACGCTAAAAAGACAACGATTATTTTTAAATCTGATATAGGTATGAGTTCGTGTTTGAAACAACACTCCTCACACATGAGAAGCAGATCCTTATTCAATGAGCTATCGTTATAAGTGTAGCTATCAACCGAAAACAGATTCCTGTAGTCTTATTTCTTCGCCACACATTTTTACATACATAACATCACGCCTGGATCCTCGAAGGGGTAAGTTTTTTTTAATCAGCCATTTCATTATTCCAGCTCGCAATCGGCCTTCTAACCCTTATCTACTTCGGCAACCAGTTTGTAACCAACGTGCAAGACGACGGTCTACCGTCAGGCCTGATCGAACTCATTGGCGAAGAGAAGGCAAGCATTAAGAACCTCTTGAAGAACGACTTCATCACCGACTACGACGACAACACGTATCACATCAGCTGGGACGATTATTATACGCAATGCAATACGCCATCTTGGATTGAGTATAATACGGCCGAAACTCAAATTAAATGCTCGGTACTTGACGGAGCCAATGTGAATTGGGAGGGTTATGTCAAAGATGTTAAACTAAAGTCGGTTGTGAACAGATGGAATGACTTTTCGGAGTATTTGCCACCGTTTTTGAGGGAGTACTTCAGGTGTTATTATGGAGAGGAGTTTTCGACGCTGTGTCAGGAAGAGGGACCGGATTCGGTGAAGGAGTGCGAGTTTGTGAGGACCGTGGCGAGGCAGAGCGGGAGGAGTTGTCATCTCAATAATTTGAATGAGTGAGTACGCATTTTTTTTTAATTCGGAATCTCAACGCTTATAACAAAAACTTTTGAACTATTTTTGAGTAATGCAAATATGTAAATGAAATATTTTATTAGCTGTGCACCTTTGCTGAAATGTGACTACGGTTAACAGCCTCAGGAAACAAAAATGTGACTCGGGGCCTTGTGGGTACATTTGGTGAGCCGAGAAGCTTCTATGATAGTTGACGTTGTAGAATTATCATGTTTTATAAATGCGGATGTTGGATGGATGTGTGGTATTTAATCACCCAGACCGGTAAAAAGATCTGAATGAAACCTGACACAGATACTTTGTAATCTGGAATAGTATAAGCTATGCTATGAGCGGTGGTAGCTCAATGGTAAGGAAACGCGCCTCTTAACCGAGGAGTGCGGGTTCAAACCCGGGCACGTACCTCTTGATTTTTTAAGTTGAAGAGGAAAACATCGTGATGAAACCTACAAATTCAAACAACTTTGGATTTGTAACCATTTTTGGTTACGAAGGTTAGATCGGCAGTCGCTTCAATGTAATTACCAGACTCGCTAAATCCTGGATCATGGTCCAAGCGGACCCCGTCTAAACACGGGACATAACGCTAGGAAGATGATGAATAGTATAAGCTATCCTAGATAACATGGTACATCCCTTCGAACGCACAAAGACGCACAGAGATATCCACACGAGCAGAGTCGCGCGCTAAAGCTAATACGTCCATGATTCTTAATCATCCTTAATGTGTTCATAATTTTGAATATTTTTAGTCAAATCATGCTGTGAAACTCGACGGAATGAACTAAGAAAGGGTCGTAAATGTTTCCCCCTCTTCCTCAGATACACATACGAAGTGAAACTGTTGATGGAGGCGGGCGGTGGCCTGTTGAAGCGGCGCGCGGAGATCGCCGTCGTGTTCGGCCACTACTTCAGCAACTTCACGCGCTCGCTGCGGCCGGACGACAAGGTCCGCTTCAAGGGCGCGCTGCGGAACGAGCCAGGTATGTGATTTAATGTACGGTGTATAGAGAGCAGGGATTCTCAACCTTTTTTTAAGGCGGACTGAGAAAATGAATTATGGGTTCAACAGGGGAGAGATTTTGTTTCCGGTTACGGTCCTCATATAAACCTAGGTAATTTACATAGCTACCTGAATAATGGTCTGGGTTGCAATATTCAGGGGGAATTTTAATATCAATACCAAAAAACTGATGGTTCTCGCGTTATTGATATATGTATTTAGATTCTGTAAAAGTATGAGTGCTTACTTAGCCTTTTATAATAGGTCAGGGAATAGTTATGTAGAACTCCCAAGGACCAAAATGTTGATTCTCGACGAACTGGATTTATTTTCGTGGCCAGGATCTAAATCATTCGAGTAATCGATCTTGTGAGGCTAGCCAGGCGTTTGGAATAAGCCGGATAGGTTTAGGACTTTTTTTTTCGATGCGTGTCCGGCTGCATTTGGCTGAGGGCTTTTCCGTTTTCAAGGTTCTTTACTTTTGATCAATTACGTCATTGTTTATGGTTTTAAAAGTCATCAAAAAAAGGCGAGCGTTCAAATAATTTGTTC